>CP135541.1:1542271-1703417 GCA_032402905.1 Khaya senegalensis
GTGGGTTATAGGTCGATTTGAAATTAAAAAAGAAAAAATTGGAAGAGGTGGAGTTGGGTCTATTTGTCATATTATTCATATTATTTAAGCTATTTAATAATGTACAAACCGTAAGGGACTAATTTGATAATTTTTGATGTTATTTATATTTCCAGTTTTTCGGTTCTTAATTGGAAAAAGAAAAAGGAAGAACAGTGTGTATAATCAGGCGATCTACAGCAGAAGAGAGAGACCACAAAACCAAAACACAGAAGCAAAAAAGCAAAGGTAAAGATAAAAGGGAAGCTTGATCGGAATCAAAACGTCGATCGATCATGTCGTTTTCGTTCTTCAAGCCGTCAAGGCCGAAAACGCCACAGGAGGTGGTGAAGGCGACCAAGGAAAGCCTAATGGCTCTCGATACCAAAACCGTTGTTGAAGTTAAAGCCCTTGAAAAGGTGCCATTTGATTCAAATTCTGTGTGTTCTGTTTGAATTTGCATCTAGGTCAACTAAACGTTGGAGTTAAATTAGAAATCATATTGTTGGTTGGGGATTATTTTGTTAGAGGATGATTTTGCTATCAGTTTTGCTGGTTCTTGCTGTACTCTTCATTATTAAATTAAATACTTACATTTATCGATGGTTATTATTTGGAGTGGCTTTACTTATATTTCATTAATAGAAGAACTGAAACAATAATTTAAGAATGCAACAGCTTCATCTTGCTTGCTTGGTAAGTGCATGATTTCTGGTGGGAAGTGTGAAGTCTGCTTTCCATTGTAGCAATGTTACCCAGAAGAGTAAAAAATAAAAAATAAAAAAGAAGAAGAAGAAGAAGAAGAAGAAGAAGAAGAAGAAGAAAAAAGGCAAATACTTTAATATTGTGGATAGGAGCATTGCCTGAGGGCCACTGACATTGTGCTAAAGCTTACATTTTGATTCACACACACACATTTTCTTGACCCTTCTTCTAGAAGAATTGATTCTGTGGTACACTGGTAGAATTCAAGATAAAGAAAGGAAGTCTATCAGTGCTGTCAGGCTGGATGATTTCTCAATCCATTTTGTGGAAGTTATAGCCATGGATATTGTTATATTTTCTTTTTTGGGATTTATTGCAGGCAATGGAAGAAATAGAAAAGAATTTTGTAAGTATGCGATGCATGCTTTCCGGTGATGGGGAGGTTGAACCAAACATAGATCAAGTTTTGCAGTTGGCAATTGAAGTCTGTAAAGAGAATGTTCTCACCCTTCTGGTTCACAAGTTGCCAATACTGGGTTGGGAAGTAAGTTATTAACGATTTCTAGGAATTTATAATCAGAAAGATTATTTAATTGCCCATAATGATGTATGTGTTTTTGTATGGTATAGGCAAGAAAGGATTTAGTCCATTGCTGGTCCATATTGTTGAAGCAAAAGGTTGACTCCACATATTGCTGTGTACAATACATTGAGAACCATTTTGAGTTACTGGACTTTCTAGTTGTCTGGTAATTTTATACATTTTTTCCCTTGCATCTTTATTTCTGTGCCTTATTTCTATGTTTTTGGGGAATGAGTTGTCCGCCTTAATCTGTCCAACCTATGTGGCATGGATGTGGCTAATTTAGAGTGGTTCCCTGGGAATGCTAGAGTACTGTCATTTGGAAAGACTTGGGCAGCTTCGATGTTGATATTATTTTTTGGTTTTGCAGTTCCATGTATATATTGTCTGTTGCTTGTTTGTTTAATGGTTTAGTTATGCCCCCGGTTACTGTTTATTTGAGGAGCTATCTTGACCCAAAAACTATGCTTAATCATTGTCTGCTAACACTTTTTTCCATTGGTATATCAAAATAAAGATTGAGTATGATAATTCGGCAAATGACATGCTATTTTCTCTGCAAACAGCTATGATAATAAGGAAGTTGCTTTGCATTGTGGAATTATGTTGAGGGAGTGCATCAAATTTCCATCACTTGCCAGGTAAGATATTGGAGCTCCTTATCTATTTCTTTCGGGGTTGTTCATGGAGGATGCAAAGGAAAATAGCAATTATGTTAAAACTCGTCCAAGCTCTAAATAATTTTGGAGGAAGAAGTAGCATAGCCTTCACAACTTGAAAACTTATAATCTAGTCTAAAAATTGTTTATGAAAAATCATCACTTCTCAAAGTAAAATGTTGGCTGTAATGAGATATGCTGCTTGGGATGCTTTTCTTGCAGAATTTATGTGTCTCTATAATTTCATCATTTTCATGCCTTTAAATTTTGTAGTGGTTTTTCAGATACATTATAGAGTCTGCAAGCTTTCAGTTGTTCTTCAAATTTGTGGAGTTACCTAACTTTGATGTTGCTTCTGATGCATTTTCTACCTTTAAGGTGATACAACATAGTTTGTCTATTCCATATTTAGTTATATTTACATATCAAACTTTTATGCTCATGTTTCCTAATTAATGGCAGGATCTGCTTACAAAACATGAAACCGTGGTCTCTGACTATTTGACTGTTCATTATGATGAGGTATGCTAACTTCTGTATAATGTGATTCCGCACAGATCTACTTATGGTTAAGTATTGCTTCAGAAATCAAATCTAAATTGAGTGGACAACCTAAACCTCTTGGCCAAAAGTATCATTGAGAGTACCTTAAATGTCTGAATTTTGGTTGTTTTTGAGACAATCAAGTGCACATGCTCTGATTTTATGCATCTGATTGCTGCAGGCAATGAAAAATGGCTTTCTCTAAGAATTATATTGATATATTTGATTTACAATTTTATCCTTTCAGCGTATCTGATGAGATACTGTTATTCCAGTTCTTTGACTTATATGAGAAACTGTTGATGTCTTCTAACTATGTAACGAGAAGGCAATCTTTGAAGGTTAGTTCTGGAAACAGATTGTACTTTTGTGCTCTGCTATTTTGATCTACAAGATTTGTTATTCATAAAATGTTCATGGATTTAGCTTCTCTCGGAATTTCTTTTGGAGGCCCCAAATTCCCATATAATGAAGCGCTACATTTTAGAAGTTCGATATTTGAAAGTCATGATGACATTGCTAAAAGTAATTTTTTTCTTCCTTTGTGCTTTATGGTTCTTTTGATCTACTTTTGTCTGCATGACCAGTAGTGGTGCTTTTCTAGATAGCATTTATGTTCAGTTGGTATAAAATCATAATATACTGGGAATTCTCATAATCTTTTTTGCTGTCATTTGTTCAGCATGGCTGTCCTTATTTTCTGTCTTAAATGTAGATTTTGTTGTTTTGCTTCAATATTTTGTCAATGTACAGATGCTTCTAATCCCATAGGTGGACAATATGATAGGATTTAACTGTTGGCTTTAGTTGGTCTGATTTCTTGAAACTGTTCATCCCTTCACTTGTATTAAAATTCTCCCAGAAGAATAGCTTCTAAAATGCTTTACTCAGTGGGCAATATTAGACAACCTCCAAGATACAATTGTAGGAGGGATCTTGTACTTGCTTTAGGACAGGGTGACGAATGTTGGGTGGTGTTTCTGTTTTAGGAAAGTAATGTTTAGTAGTTTTTGGCTATGCTAGGAGTTATAAATTATTCCTTTTGCTCTTTGACTTTGTTTCATCAAAGCTCTCTGTTTTCTTGTGTCTCTCTGATAAGATGGGTCATTGGCTGCTAGTTGCAAAGTTTAAATTTTGAGAAATGATGTTGATTGTGAATGAATGAACGGTCTTCTCTGATTTATTTATTTGTTTTTTGGGGGTCTTAACAGGATTCGAGCAAGAATATTCAAATATCAGCTTTCCACATTTTCAAGGTGATGTTATGCCATTTTCTTTGTGTTCTTAATTTTTCTTCCTAGTGTATACATCATTCTTGCTATTTATACCTTAGGCTCATCCATAGATGTGCACAAAGTCATAAGACCTGATCCCAACACCTTTCACTCAGTTGCTTGAATTAGATGCTACATGTTAAGATGAATATTTATGTTCTAAAAAAAAAATATAGAAATGTGTTTTGAAAATTTTCCTATGGCTTAAGTTGGGCTGTAATGATATGGCTGTAATGATATGGATCACTTATTCCCCGCTCCTGCCTTCTTGCTTTCCGCCTGAAAATAAGGGGCACTTTGTGCATCCTGTGAAAATTGAACAAGTTCATTGCAGTTCTGTGTGTGTGTGCATCTGTGCTCATGCGCATGCAAACACTTTCTGATGTGTCAGTTGGTTTATGATGATTGATTGTAAATATTAGTCACCAAAAATAAAATGGAATTGAGGTCTTTTTATGCCAATCTTAAAATGATCGTTTTACGATCAAACTGCTCTGATGTTGACAGGAATAGAAAATGCTAGTAGATCTGTTACTCTTTTCTTTTAACAAGATTCAATGTGACAGAAGACTAGGTGGATTTATTCCAAATCCTCCTTGAACTGCAATGAATGTTTTTATCTTGTGTGGGAGAATCTAAACAACCCTTTCACTTTTGATATGCGAAAGAGGATTTAACGAGTTGCAGATTCTGTGTTGACTATTGTTGAATCAGAGAGAATGAGTTCATGGGAATAATTTCTGTTATATCTGGTTCTCATATGCATTTTTTTCTCTCCCCTTCCATTTTACATGTAGGTTTTCGTTGCTAATCCTAACAAGCCCCATGAAGTAAAAGTTATTCTGGCAAAAAACCATGAAAAATTGCTGGCACTACTTCGGAATCTTTCTGTTGGAAAAGGTAATTTGCAGTTTTGCCGTAAGTGGCATACTGGCACAAGTCCTGAAATTGGACCTTAAAAACTTTTATTTGCAATAATGTTTTTGGATCACCCTCTGTGAAATCTTACTTTAAGTTCATCTCTTATTGTATAACCATTGTTTGCAGGTGCCGATGATGACCAATTTGAAGAAGAAAAGGAACTGATCATCAAGGAAATTGAAAGAGTATCAAGTCTGCCGAATCTTGACTGCTAGCTTCCTTTCCTCTATTGTGTAACTCCTTTTGTAATCAGATTCTCTGTTTGATATTTAATCCTTGATTGCTCGCACAGTTTCACAAGGGAAAAACCAGTCATGCATGCCTAGGAGATGATACATATATGAAAAAAAAAACCCGCGTGCCCTTGTATTATTGTTGTGTCAAAAGTGTTAATGAAGCACAAACTGTTATCACAAGTTCTGAAGCGCGCACACATTGATTCCATTTTCAGTTGTTGGAGCTGTTTGTATTGTAATGGATTGCCACTCCCTTCTCCAAACATATATGATAAACTGCTGTATGATCTGATATCCGGAAAATCTTTTATGCAAGTGAACGGCCTATCGTTTTCATTTTGCTGATGAAGATGTTTGTCTTTGGCAAATCTGATACTGCTGTACAGCTCCTTTCTGACATTCGTGTAAATTCCCTGGTTGTTCAACATGAATTCCAGAGGCTTGCTGTTCATGGTTAATGAAACTAAGACATTGTAGAATCCCCAGTAATCAAATTTCGAAGACAAGGCAGGTTCTGATTGTCAAATAGATTCAAGCTTCAGGAAAGCATAACTGCACAAGGAAGAATTCCCTCCCTGTTGAGTGCCGTCGTTTTCATCCCGAGTAGACCCTTCATAAACTCATAATGCCATGTCCCTATATCTTGTCAAATATCATCCATTTTTGGTACAGCATCTGTTATTTATGCTATTAGACATTTTCTTTCACTTTCTTGTCATTTAATAATTTTATTTTCCGCCATTAATAAGATGCATTGAGCTCCATTAACCTTCCATTCTTAAAAGCTTTGTTACCCTCAAGGCCTGAACAACTTCCATTCCTATCTCCGAGTTTTTCAGCTGACAATCAGTACTCAATTTTCAATTAATTAATTAATTAATGATTTATTTTGATTAATTCCGTAATAAAAGGCTGACATTTGTTTATTTATTTATATCCGATCTTTCATTCCGTGTCGTCTTCAACTTCAACCTCACAAAAATATACCGTCAATCAAAATTCTAAAGCGCCGCTTTCTGGGGACGCAATGGATTTCTTCAAATCCGTCCTCTCCAAATATCCACAACCTTCCGAATCCTCTGACTCCGAAAACCCAAATCCGAAACCCAACTCTATATGGAGCTCGGTGATCGAGAATTACCGTAAGGATTTCGAGGAGTTACGATCCGGCTTAAGGAAAGAGACCTCCGTGATCCGGGATGCTGCCTCACGTGCCGTCAGGGACCTGCCTGCATCCTTTGAAGTCGGTGCCTCCGTTGCGCAAGAGTCGCTCGAGTCTGTTGGCCAAGCCATCGATGACATCGGCTCCACCGTCTGGAAATCGACGGCTGAGATTATCTCTCACGGTAGGCGCAATCTCTTAATACAGCCACCGGATCGATGTAATTCTGATTCTGAAAACTATAATAATAACAGCAGACAATTGAGTGATGTTAAACCGTATAGTCGTTTTGAGATGCAACTGCATTCAATTCAGCGTGATTATAACACATACTGTAGGGAACCGGAGGATTTAGAAGAGTACGAGAACTGGAAGGTAGGATTTAAATTGAATGACGAGAAAGATATTGAAACTGAGAATTTGGTTAAAGAAAATGGAGTAGTTGGAGAGATTTATAGAGACCTTGTGTTAACTAATAATGTTGTTGATGAAGAAACATTCTGGAATAGGTACTTTTATAGGTTGCATAGGTTGAAACAGGCAGAGGAGGCGAGAGCCAGGCTTGTGAAAAGAGCGATTTCTTTGGAAGAAGATGAGGATTTGAGTTGGGATTTTGATGATGATGAAGAGGAGGGGGAGAATAATGGGTCTTTGGTTAAGGGTGAATCAAGTGGAAATTTGGAAAACGAGAAGAGAGATTCTGATGACAGTTTAAAGAAAAAGAATGAATCTGAGAGTTCTAACAATGGGAATTCTGGGATTGAAGAAGATGAAAGTGACAAGTTGGTGGTTGTGGAGGAGAAGGCTGAGAATGGTGGTGGGTCGTGTAAAGATAGTGATGTGTCAATTGTGTCGAGCCAACCATCAATGCTGGAGGAGGAAGACCTTAGTTGGGATGCCATTGAGGATACTGGGAGCAATGATGAGAATAAAGGAGATGCAGTTGGAAGCACAAGTAGAGCTGATTTGCGAAAGCGGTTGAGTGCTGCAGAGGAAGATGAGGATTTGAGTTGGGACATTGAAGATGATGGTGAGCCGGTTAAATCATAGATCGAGTCATGCCATCAGGACAAAATTGTTCTGAATTAATAGCAGGTGCTTTATTATATGAATAATAAACTGAAGGCTTGTGATAAATGATTAATTTCATCATTGTAATTTATTATGTAAATAATTTCTTTTATGTTGCTTTGACAGAAAATTCAAGTAAATGGATTCATGTTAGAAACACATTCCTATGATTTTTACAAAGCTGATTTTCTATGATACAATATTGCTCTGGTTTTTTCACTCTCTAATGCAAGTGTTCGAAGAAATTTGCTTGAAAATTTTATCGTTTCAAAACTTGTCTTGATCCTGTAATGTTTTTGATTTTCCTACACAATTATTGTTGTTCTTGGAATTATTATCACTGCTTTTATGCTGAAGTGGGCAAACACTTCCTGTATGTGAGGTCGTTCTTGTTAAGAATTAGTAGTTATCTGGCTACATTCTCATCTGTTAACAAAGTTAGAGGGTCCATTACATTTTAAGCTATGTATAGTTCAACCCCATTTTAAATTGTGTTGATTTCATCCAATGATCGTCACTTATTTGCTTTAAATAGTTGATATTGTGTATGCAATTCTGTATTTTGCCACTGCAGTGGTTATCTTTGATTTCTCTTGTGTCTGTGGTTATCTTGAACTGGGTTATTAACTTTTTCTATTCAAGTTTGGTATTGAAAGTGTGGTGGATGAGAGCACTAAAAGTTAGTGTTACCAAGCATGCATTTAGCTGTACTTTCAAAGCACAACAAGAACACTTCATCCCAAATATAAAGCCTTAGGTGATTATAGATTTGATTCGTTTTGGTTTTGTCTTCCCGCATGTTTCTTTTGGAATCATATCAATACTAAAGTCCAGTCCTTTGCATGCATCCTTCTTTTATGCGAGTTTGATCGAATTTAAAGTGTTTCCTCTTCTAGGCTCTCTGTCTGTAACATGACATGCTTACTTAGTGCCGTTAAATCACCATTGTTATGAGTGAGTCTTAGCTTAGTAAATTTCCTTTTGATTTGTGAGTGCCATTGGTTTGAAATCATGTGCTGCTGCATTAATCCTAACCTTGATCAATTTCTAAAACCTAAAATAAGAGATTCATCACCATTTGTAGGTTATTATTATAAAATAATTTAGAATTACCCTTTTTTCTTTCCTCTCTCTGTTCTCTAGCTTTCTCTCCAATCTCTCTCTTTATTTCTGTCAAAATCCTCTCTTCACGAAGTGTTGGATTTGATCCAAAGACAAGTTCTGTGGTTTCAGTGCCCGGCAAGGCAGGTGTGGGATTTTTCTTACTAAATTGAGTCTATTGAGTCCGAAGAAATGGTGGAAGGAAGGATATATTCTCCCTGTCAAAATATATGTGTGCAACCCAACTGGGTGTGAGTCACGTAATTGCAAGTGTTATATTGCATGGAAGCACTAACATGAATTAGGATAAGAATTTTAGGCACAATTTATCAAATTTATACGAATTTAATATAAATTTGTGAGGTTAAATAGATATAAAATAATAATTATATTGAAATTTAAATTTAAAATTTTTAACATGTAAATTTAATTTTAACACGATTTATTTAAATAATTATAATTATTAAATTTTAAAAAATATTTAATTATAGTTAGAATAAATGTTGTAGTACTCGTGAATATAGTATAATAAATATTAAAAAAATATATTAAACAATTGATAAAATTACAATTTAATTGTATTGAATTATAATTTTTAATAATATTATTAAACAATTCAGTTTAGATTAATATTTATTTAACACGGTACAATAATTGAAATTACCTTCCTACCCTTTAGTCACTCTCACAGTACCAATTAAGCAAAGGGAACGGAGAAGGAAGATGCTGAAAATGTAAGAGCCGAGAAAACAGTTTTTTCGGGCCCCCAAAATGGTGTGATCACAAAACCATGGGCTTGGCCTAGCAATGGATTCGTACATGGCGTTCGATTCACTGATGGTGCAGTTACGCAAAATGTGAAGTAAAAGTTGCCTACAATCTGAAGTAAAGGCAAAATTAATTGTTAAATGAGAAGGTAAAGTTGAAGAACCAAGATTTGGCTCAAATGAAGACAGCCAAACCTAACTTACCATGTAATATAATTAGCCAACGTAATAACAAAGGCATGCATGCAGCTTGTCAAATGTACCTAGGATTGAGAGATGTCCTGAATTGATTAATCCCCACGTCAATGGCCTCTGGCTAATCGTGGAAGTGATGGATTGGATTGTTTTTTTAATTCACTGAATGGGCCAAGTATTCTTCATCGAATCTGATTGCATTAACTAGCTAAGCAAATCTGATTGAGAGTCGGGCGCTGCTTTCTTTGAGTTTCATTTTGATTTCTTAAAACACTTCACTATTCCTGTTTATCTGATCCGAATATCCTCTGCGTACAAGTATAAATGGCTGAACCTTCTATACTTATTCCCATCATCAATTACTCATCATCATATCGTTCCTTACTGCAACTTCTTCCAAGTGGTACCGTCGTCTGATTCATCTCTCTTTAACTTAATTTCCTTGCTGTATTGAGCAAAAATGGTGAAGTTCTTGAATCTTCTTTATATATTTATGTTCATTCTTTCTGTTAAATTGTATTCATCATCTGCAACAACAAACTACAATGTGTTTAAGTTTCGGAGCCAAAGGCATGGGTGTAACTGACTCCACCCTAGCTTTTACCAGAGCGTGGGTTGCAGCTTGCGCCCCCGCAGGATCAACCACAATATATGTGCCAAAAGGATGGTATTTGCTTGGCTCTGTGGCCTTCAAAGGCGACTGCAAAAGCTCGGATATTTCCTTTCGCATTGATGGAACACTGGTGGCTCCTGCGGATTATCATGTGCTGGGGAAAGCTGAGAATTGACTTAGTTTTGAAGGAGTCAGTGGTGTTTCCATAATCGGTGGGGCTCTGGATGCCGAAGGGCCTGCATTGTGGGCTTGTAAGGCAGCAGGGAGCAATTGTCCCAAAGGAGCCACGGTATGACATAATTTTGCTTTAACGTTTATTTTCATGCTCCTTTTCCATCCAGTGCTGAAATCTAAATTAAGAAATTCTATCGTGGATAAGTACAGACATTAAGCATTACCAACTCCAAGAACATGAGGATCGAAGGACTTTTGTCATTAAACAGCCAAATGTTTCACATTGTCACCAACCGCAGCCAGGATGTGCATGTTGAAGGTGTTAGGGTCATCTCCGCTGGCGATAGCCCAAACACAGACGGGATTCACGTCCAATCGGCATAAAATTTGACTGCAGCACCAGATATCCCTTGCAAGGGGATAAAATTGCAGGACGTTCATTTGACATATTTGAATCAAGCAGCTCAATCATCTTGTACCAATGTTGTTGGGAAAGCATTGGGTACGGTTAAGCCCAATAATTGCTTGTAATTTCACAAAAGGGAAAAACCTTTTGTACACAATGTAAAAAAGATGTTCATAATATCATTGTTTTTTCTCTGTTATTTTTCCTTGATGATCTGTTAACGATCTCTAGGACTGTAACTGTACTCTGTTATAATCTCAGTGATTTGAAATATCAATTCATGTCGTGGGACTCACAGATTTTAAATGAACATAAATCACACAATTTCAAGTTCATGGCATTCAATAATTTGATGTAAAAGCTGCTGGGAAACCAGGCATTTCAATGTATCTTCATTAAGAAACAAACAAGAAGACATATAAATGGATGTCCCAGGAAGGCCGAGTGGCACCGAAAAGAAAATTGTCAAACAAGTTGAAAACATATGATCCGGAGAATATCTGTCTGCTACAACCTCAGCACTACTGATCAGTCAAGGTCATTCTTAGCCCATATCATTTTTTATCAGTTATTTTCGTTCCCGGGTGGAGGTGACGATTTTCCTTGGAAAATTTTCATGGTTACGGTGATGGCAGCGCAGAGAAAAGCTGAGAGAGGTTGTTAAAGTGAAAGCAGGGCATCACCAAAGCAGTGAATGAGATTCAAATCATTAACTAAAATTCTGTTAATTTTGTTAATTAGAAATTAATTTTTTTCATTTATCTAGTTTGTTGAGAGGACCTGAAAACGCTTCTGCTTTTCGTTTGCGGGAAGGTTCCGGCAAACCATCCCCTGGAATTTCCAAGAATTTAAAAGAAAAATAGTTGTACTTGGGTACTAAATATTTCAGTAACATTTCGAAAGTCCTCATGAATGAATATCAGCTAGAGATAATGTAGATCGAGATTTCAATAATGAAAACAGTTAATTAATCCATGAACTTCGATGGCTGATTAAGTGAAACATTTTCTCTTGGTTAATCCGATTAGATTCTTGCATGCCATCGGCAAAAAGGATGCCAATCACATGGTCGTATAGAAATGATGAACCTGCAACTGCAAATGAGTTGAGAAGCCAGTCACATGCACGATAATTAACCAAGTTTAGCGAGCATTGTTTTAACTTTTCAGCTGGAAATAAACGTTCAGTTAATTGAGTTACTTGTGTCCTAATCATGGAAAGAATTAACGTTGATTACTTCAGTTAGTTAATAGGCACCACACGCTGAATTAAGTTCTGTTGAAGCAATGTCTGTAACAAGTTACACGGTTAATATTAGAATTGCATACTCAGGATTGAGAGATGTCCAGAATTGATTAATTCCCACGTCAATGGCCTCTGACAACTAAACACTAAGCAAGTAATTGGTGGGCGGGTCAATTATTATCTTCATCAAATTCAAACCTATACCAGTTACTGTGCTTCCGTACATAGCTATGGCTAATTTCAAATGAAAATTCAATTGACGAAGACAATGTTCCAGCGATTGTTATAAGATCCTGTTTACCTAAAACGCTAAAACAAATCCCTGTATTTCTCTTTTGGAGAGTAATGTTTCCTAATTCTTATGCTTTCGAGTAAAAACCATGGACGTAAAACTAGCTATGATTTTCCATGTACGTGTTAATTACTGCAACGTGAGCTAGGCTGCGCATTAGGAGTTAAGTAATGTGTACAAGTGAATACGATACATGTATGAGAGCTGCTCTTTAGCTCCGGCGCTGCTTTCTTTGAGTTGCATTTACATTACTTGAAATCTACACTATTCCTTCTTATCTAATCCTAAAATCCCTACAAGTATATATAAATAGTTAAACCTGCTCGACTTCTTCCCATCTCATCAGCTGCTCTTCGTCGTTTCTTACTTCAACTTTTTCCAAGCGAACATCATTTGATTCGTCTCTCTTTCACTTAATTTCCCTCCTATACATATTCGGCAAAAATGGCATTGTTCTGCTGTCTTCTGCACATATTTCTTTTCGTTCTCTTTGTTAGCACTCATTCCTCATGTGCAACGACAACAAACTATAATGTGTTGAGTTTTGGGGCCAAAGGCAATGGTGTAACTGACTCCACCGAAGCATTTGTCAAGGCGTGGGCTGCAGCATGTGCCTCCACAGAATCAACCACGCTATATGTTCCAAAAGGCAGGTATTTACTCGGTTCTGTGGCCTTCAAAGGTGACTGCAAAAGTTCGGATGTTACTTTCAGGATTGACGGAACACTGGTGGCTCCGGCTGATTATCGTGTTCTAGGTCAAGCTGACAATTGGCTTAGTTTTGAAGAAGTCAGTGGTGTTACCATAGTCGGTGGGGCTCTCGATGCCAAAGGGTCCGGTTTGTGGGCTTGCAAGGCTGTGGAAAGCAATTGTCCGGATGGAGCCACGGTATGACATAATTTTGCTTTTAACTATTATTTTCTATGTTCTTTTTCCGTTCATTACTGAAAACTAAGTTCAGAACATCTATTGCGTATAAGGACAGACATTAAGCATTACGAATTCCAAGAACATCAGGATCAACGGACTTCTGTCATTAAACAGCCAAATGTTTCACATTGTCATCAACCGCTGCCAGGATGTGCATGTTGAAGGAGTTAAGGTCATCGCCGCCGGCAACAGCCCAAACACCGACGGTATTCATATCCAGTTATCGAGAAATGTAATGATCAAGAGCTCTTCTATCAAAACTGGGGATGATTGCATCTCCATTGGACCTGGCACCGAGAACTTGTGGATTGAACGTGTTACATGCGGCCCCGGTCACGGCATTAGGTGATCACTTGATTTATGCATTGTTCTATTTTACGAAGAATCATTATCGAGTAAAATAGCTTTCTATATTGAAAAACTTTATTTGTATGCAGCATTGGGAGCCTCGGTAAGGATATGGATGAACCGGGAGTTCAAAATGTGACAGTTAAAAATGCAATCTTTGCGGGTACTACAAATGGGTTGAGGATAAAGTCATGGGCAAGGCCTAGTAATGGATTTGTTCAAGGCGTTCGATTTATTGGTGCTGTCATGCAAAATGTTCAAAATCCCATTGTCATTGATCAAAACTACTGTCCTCACAACTTAAACTGTCCTGGTCAGGGATCCGGAGTAAAGATTAGTGATGTAACATATCAAGACATTCGAGGAACATCTGCTACAGCTGTTGCAATGAAGTTTGACTGTAGCACTAGGTATCCGTGCAAAGGAATTAGTCTGCAGAATGTGAATTTAACATTCTTGAATCAAGGGGCTCAATCATCTTGTAACAATGTAATAGGAAAAGCAATAGGCAGGGTTCAACCCGATAGTTGTTTGTAATTGAAGTAAACAAAATCTCTTGTACCTGAAAATGTATTTGTGTGAGATCAATATTATTCATCATTCTTGCTACACTTCTTAGCTGTATGCATTGTGTGATGAAAAACCAAACCATAGACTGTTTATGAGACAAAGATGGCATCCACTCTTACTAGAAATTGTTTTAAAAAAATGGCTTCAAGGGTATGTTGGCAGATAAACTGTTGTGCTTGCTTTCAAAGCACAATAGGGAATTTGACAAATAACCACTTTGATCAACTAATTTTCTAGATTTTCAATCCAGCCAGTTACATAAAACAAGAACTTCATCCCGTTAAATTTTCCTGCTTCATGTTTTCAGCAAGAAAGTGTACTGGAGCTATTTAACCCGGAGAAATCAATGAACTATGCTATTTTGGTGTTGGCTTCTAACACAAAAATCATGGAATAGGACAAAAAAAAAAAAAGTAATAACTTGCAAAGAAAAGAAACCATGAAACTGAAAAAGATTCCCATCATACATCTATTTACCACGCTTAATTCAGACATGCAAGACCAAGAAATTTGCAAGGTACGGCAATTAATGAGTACATATGAAGATGTACTAGATATCCTCAATCACATTGCTCAGACTTCAGTTTCAGTTTTTTACAGAAGAACACATAAATCGAGCACCATAAGGTGACCCACAAAGACCCAGGCTGTTGCTAGACCACTGTACAACTAACCATCCGATGATCTCAGCACCCGCAAAATGGAAATGAACAGGTTCAGAATATCCAGATACAGAGTGACAGAGGCCAAAATATATTCATCATATGTGAAGCGCTTAATCAAGTTGTCAGTGTCATAAACAATGTAACCACAGAAGATCAGGGCACTGATTCCACCATAAACAGCGACAGAAGTTGATCCCAATGGAAAGAACATCTGGATTACAACACAAAGATTAACCAAACCAGGTAAGATATGTAGTCTATGTCAAATCATGCACCTATATTTTCTAGGATGATATGTCAGTTTAACCGAAGAAAGATCTCTCACCTGCATAAAGCTAGTCAGGATGAGGATAATGAGGCCGGTGAATAAAATTGGTCCAAGATAGCTGAAGTCCTTGCCCTTCTTAGAGGCCCAGAAAGTGTACCCAGTTAAAGAACAAACCACAGCTGAGGTCAGAATTAATGCTTCAAGCACAATCCTACCTGCAAGCAACCAATAAATAAAGATAATCAAGTCATAATCGTGATAAGATGAAAAGTGTGAATTATCACTAGGCCAAGAATTGTCAACAGAAGCGCACAAACAGGGGAGAAGAAATACACTGACCATCAGTATTAGCGCAGCTCACGGCAACAGGGAGACTAAGAGACACAGTGAAGAGGCCAAGAACAATCAAGTTCACAGGGTGCTTCTGGTGATACACATGCAACGGCCACAACACTGCATGGATGCTAGGCTAGTATTAAATTAAGATAAAAGTATATAGAATGAATATAATGCACAGATGATCCAAGCACCAGATGGACATAATAATGTTCATGTTAGACACGATCTATTTTGATATCAAAAAAGGCACTGAATGTGAAGGCAATAAATTAAGATTTTAAAGACCTAGATATGAGTTTCCAAGACAGGTAAAGTTGACATTACCAATTCAATCAGAATCCACAAGGATAACATGAAGTGCGTTGAAAGGATGATCATCAAATAACTATAAACAAAAAGAAATCCTCATCACGCTGGACATCATAATTCATAATACGAAAACTGAATCCTCCAGTTCCAATCTGGGATCTATGCTGAAACAACAGATCACTACAACCAGAACCTTCTAATGGTTTCCCGTACACAATTTGACAAAGACGATTAAAAACTACAGACAGGCGAAGAACATTTCAACATAAACAAGCAAACATCAACAGGAATAACCAAGGAAGAATCCAAAAACTACCTAAATTCAAACAATATCCCACAATCTTAACAAGAATTCTACAACCAAACATAAAAAAAAAAAAAAAAAAAAAATCAATTAAACAATAACCCATAATTTATATTTTTTAAAATAACGGAATTAGGTGAAAAAGGACGTACGGATGAAGGGGACAATAGAGAGGAATAGGAGAAGGCCGGAACTGCCCCTGAGGAGATCGTTGATGGGAGAGTACAGGACGGTGATAGCGGAGACCAAAGTGGTCAAAACGATCTGGGCTGTCAGAATTCCGTAGACCTTGCGAATGAAGCCCCATCGGAGCTGGTTCTCGCCATAGCTAAGACCTGGGTAAAGTCTCTCCCCATCTCCTGCTTCAAGGTCTACATCGAATTTCTCACCCACTTTGCTCCTCACGCCCTCGTAACCAGAATTACCCAACATCTTCCTCTCTCGCTCAAGGGTTTTTTTTTTAATTTTTATGAATTATTTCCACGGTTTTCCCTGCAAATTGTTATTTATAGAGGGGACTGAGCGTGGTTTTCAAGTATGGTATTCTAATTAAGATCTGCCACTGTGACTGCAGGTTTCGCTACGTGTGTCAATGACAATTGGATTGTAGTTGGATTCTTAAGTCGGGTTAATGGACTACGAGGATCCATTCTGGTTTTTGTGTCAACGTCGGTGTCACGGGCTGTGACGCTAGTGTTGACCTTACCTGTTGCTTAGACCACGCATGATACGGTGGTCCGTCCTTTTCTTCAAGTCTGTAAGATGAACTTCTAGGAACATAATGTTGGTAGAAAATTGGGAAACCATTGACCATAAAATGCATAGCCAAATTTCAGTTTGAATTTTATTAGGAGAAATGATAATATTTCTATTCAATATATTAAAAATAATAAATTTTAAAATTATAAAAAATTATTTATATTTTTTTAATTTACGTGTATTAATTATAATTTAGTACTTAAAATATTAAATTTATTTGTATATTATTATTTTATTATTAGTTAATTATTTAATTATGTATGATTATTGATTGAGAGAGTTTTAAGTAGAACGGTTTTACCATGTCAGTATTACTGACGTGATAAAATTATTTAATTAATAAATTGAAAGAAATATATTCATTGATAGTGGGTAAAAAAAATCAATATAAGGTTTTATTATTTAATTAATATAGTAAAAAAAATTTATAAAATTTTATATTGACTTTTTTCATCCACCACCAATAAATATATTTCTTTCACCTTATTAATTAAATAATCTTATCATGTCAATAATATTGACATAATAGGACCGTTCTACTTAAAACTTTTTCTTATTGATCAACCTATTAAGTTAAATAAATGTTTAGGTGAAAAATATATTACTGATATAATAGAATCATTTTATTTAAAAATTTTTTTTATTGACCAATTTACTAAATTAAAGGAAGGCATAGATAAGGAATACAAGATTTATTCGAGGGTGGCAAATAAAATTATTTTTGTTGATAGTTTTATTAATAATCCTTATACAAAAATAAAAACTATTTAAAAATAAAAATTAAATACTCTAACCATTTACAACCCATTATTCACGGAAGAATCCAAATAAATTTTAATAATTTAAATTAAAATTAAAATGATAAATTAAACTCCAATTAAATAGCTAAAAGAAGAGCAAGGATCGATACATTCCCTTTCTTTTTAAAAATGTGTTAGACCAATGAATTAACTATTGTACCTCTCCAACCATTCTTTTTAAACACGAAATATGAAAAACAATATGAAAAACAGGATGAATTCTAGACTCTGCAGACAATGCCAAGCAACTGATATGTGCGGTAAGTCCGTTGGTAAGACAGCAGAAAACTCCTACAGTAAAAAGATCATCTGCTAATGTGTCCCACAGGCCCAAAATCAAATTATTCAAGGAAGTAGATAATGGCGGCCATGCCCATCTGGGGTCATTAGTTTCAAACGCCTTAAAAGGGGTGAAGGTGAAGGTGAATGCGCAGCTGAACCTTACCCAAGTCTAGAGTTCAATTCAGCTAATGAAGCCTACCAATTTTATCAAGCATATGCAGAAAATATGGGATTTAGAATACGGATAGGTCAGTTGTTTCGTTCAAAGCATGATGGATCAATTACCTTCCGGAGATTTGTGTCCTTGAAGGAAGGATTTCAGCACCCGTCACCATTTGTTGTGGAGCATTTAGCAAGATAAATAGAAAAGAATCTGGAAATTGGACGGTGGATAGTCTCCAGAAAGATCATAATCATGATCTGGGTGGTCAAATGGGAATTAATAAGAAAAATGTGGCTTCGAAGAAATTCACAGAGGACGTGAGTAGTAGATTGGATTCTGCGGATCTAGCAGACATTAATAATGGCAGTGTTACTAAAAGAAGCCAGGAAAATAACATTGGAAGTGAGTGGTATAGTGTCCTTTTTGAGTATTTTCAAACTAGACAAGCAGAAGATACTGGATTCTTTTATTCGGTAGAAGTTGATAATGGTAGATGCAAGAGTGTCTTCTGGGCAGATAGTAGGTCTAGATTTTCTTGCAGCCAATTTGGAGATGCTATTATTTTTGATACTTCATATAGGAAAACTATCTTGTACCATTTGCAACATTTGTTGGAGTTAAGCACCACAAACAACTGGAGCTTTTGGGGTGTGCTTTAGTAGCTAATGAATCAAAGGAGTCGTTCACTTGGTTGCTTCAAACATGGCTTAGGGCAATGTATGGGTGTCGTCCAAAGTCAAATCATTGCTGATCAAGACCAGTTTATCCAGCAGGCAATCACCCAAATCTTTTCTAGGACTCATCATCATTTTTTCAATGTGGCAGATTAGATCCAAGGGAACGGGAGAATTTGAGGACTATGTCTAATGAATTCAGATATGAATATGAAAAATGCATCTAGGAGAGTCGAACAAAAGCCCAATTCAGTACCATGTGGAGTGCACTTGTGAAGAGATATGGCTTGAAAGAGAATACTTGGCTTAAAGAAATGTATGAAAAGGATGAAAGTTGGGTTCCATTGTACTTTCGCGGAAGCTTTTTGGCTGGCATCCCAATAGGTGAAAGCATTCAATCATTCTTTGGCACAACCTTAACTGCCCAGACACCACTTAGAGATTTTATTTCTCGATACAATCAAGGTCTTGAGCTCCGTCGTGAGAAGGGAGAGAGAAGATTTCAACACATTTAACCAGCAGGCTTTTCTACAAACGAGAGAACGAATAGAAGAACCATGTAGAAGGGTCTATACGCTCAATATGTTCAAACTATTTCAAAAAGAACTTATACATTGCTATAACTATCTTGTAATGAAGACAGATGAAGATCAACCACGGTCAGATACTTGGTGCGGAATTGTGGAAATGAGGATGAGAAGCATGCTGTTACCTTCAGTGCCCTAAATGTGAATTGTAGCTGTCAGATGTTTGAATTTGAAGGCATGCTTTGCAGGCATATCTGAAGAGTGTTCAACCTATTGTACGTAAAGGAAATTCCATCTCAATATATCTTGCATCGGTGGACAAGAAATGCTGTGTATGGTGTTCTACGTGATGTAGAATCAGGGTTTAGCGTTCGAGAACTTAAGGCCATGATGGTGTGGAGTTTAAGAGAAACAGCTTGTAAATACATAGAATCTTGGAAAGGATCTTTAGAAAAACACAAACCTGCCTATGAGATCATGAGAGAAGGTGGGAAGAAACTCTGTTGGCAAAGATAATACCTGTAACGAGATCATGAGAGAAGGTAAGACACCTCTCTGGGATAGATTCTTTTTTTTTCTTCTCTGCTTTGAAAACTGCATGTAAATAGTGTTGGTTTATTTGAATCAGAACTCTGGATCTTTTACGATGTTGTGGATTGCTAGCTGTTTCCCAATCATCTCGGACAGTGCTGTGTTTGTGGAGTTGAGAAAATTATATGCTTGAAAACTAGCCATGCCAAATTTCTGCTCAGTGTTCTCCTTGTGAATGCCATATCATATCAAACTGTTCATAAATGGCTGCGATGATTTTACCAAGGACCAGATAAACAGCTAAGTTCTGATGTAATTGCTTTTGCAAGCTGAATACTCTCACTCTGTTTTTCATTTTGGTTCATTTTATCTTTAATTAAATTGAAAAAAAAATAAAGAAATCGAAATTAAAAAGGAATATCGGAGAAGAGATGGAAGTGTGCAGCATACTTGTCCCCGATCAAGCTCATGAAACTGTTTTGTTGCTTGTCTGTTAGTTAATTTCTGTAACGAAGAACGGAGAAACGGAGGAGGAATTAATCTCCATGCCTAAAACTGGTCATGCTTCCTCCTTTTGTCAGAAAATATACACCGGTGAAGAATATGCATGATTAGCTTTGGGCCTCGAGCTAGTTCTCATTTGGAAAATCAACCCTTCATATTTCCTTTAACAGTTCCACATGATTTCTGCTCTATCTTTCAAGATGAACAGCTAAACCTCCTTCCTCATCCATTGATGCAGCTACCGAATTTTACCCAATGGGGTAATAACGTAATGCTCGTCATCGCCCCATTAAATAATTTCTCGATGAGCTGTCCTTCATTTACTATGATTTTCACAAAATAACTAATGATTTCATCCAAAGATGGGATCAAGCATTTTAAGCCAAAGTAATGTGGTGGTGATCATGATGATTCTTCTAACATTTTTAATGGTTTGTCTTTGATTGTCTATGGCAGTTGAAAGGATGAAGCGTCACGTGGCGCCTAAACTCGCGAAGTTCTCGGCCGTCTTCCTCATAGTTATTATCCTTATGTCATCTGCACTACCTTTCTGGCGCCGATCACGTCGGGAGATAGCATTGTACTACCTTTCTTAAGGTATATATGGCTTAACTTGAAAACTAGTTTCCTTCCTTAAGGTACAAAAGGTCTTTCTCATAAGGATTAATTAGAGTATCCACTATCTTATACAACTTCCCTCTCTAGTGGTGTATAAGTGAACCCTTCCCTGCATGGCTTAGCTTGACTAGTAGTTTGTTATCTTACACTGCATTAACCTTACTGTTGAGAAAATGTTGAAACTAAATGCTTGAAACACGTACATATAATCGTTATTACTTACTATCTCTAGTCGCGTGCATGCTTCTTCAAAGCTGGCCAGTTACTAAGGGGCTGGCTAGCGCTCAATTCTCAAAGCACCTACGGTACTCGTGAATTTTTTGGTCATCACTCGTAGATATTTTGGGATCAAATATCCCTGGAGCAGACTGTATGCCAAGGAATTAATTTAAGAAAATATTATTCCTTTAATTGATCTCAACCCTTTACATTTTAGATTGAAATATCGCTGGTACCGTGCCTCTGCTTCTGCTAGGGCCTAATGCTGCAATAGTTCTACTGTAGCGTGCCATGCAGGAGATTTGGAGGTCTTCTTCTTCTTTAATTATACGATTATTGTTATTGCTTGACTGGAGTACGTCTAACACGTTAAATTCCTGAAAACTTGTTTTATATTCCATGTTCTAATTTCATTTCTAAATTGTAACGATCAAGCACGTAAATTAATAAAGGTCAAGGTAAATAAAGATGCTCTAGAATGTTGAGTGGGTGCTAATGATTGCAGAATGCGATACAAGAGATATGGGGTTCAAAGTTTTGGTGGGGTTTGATTTGGTGCTCATTTGGTTTTAGATCCAATTTCTTATGAATGTCCTTTACAGTTTCGTCGTATTTTCCCTTTAATTTCTCTTTCATTCGTTCATTCTTATCCTATACATGTATATTGAATAGTCTCCAAGTCGTTTCTTGCAAGTAATTGTCTCTCATTTAATTAATGTTTAAAAATATTGTATTTTATATGCGTTTTCATTGACCTGTAAACTTGAAAGAGTGGTATAAAAGCATGAACCAATAAGGTATTTCTCGCACAAGAATTTAGACCTACAGGTTTTTTCAAAGTACTTAGATTTGCCAATTCTTCAAGGCTAGCTAGCAAAGGGCTCTCTTGCAGTAGCACAAAATCCGTAAGTTCTCTCTTTGATTACTGTTTAAATTTCTCAAATAATCAACAGAGAAATGGAGGATGATACCTTACCTTAAGTTTGTCAAGTTTCTATTTGTCTTGATATATACAATCAATATAATACATAATTATATTGTAAGCTGCTCAGTCTTATCGCGATCGACATTAATTAAGCTTTACAGAAGTATCCGAATAAATCATCAGTTCCGAATCAAATTCATATCAATTAAGGAGACAGCCAAATGAGGATACTTACTTCTTATATCTTAATTGGGAAGGCACAGACATTCTTTTTATTTGGAAAATGTATAGCCGATGAGCTATCGTCGTTCTGTGTTACTCAATTGATTATTAAACGCTATATAATCAATTTTCTAAGAGAAAGTAGCGTGGTGGAGATCATGGCGTTTTTTCTCTCATTTTCAAGAGTTGCTTTTGATTGTGTATGCAGTTGAAAAGATGTTGCGTGCACCTAAGCACTTGAAGTTCTTGGCTGTCTTCCTCATGGCTTTTATGCTCATGTCATCTGTAGTCTCTGCTCAACGTGGTGGAGGTGGCGGAGGTGGCCGAGGAGGTGGCGGAGGTGGACGAAGTGGTGGAGGCGGTGGCCCCCGAGGTGGAGGAACCTCAGATGGCGGTCATGTCAGAGGCAATATTGCCTGGCTTAGTTTGACCATAAATTTGTCATCTTATGCTGCATTAATCTTACTGCACGATGCCATGTAGAATACCTGCAATCTCTCTTTTCCAATTATTCAGTTTGTAAAAGAATATCAACTTTATCATTCCAGGACCAATGCATGTGCCTTTACCATTTATGGCTTAATAACTCCAATACAAGCTTCTTAATTTAATGCAACTTGCCAAACCATTGGAGGAGACTTGATAGTTGTCTTATAGTATTTTTTGATTTGAGAGAGTTTTAGATAGGACAATCCTATTATATTGACATTACTAATATAGTAAAATTGTCATATTAACTTATTTATTAGACGGTCTCACCATATCAATAATACTGATATAATAGAACTGTTCTATCTAAGAATCTCTTTTATTGATCGACTATAGATATTTCTCCTCTTCTCTCTTGTTTCTCTCTCTTAATTTAATTTAATTAATTACATAATAGTTATGTCAACAGATGATGAAGACTGAATTTAATTATGGGAGACACGAAGGATATATATAATTCAAAGTCAAACTCATACTGAAGAGTTGTGTTCTTAAATTATAAATCAATTGATTTAATTATGCTGTATATCCTTTATAGGCGGTGGGATGGATTAACACGATCGTAATGTAATGTCCCTTCTTCAACCTTTTCATTGGTTATATAATAAATCAAATGAAGATGTCAAAAGGTTAAGCTGTGGCTATTGAATTTTATTGTTTACTATGAAGAAAATTAGATTAGACTCTCTGTGTTTGTTATCTGGGTGAAGAAAGGTTCGATGCCCTCATCTTCAATTCTCTGAAGTCTTTAGTTTCCGGAAAATATATGAAGAACTTCTTCCTTTTGATTCGTTTCATTCAGGAAAATCCCTGCATTCTTTACTCCAGACAGTGAATAAAACAATGATCCTGGGTAGCGATCCCTCTTCCCTGGAACCAGCACACGATTCTGAATGTCTTCTGACTCTGAAGATGCTGGTATGCTTGTACCTTTCCGTACAAGCATTCCATAAAACCAATCCTTCATTAATTTTTACAATAACAATGAATAACAACCACCCATTACAAGAAATTTATGAATTCAAATATAAAATTCAGACACCAACTTGACAAGTGAAATTAAGAAGCCGCATAATCACTCAGGTAGCCATTTATCAGACAAAAGTCTAGTAAAACATCAACATTGCAAACTAATAGAAATCATCTACAGAAAGGGGAAGGAAATTAATAAAACTGTAGACGGATGTAAAAATATAACATTGGAATTATAACTTTAACATGCTCTGCTCGTAACCAACCACAATTCTGTTCTCATCGTCACGAACGAATGGGTGAAATTAGACTCTGTGTATGGTATCAGTTGGTCTAATTCTTGTGAGCCATGAATGTTAATTATTTCAAAGGTCTTCAATTCCGGATTATATAACCGGAACCGATTCATACAACGCTCATGGTCATACCAATAATGACTCTGAATGTATCTGATATTCAGGACTACTACACCATTCTTGAAAAAATAGACAGGTACCAAGTAGTAGAAACAATAATTTAGATCTTCCAAATGAGGTATGCTCATGAACTTGACCCAGTCTTGCTCCTCCAAACTTTCCATTATCCACAAATCAATAGCGCCTGGCTCGTGATAATGAGCCATGCAAAGGCGTCCACCATAATCAAGAAGATCAAATTTGGATTCAGGTATGATGGGTGCATCATTAGGTAAAGGGATCATGCCGAATGTTTGATTCGTCAAACCAAAATGAAGAATGGAGGGTCGGTTGCCAAAAGTTGGATGATATATTAATTGCCAATGAAGAGCTCCATTCACTGAAGTTCCGAGAAATTTACCAAACCCAATTCGCCAGGAATCAATACTTAGGGAATAGATCTCAAAACACGTTCAAATTAAAATCATACACTCTCACAATCTTGTAATCTACTGTAGATTGATTGTATCCAAATCCGAAGAGGTGATTGTATCTTAATCGGAAGAGGTTATTCGGATGTATACCTATTGGCATGCGCTTGTATCTTCCTGTGAAGGGATTCCATAAAATCGTTTCTGTCTCATGGATCGTGTTCTCAACAACAATACATAACAAGCCATTACATAATCCAATCATTTCGCAAAATTCTGAGCATTCTATCGGAAAATCGAGATACACCGCTTCAATCGTAGATGATTGAAAATCAACAGATTTAAAAGAAGACGAAGATAACAGAAGATTTATCAGTGATTTTAGATCGAAATATCACTGGAGCCGTGCCTCTGCATCTGCTAGGGCCTTATGCTGCATTAGTTTTATTGTAGCATATGCCATGCAGAAGAATTGAGGGTATTATTCTTCTTCTTCTTCTTTAATTATACAATATTGTTATTGCTTGTTTGGATTACTCGTCTAGCACGTTAAACAATTCTGAAAACTTGTTTTGCATTCCATGTTCTAATTTTATGTCTAAATTGTAACAATCAAGCAGGTAGATTAATAAAGGTCAAGGTAAATAAGGATGGTCTAGAATGGTGGGCGGGTGCCAATGATTTTAAAATGCGATACATGAAATATGGGGCTCAAAGTTTTGATGGGGTTTGATTTGGTTTTCATTTGGTTTTGGATCCAATGGATTTCCTTTTCAATCCATCGTATTTTCCCTTTAATTTCTCCGTCATTTGTTCATTCTTATACCAGACATGAACATTGAATAATTCTCCAAGTCTTTTCTTACAGGTAATTGTCTCTCATCCTATTAATAGTTGACAATATGATATTTTATGCGCGTTTTCGTTGACCTGTAAACTTGAAAGATTGCTATATATACATGAACCAGTAATGTCTTTCTCGCACAGGGATCTAGTTCTCAAGTGCTACTTGTATATCTGATTTGATTTCCCTCTGTATAAATTAAAATAAACCTACCCCTGATTGTAGATTTGCCAATTCTTCAAAGCTACCTACTAAAGTGCTTTCTCGCAGTAGCAGATCAAAATCCGTAAGTTCTCTCTTTCATTACTTTTCTAGTTTCTCTAACAATCAACAGAGAAATGGAGGAAGTTACCTTGCCTTAAGTTGGTCAAGTTTGCTATTTGTCTTGAAATATACAATCAATATAATACGTAATTATATTATAAGCTGCTGGGTTCTTATCACGATCGACATTAATTAAGCTTTACGGAAGCATCCGAATAAATCAACAGTCGGAATCAAATTCATATCAGTTAAGGCGACAGCCAAAGAGGGTACTTACTTCTTATATCTTGTTTGGGATTTTCACAAAATTAATTGTTAGTCAATTGGTTATTAAAAGCTGGATAATAAATTTTGTTGGAGAAAGTAACGTGGTGGAGATCATTGCGTTTTTTTATCTCATTTTCAAGAGTTGATTTTCACTGTGTATGCAGTTGAAAAGATGTTGCGTGCACCTAAGCACTTGAAATTCTCGGCTGTCTTCTTCATGACTATTATCCTCATGTCACTTGTAGTCTCTGCTCAACGTGGTGGTGGTGGCGGAGGTGGCCGAGGAGGCGGAGGTGGACGGGGAGGTGGAGGTGGACGAAGTGGTGGAGGCAGAACCCGAGGAGGCTCCCGAGGTGGAGGCACAACAAATCGTGCAAGCGGAGCAGGAGAAACCTCCGGTGGCGGTCATGTCAGAGGCAATATTGCCTGGCTTAGCTTGATCATGAGTTTGTTATCTTATACAGCATTTATCTTACTTCGTGATGCCATTTAGAATACTGGCAAACTATCCCTTCCAATCGCGCAGTTTGTCATCGTTTACACAACAAGAGTGTTAACTTTTACTTAATAAGAATCTCAACCTTATCATTCCAGGACCAAACCTCCAACAAAAGCTTCTTAAATCTATGCAGCATGCCACGCAATTGCAGGAGATTCGATAGTTGTCTTACAGTTTTATATATTTTGTATTCTGGTTATTGCTGGACTGCAGAATTTCGTGCGTTACGTTGTTTCCATTTGTCAACACTGATCACGCCATGGGAATATCAACACGATCAAACCTTGTTTTCATATTCCTAGTCTTAGTTTCATGACTACGCAATACTTATTGACAAGCGTGCCGCAAATTTCGGTGACATAATTGATCTAGATAGTGATGGTGATGGTAATCTGACTATTTGTCAAACCTAGAACATGGTAATTTGCAACGCCTGAACAAAATGTTCTAATGAAGGAAACACCATTTTCTGAATTTTAAAAGTTTCATAACATGATGATGACGATGATGGACAAGTGTTGACCCAGATTACCAATATTAATCCAGTATGAGTATTTTGAATTGATCTCAACCTTAAAATTAGTTCATTTTCAATTAGTATTTACCAATCCATATAACAAGAATTTCCGGCCATTGATTCCTGAATCGGTCTGTCATCTGTAGGGGCAGTCCATCGTGGCGGAGGCGGAGGAGGTGGGCAGTGGCGGTGGTGGTACTTAGATACCACCTGTTGGCGTTTTATTTTACGTTGCATTTATGTTACTGCAGTAAAATGTGTTTGAAATCTCTCTTCTACTTCTACTATCTGCTCTGCATGGAATAGTTCAGTTTGCAGAACAGTGGGTAGTGTTCTTTTCATTTGTCAACTATACATATATTTACATCTTGAACTACAACATAGAAAAGATTATTTTAATGAAGGAAACATCGTTTTCTACATTTTAAAAAGCTTTATATATACTTGGAGTTTGGTAAATAAATAAACCTTGGAAATCCTGAAATGATTGAGATGACAAGTCTCCATTATATTATTATAAACCCAGTCAAATTATATAAACAATTGGATTCTCTCCAGTCTGCCAGACTCCCAATGGGTTAATATAATGAAAAGAATATTTCAGGAAAGTCCCTGCATCATTGACTCCAGATTCTGAATAAAAAAAATAATTCTGGTGAGCGATCCCTCTCCCCTGAAACCAGCATTTATCACAATCTTATGATTAATCAATGGAGTGGCTTCTGACTCTGAAGGTGCTGGTACAAGGATTCCATAAAACCAATCCTTCGTTAATTTTTACAAGAACAATGAAAAACAACCACCCATTAGAAGACATTTATAAAATCTAATATAAAATTCTAACACCAAACTTTACAAGCGAAATTAAGAAGCCGCATGATCAGTCATGCAGCCATTTATCAGACAGAAAGTCTATAAAACATAAACATTACAAACTACTAGAAATCATCTCCGGAAAAGGATGATGACCGGCAACATCCATCTATCAATAACAGTAGAAAGAAAGGCCAAGGAAATTAATACAAATGCAGGGAGATGTAAAAATATGTAACATTGGAATTAAACTTCAACATGCTGAGTAACTAAGCTCTGTTCTCACCATCACGAACGAACGGGTGAAATTAGACTCTGGGTGCATGATATCAGTTGGTCTAATTCCTGCAAGCCCTGGATCTTAAATATTTCAAAGGTCTTCAATTCCGGATTATATAACCGGAACCGGTTCGTACAACACCCACGGTCATACCAATGACCACTCCCAATGTATCTGATATTCAGGAGTACTTCACCAGTCCTGAAAAAGCAGACAGGTACCAAATAGTAAAAACAATAAATTAGATCTTCCAAACGAGGTATGCTCATCAACTTGACCCAATTTTGCTCCTCCGAACTTTCCATTATCCACAAATCAATAACGCCTGCCTTGTGATAATGAGCCAAGCAAAGGCGTCCATCATAATCAAGAATATCAAATTTGGATTTAGGTATTATGGCTTCATCATTAGGTAGAGGGATCATGCCGAATGTTTGATTCGTCAAATCAAAACGAAGAATGTAGGGTCGGTTAGCTAAGGTTCGATGATATATTGATGGCCAATGAAGAACTCCATTCACTGAAGTTCCGAGAAATTTACCAAATTTAACTCGCCAAGGGACCGCTCCCCTTTCCCAGGAATCTGTATTTAGTGAATAGACCTCAAAACACGTTTCAGAATTAAAATCATACACTCTCACAATCTTGTAATCGTCAGTAGATTGATTGTATACTAATCCAAAGACTAATCCGAAGACGTCATCCCAATGCATAGCTATTGGTATGCTCTTGTATCCTCCTGTGAAGGGATTCCATAAAATGATTTCTTTCTCACGAATCGTTTTCTTAATAACAATACATAACATACCATCACATGATCCAATCACCTTGCAAAATTCAGAGCATTCTATGGGAAAATCGAGCTGCACCGCTTCAATCGTAGATGATTGAAAATCAACAGATTTAACAGAAGACGAAGATAAAAGAATAAGTTTCTGATTATCATACCTAAGATTTCCAATGAAAGAACGCCATTTCTTGCAAACGCACTTAAATCTCACAAGCGATTTTCCATCGAGTTTCCGTAGTATATTGAATATGATATCATCCGGAACATAAATCGGTCCTAGCTTCTTCTCGCTACCCATTCTCTCTCTTCTTTTATTGGAACTGTTGACTGGTCAACTCCGCTGGTCAACAGCGGCGTCGGCAGAAATTCCGGTGATTCGAGAAGCGGATTCTAGCTTGTGTTACAGTTTTCGGCGTCTCTAATAGTGATGTCCGTTTTCCGTTTGAGGTACCATTCACCGAAAATCTAACTGAAAAGTGGCGGCTCAAGAGACATCAACAAACTCGGAGAATTTTGGGTCCGATTCTCCAGATGGTTGAGATGGTGCTCGATGTTTAGAGAGAGGAGGTGAAAGTTGACCGAAAAATCAAGTTTAAGAAATTCCAAACCTTTAAGCGAAATTTGACGGAGCGTCAGAAATTGGATTGGGTGATTAGGGTTCTGTGGTTAGAAAATCGTGTCCGTGAGCGGCTGGACAAATGGAAGAGAACGGGTGAGGGATTGATTTCGGAAATTTGTAAAAGTTAGGAATTTTCATAGAAAATGTTTGGAAAAATTGCAGAATGAGTACCTATTTTAAATTATGAATTAATCATAAATATTCAATAATTATACAATTTAGTCCACATTTCTGACAATTTAATCCTCACCCAAAGTTTACACAAATACAAAATATTACCGAACATTCATTTTCCAGCGAATGATAGTCCCTTAATTTTTCTTTAAACAATAACAATGAATAGAAAAAGAATGTGAATAAAGTTTAAATTTTGATGCGAAATCTGGGATTGCCAAAACCAGCAGTACATGGGAGTTGACAGCTACATAAAATTTCTTCTGCTTCTTGTTGAGAGAGTTCCCCATCTTGTTTAGTGTGTTAGATAAGTTTTGAATATAATCCTTGAAAATCTGAAATGGTTATCGATTTAGTGTTATTTGTTGCATCTTCTTCTAATGCTGTTTCGTGGATGATTGGTGACCCAAATCTCTTGTGCAGCAGTTCAATAATTACTTCCAGGCAAGGCATTTCTGATATGCCTGGGACTTGACTGAATGAAATTATCTAAAAGAATGTTCAAGAAACAGGAATCGATGCTGCTAAATCGACTTTAATGGCAGAATTGGTTATTATTCTAGCGTTATCATCTGCTTCTAATACCCACATCTCAGTACTTCTCAGAGCTGCAGCAACTTTAATCTACACTATGGAGTTCTCTCAAGGAAGTAAACCAAATGCAATTGGATTCTCTTAATTAAAATGAGATTTATGATAAGATCAAATATGTAATGCGGTTAATTAGGATACAAGTTCCCACTAGTATCCGAGAATCCCACTTGAGTTTCAACATCTATTCTGAAGTTATTGCATTAGGAAAGGACTGTCTTTTACTGGCAGAAAGTTTTAAAAAAGTGTATCATCAGGACAGAAGATAAGAGAGTTAATCAGAAGCGTAACATATAGTCTAAAGATTAAAGCTATCAAGCTTACCTAGTAACTCGAGGATACAGTCTAAAGAAAGTTCATTGCCGATGTTCCAAGTGGACATATATCAACACTGTTTCCAGAGTTTATTCTGAAACACATAAAGCATAAAACTTCCAAATTTATGATTGAATCACATATGTCTAATCATTTCAATTACAGAAAGCAGAGATACCAGCTTATGAGTTTCATTAACACCTTTCACATCAAATCATTTTAATTTGTGGCTAGCAATTAAATTTTTTAACCGTGCAAAATCAAAAACAAAATGCGTGCAAATAACGGATTCATGTAGAGGAGTTCGAATCCTAATTCTCCATGTTGGTGCAGAACCATCAGTATTAGCAAGAGCAACATGGCTGACAGCATAATGTAAATATTATTAACTTCAAATGCCAAATACAAATTACAGATTGTCAGTATTTCCATAAGCTGTTCTAACAAGCACGTTTGATGCAAGAATTCGCCTTCACTTTGAGAACTGAATGCATTGCCTTTGATATAGGCAAAACTTTTATGTGCTTCATCACACCAACATTGCACAAACAACTAGATTAACCTGTCCAGATTACAGTAACAAAGTATCAACACTCATTCTCTCAAGAATTTGATTTGAAATTCTCAACTAATATTCGATGCATAAAGAAAATTACCGTGGTGAGAGTGAATATGGGTACTAAACGAGGAAGCGGTCTGACAGAAGCGCAGCACTTATAACACTGACCAGGCAAAATAAGGAAACAAAATCTGCCATCCCAACAGACGAGTTTGAAAAGGAGTAAATTTGGTGAGTGTTGCAGTCCCCTCTAAAGCCTCTTACAATCATTGCCTGTCACAGCATTATAGCTGATCAAACAATAATTCAGATCATCTAGATAGATGCACTCTTTCAGCTAGTTATTGTATAAATTAATGATAGACTATAAGCTCATATACAGATTGGCAAGTAGGTTGTGTCCCCAAAGGTTAGACTGCCGGAGCCCAATTATTTGAATATTGATCTCCGGATATCTGAACAGCCTCTAAGAATTCCATATTCTTGGAACATGTATTAGTAAATAACTTCTTAACAAGAAATTTTGATAGAAAAAATAGTTGAGCAGTAACTCGTACTGACTAGATCTTGACTTTTATCAAGCAAAATATCTCATCAACAATTTACTTCCATAACTCCACTGACCCACTTATTCAACTCATCCTAAATGATTGCAGTAACCAAAGTTATTCCCAAGGCTGGGTGATCTTAAATTGTGCATGCCGGTACATAAAACAGCATAAGAGAGATATCGACCTGTAACAATTTATGAGATGAGCAATGAGTTTCATATTCACAGAAATTACCACAGTCCATATTGAAACCCATCCTAATTGATTAGTCAAAAAGCATAATATATCCATTTGAGATATAAACCTGAGATATCTGTTCAGCATGGCTAAAAATATTTTTGAAGATCCGCCGAATGTAGGAAGCAAAAACTGCAAATCCAACAGAAAATTGAAAAATATAAGGATTTCACTTAGAACAATCATAACTATGAAAGTTGATGACCAGATCTAACATACAATAGTTAGATAAGTGCCACAATGCAGATATAGTAAAATTTTCAAGGTAACTTAAAATTATTCAAATAAAGAACCTAAAATTCAAAACCACTCTCAATATAAAACAGCAGGAAGAAAAATGATCTATTTGCAGATTCTTGTTCCTTTTAACATAACACATCATATAATCATGAAATATGAGCTCACATTTATGCAGGAAAACATTGAAGATAAGGCAGCAGGCTGCAATAGATGCAGGGCCTTATTCTAAATACACTAACGGATATCTCGGAAATAACAAAAAATACTACACAGAATTTCTCAAATAGAAATGATCTGGAGCTTAGTAAGTATACACTATCCAGTGCTGCCCGTTTCATCTCAGGACTCTGGTTCAAAGTTGGAATTTGGAACAGCCAAGGCTTAGTAGGTTTCTGCTTTCATAACTATTTTAAAGATGTAACTCTATGACATATGTTACCATGAAGATGAGATAGACAAGGATAGTCTCACTGGACAACCTCAATATTCGGAGTTATTCTATAGTGAAAAATGCAATGATGAACTTCAAGCTTTAGAATACAAAGAAACTGGGAATACTAGTTTTGCGACCAGAACAACTTTTTCATAAAAGCACAAATGATGGAACAGGTAATTTAAAAGGCTGCCAAGCATCCCAGATAAAATTTTATAGTTTTGTTCTTAAATTTCTGAGCAGAAAAAAAGAATAGAATAAAAAAAAAATAAAAAGAAACTTTTAGTATGGATTAGCAATACAACTTACTGTCAATTGTCTCCACCATTGTCAATTGTCTCCAATTAATTCTACGAGATACTATCCCCAATGCAACATTACGTACCTACCAAGACAAATTATGTATGTCCTTTTTTATAAAATAAATAAGCAACAAATATATATTGAGAGAAATTGAAACATCACAAAAAAATATTCACTAATATATAATTTTTGCAACAACCATTCCCTCTCTTACCTCATCAAACACTAGATTGATGAACCTCAATGAAAGCATAAGGGTAAGAATGATCTCAGCCACCGGAACACCAAAATGAGTCAAAGGGAGCAAAAACCACCGCAAAGCAAATGCAAGTTGTTCAGGGGTAGTGGTTGCCAGGCAGAGGCTTGAGCTTTGAAAGATCTTTCACAAAAATAGACACCTAAATCTCAGAATAATCAAGAGTTCATTTGTTTTGTGAATTACCAGGTCTAGACTGCCCCATATATTTGAATATTTTGGATGTTCAACATATAATTTCAGAAATTAACACAATCCTTCTCTCTTTTTCATTAGCATTGCTACAACTCCCCATTAATATATATATGTATATATATATTAAGAGAATGAGAGAAAAGGGAAAGAAACTTACGGTGAAGGTTAAGCAGGCAGCTGTGCTTGCAACTGACAAACCTTTCCTTGTAAACTGTAATGGTCCTAGCTTCATAATTAAATATGAATAACCTCCCAAAGAAACGGGAAGATTAGGCAAACCTGTGATTGCAGGTGGTGGCGTTCTTGATTGGACTAGAGATGGTACGCCATCTGAGCCTAGTCCCAACATTATAAATAGAACTCCAGAAAGCAATGAGACTCTTCCCAATTGATCCTACAAGTGTTCAAAAGTTAACATCATAATACTGCAGCAGTTGCTAGTTTGTATAATGTAAATATTTCAAAAAATTCACATGCATTTACTACAAAAACAGAAGTAATATGGCAAAAACATAATAGCAAAATTAGAACAAACAGAAACATGCCGCTACTCATTTCAACCAGAAAAAACAAATATCTGCAACATGAAGAAAACTCCATCTAGATACATATAATTGAGAGATCACAATTGAAGTATAGATATGCTGTAATTAATTTAAAAAACAAAGAGACCCTAAGAGAGGAAAAATCAAATAAAAACAATCAGCTGGGGATGGAGTCAGCAATAAACATGGCATTACAGAATAAAGAAAAGAATATTTTGCTTTAAATTGTAGATAACTTGAACCTAGTCCAAGAGACAGCAGATCTCAGGACATTATAGAAGTTATATCAATCCATCCATCTACGCTATACTACTTCTACAAAGTAAGACAATTTTCTTAAGATCAGCTGACAAGCATCAGAGGAACTCCTATGCAGTTAACAATCAAGCTTGCATGTGCCAGATCTTCGCGTCAATGAATTAATCACCTTTTCCGCCTTAATGAGAAAGAATGCATAATTTAAGAACCATTTTTTTGCTAAATTCCACAGAATAACAGATTGGTTTAACCAAATTCATTAAGCAACTCTGTAATACATGCCCGATAGTTGCATAAGGAAACCCATAAAACTTTGTCCAAACACATCTGCCTCTACATAGTTAACATTGCGAAGTACTATACTTACCATCCACACATGTTTTGGCAGGATCCATATTGACAGAAGAGCTGTGTATGTTACCAACACAACTCGCATTAATATATGTGACCGTGCTGGTAACACAACTAAAGCCAAGAGCCATACCTGGATAATCAAGATATGGGGCATCCAAATTTAGAAACAGGAAAAGGTTCCACGAAAAAATATACACACTTCTCCAATAGATTATTGCAGAAAATATGCAAGTTTAGAATCTTCTGCACAATTAGAACTTCTGAGTGAAATTATCTATCTATGATGCAACATTCTATCACAAAAAGTCAAATCCTTGAGCCAATTTCAAAAACATTGTCTGAAAACTTTGGGTGGGCCTCTATCAGATTTTAAGATATGTAATAGGTATAAAGAGAGAGCTTTTATATCTTAAAAAGCTCCTCGTTACATTCTCTCTCTCTCACTACTCTACTTCAAGCTAGCCAAACGAGAAATGCAGACGCTTGGCGCAGCATGGCCTAAAAACATAAAACCAGGTGCGCAAACTTTCATCCTCTGACTTGAATCAAATTCTTAATTTACCAAAATCTAAAGGGGACTGCCAGGGCAGTTTGATGCCAAGTTAGCTATAAATGGCCATAATGAAAGACTAATATGTATTCTCTCGTAACTCTCTATGACAAGAGAGAAAACAGTGGAAATAAAACAAATAATTTTGATTCATAGGCTAAATGTTGTCATGGTCTTCCATAGATCTAGAATCTCACAAAAACAGCTAAGCCAAAAAGATGGGTTGAATGGAGGTGATATCCGCATATCTCAGTTAATGGAATTCTATGGTCCAGCAGTGCACAAATCAATCAAACCAATTCATCGAATTCGTCCATATAACACAATCAAAACACCTGTTCAACTAAAACTAAAGATTACCAATTTGATTCTTGGGTCCACAGAATGCAAGAACGTGGAGGGCGAAGCTATGAACTGGTAAATGGGACTGGCAGTGGCGGTCGAAATCAACCTGAAAACTTTATCAGCCGCAAGACCTCCAATCGGTAACCAGTTCACCCAGTTACCAGTTTCATTTTTATTGTCGTCATCGTGCAGTGAAGCTCTGATTACAAAATTGCTCTTCCTTACTAAAAATCTTTGAGGGGTTCTATTCAGCGGAAGGTATAACCTAGGGTTCGAGCAATTTCGCACAGGAAAACGAGTAGAAATCGAAGGAATTAGGGTTTTGGAGATTGGGAAGAGATAATGAAAAGATGAATTGAAGCAGACAGAATTTGTGCTGTGACTGCAATTCATGAGCACGATCATCAGCCTGCCCCCAGAAGAAGCGAATTTCCGTTTACAGCTCGAGCAAACTGTTTTTCCTTTTTTTCTGCTTGAGAATGGCGGGAATACGATGATATCTACTAATACTAGCCCAGCCCCAATAGAAAAAAAATATATAATTAAAAAAAATATTTTTCCATGTATATATGAAAAGAATTCATTCCCAAATCCAGAGACAGGCGATACAGACGATTTATTGGCACAAAATTTTACTTATTTTTTAATCCTGACATTAAGTTTTGTCTGTAAAAGATACACTTTAAAAACTTGCCTAAACCCTCGAACCTCAAGCCATCCTGATCATACCAAATGATTCTGTATGACTACAGGCAACTCTGCTTGCTTATTTTAATCATTGTGTTGGGTTTAGTATCAATTTGTTGCATTGTAACTCGTTTGTGGATTCAACAGACAGTCATTCTTCAATTGAATGTATACTTTTGCACGGAAATAAGACAAGAACATTACACGCATACTCCAAATGAAAGATCAAGACAAGTCATACAAATTTTTCGAGACAAGAAAAGGGCAGAAACCACTCAGAACAGAATTGCAGTAATAGGATAATTTACACACGTTCATATGGAAGAATGTATTAAGCATTGTGAATCAAATTGGAAGCTTAAAAGCCGCCCATCTGGTTCCTCCCCCATGAAGCGTCACCAATCCCGGCATGGATAGCACCCGTGCAAAACAACTGTGTAGCACTCACGATTATCGTCATAACTTCCAGCGTGCGCTGCATACCATTACAAGAACACCATTAGCCTTCTGTCAGGATAATTCTCTTTTGTCCTACCAAAGCATATCTGGTTATGCTTGGACACTAACCGTGGTGTAACACATTGAAAGGAAGGTTTATTCATATTTCACTGAAGTGTGAATCAATAGAATACGAGATGATTAACGTTAAGGATAAAATATGATGAACTATGAGGCATGGTAGAGAGGTAGTTTACCAAGTTTGACTCTGTCCAGCCAAGATCAATCTCTTTGCATCCCAATCTGAAATAAAAATAATGAAACAACACTATGAAGCTGCATACACCTATATTTTGTTGTATAATATTGAAGAAGCTAGCAGGATTACTGACCCCATGGCTAGTAGAGTGAGTGACCAGGTTATAAGAGAAGAGGCAGCTGCTGCATTTAAGTTGGGAAGATCCCATTGAAAGACATTGTTAAGTCCTGAGAGTGATGTGCCCATGCCAACAACACCAGCAAGGAGGGAGAATATGACAAAGGTACCGGTCGCCATGTTTCCAAATGGAAAATAAATTGGAAATATATGTGCTGGAAGTGAGAGAACAGATGCTGCATTTGCAAACAGGTTAGAACAATAAGTTAACAATTGCTCTACAAAGTCAATTGTGTATGGTTTTCAATTATCTGAAATTACCTGTTTCATGAGATCTTTCAATTCCATGATTAACTGCCCATGCAGCAATAACTGTCACAATGAAATAGAGCCCGAGATTGAGCATTAAGAGGACAAAAGCTGCTGATTTGGATCCTCCAGAAGCCATGGCCTTGAGTTTGAAATCCAAGAAGAGAAACCTTGAACTGGGTCACCTTCCTTGTGCTTAGAGAAAATATATATGAATAGAGATGTAATTTCTTCTATCTTCCATATCCTGAAAGTGAGAATAAATAGGGGTGACATTTCACTTTTCATTATTAAAATGCAGTGTCTTCAATTCAAAGAAATGGCTTGATTCTTTAACCTCACCGGTTTGCCACACTCAAGGGCAAGGAATCCAAAGAAATTTCAATGGGGTGGGATTTTTATTTTGCAGGACATTACTTTATTCTGGAACAAACCTTTGCCGCTCAGCAAACAGAAAAAGGAATAAAGAGTCTCTCTGTTTTTTCCAGCCAGGACAAATTTTGTTTTTGCCAAAACCCCATTTCCAGCCTTTTTATATTGCCTTCATGGCAAGAGACAGGAAAAAGGAAAAGACCCAATAACGAAATTTTATAAATGAAAAATTTTACAAAATCACCAAAAGATGCACCTTGTTGCCAACATGTTGGAAAAAAGCCCATGCAGGATTTGCTATCACAACAGTGTCAGGGTCATATTTCTTTGCTAAGTAAACTGATTGAATTAATGAAATTTACAATACCATTGCTACAAATGATGCAAATGAACGCCAATAAGGTTTGAAAAATATCCATTAAAATAAGGTCCAGAAGAATATCAGTGGTGCAAGGGTAAGCATCAAAGTAGAAAATGCATGAAATTGAACCCAACGATGGCAAATCTAATCCATAGGAGGTGTCTTCCATCTGAAAAATCAATTATCTTGGGCATAAGAACAACTAGCTTTGGGATCTTTTATTTACAGTGTTCTTCCCTAAAGAACTAAAAGGAAAGGGAAAAAAAGAAACTGCCCCATGTATGGGCTATTTAAATTCAAGAGATTGCTTTCCAAGTTCAATCAGTTGATCTTTAATCAACATCAGACTTTCAATGCCAACTTCTGAGCAGCTAGTGCTTCAGCTTCTAGTGTGGGCTCCCACAGTATTGTAGTTTCTGCCAGTAAGGAGGTCACCACGTAAGGGTCCATGTTTGAAGCTGGACGCCGGTCTTCCAAGTAACCTCACATAACAAAAAGCAATACCAAGAACTGGATCAGCAATGCTAATTATGGCTATGACTAATATTGACAACCCAAAATTGAAAGCTGTAATTGGATATCTTAACAATAATTGAAAAAGATGGACACTGCAGAGACCGGTAAGAATGAAGCAGCAACAAAAAGAGCAAAAACATCATGAGGAAATATGTTCCAATTGGGTTTGAGTCAAAAAAGAGCAAAGCATATAACAATACCTGTCAGAAATTTCAAGAAAGATCAGACTTAATAACAGTATTTAAAGTATTTATGTATCATAAGTCTTGTTAAAGGGCACACTAGATTCATTCAACATATTTCAAATTGAACTTCAAAGAGGAAATGTAATCAATTAAATTGATGAAGTCGAAGTTGATATTTATCTTTATAATTTTTGAGATTATTCAATATGGCAAAATCCAATTTTCCCACTTGCAGCATCATGAAGTTTGCTGTCACAATGCAATGGTTTTTTGAGAACATGTACAACTAAAGGTTAAAAGAAAGGCATTTCCTGCTTCACCCTATTACTTAAAAATAAGCATTTATTAGGAAAAGTTGTTTCAGGGTGGTACTGATAGTAGTACCTTTGCCTTTCTGCTCGGTTTCACGCCCCACACAACTGAGCAACCACGATTAGCCACCCCCTGCAAATTTGAAATGTATATTTAGTAAACAATTTATTCAGAAATCCTTTTTCTTTTGCTTACTTAAAAAATTGGGATATAGTAATCTTCTGAGCATACCCAAGAAAATGAATCAATGCTGGCTGTTTCATGCTTTCCTGTTAACCTTCTCTCATTTCCTTCACCATATGCACTGATGTGCTGATGTGCTCTTTGTGGCGGAATGATAGATTCAAGATTGCCTTCTTTATTGCTTCATAGCCTCCATCCTCCCTCATACTCTTTGTACTGCAAACAACAATAATTCAGGTATTATAAAGTATCAGATTATATCCTCAAAAATTTAGCATGCCCATTTACCAAAAGATCACTTCATTTAAAATGTTTATGGTGTCCAGATTACCTGTAATTGGTGTGGCATCCAGCACCATTCCAATCTCCCTGCCAACAGGAAGAAGGAGAACAGTGTAACTAATATTAACATATACCCAAATCTGGACATACTGGAAATTCATATTACCTCTATTGGTTTTGGATCAAGTGAGAGAACAACACCAGCTTGCTCGGTAATTCTCTGTCAGAACAGGGAGAAACAGAGTCACACACTGACACACACAGAACACCATTCAGCTTCCCCAAATAACAAAAATAATAGAAAGTACCACAAAAACAGTTAATCCATAGTGGAACACTGTTCTAAACAATTTCATTAGGAGAGATTTCAAGGAAGAATGGTCTTTCAGTATATGCTGCTATATCGTGCCTGACTTTAATTTTTCAAAAAAAATTCATTGGTGAAATATTGTTAGGAAAGCTAGTGAAGAAAATATCGATGAGAAAATTACAAAAGAGACTATCTTGATGGGAACTTTAATTTGCAAGAATCAAACATTTTCCGATGGAGTTAGAATCACTTTTCATTAAAGTAGCTTATATGTATCCCAAAAAGTTAATAAAGATGATTAACCTCAAGAATGTATCTTGAACACCAGATGTGATCTCCAGCATCAATGCCTACACTGGGACCAACTTGATATTCCCACTGCAAGGCAAGTATGAAATTAATAGGAATACAGAGCAAACATGATTACAATTATACAAAGTTCATTAACAAGAAACAAAAGCTAAGGATAGGCAGTCAACCTGGCCTGGCATAACCTCCCCATTGGTTCCACTAATGTTAATACCGGCATACAAGCAAGCTTTGTAATGAGCATCTGAGATGTCACGGCCAAACGATTTGTCAGCCCCAGCTCCACAGTAATAAGGACCCTGAAAACATATAGGAAACATGTCTATTATAAGTTAAAGTACCATAATACAATCACACCTCAGAAAATTTATGGTTTCCCATGATTGCAATGCTCAAAAACAGATAAATTGGTAGAGGATTTGCAAGCCAACTTATTACCTGCGGTCCAGGATAGCCTCCAACAGGCCAACCCAAAGGCCATTTCACATTTTGTTGAAGTAAGGTATACTCTTGCTCTATTCCATACCTAATCATAACAGTTAGAAGACATTAGTACAATTTTTATGCTCATAATTACAACTTACAGTTTAATGATATGTACATAAATCTTGCTGTAATAATTGCTTAATCACTAGGTACCAGGTTCCAAGAACTTTGTATTTGACAGTCTTTTAATCAATGCAAAAAGGAGAAATGTATTATTTAGATTATGATGAAATGATATACAAAAACACCTATACAGAGCCTACAAATTAATACAAAGATTGGAAATTAAACTTCAAAATCAAGGTAATTGAAAGGTACAAACCATGGAATTTCAGATGACACCTTTGGGTTACTGAAAATCTCAGCAGCCCTATGGCGTTTATTTGTGGGGATGAGCTCGCCTGCAGGCATGTAGGCATCACAAATTACCTTTGTAAAACAAATAATGCAATATTAAAAACTTGTTACAGCAATGATCCTCCACGCACTGCCAATTTCATATATATAATTACTAGTCAAATTATAACAACTACCAAAATGTTGTTGCCTCCACGGAAAGGGTCCTTAAAAATTGCTTGAGGGCTGGATTAAAGATTCAATTAAAATCGTAACATAATGATAAACAGAAATCTAAAAGAAACTCCATTGCAGAAGATCTTACTATAAAATTACTTCACTATCTTCACCAGGTGCCTGTCCAGTACTTGATCCATCATAATTCCATTTGGGCAGCTCGGATGGATGCTCAACAGGCTTTGAAATTGTCTGAAAATATTCAAAACAGCATTGACAAAATAGATGAGAAAAAATATCAGACGCATATTAGGTGATGCCATTATTTCTCTTTTTTAGATTACAATAGTAACATAAGATTACCCTTGACTTGCTACGCACATCAATACCAGAACCTCCAATCCTGTTTCAAAATGAAATAGTATTTTTTAGATTTTATGGGTGCTCAAATGAAAACCACCAAGTAATTTGACATAGGCCCAAAATATAAAATTGTAATGTTTGGAAAAAGAAGTAATAGTTTGAAAGAGTTTATATCTGCATATTGAAAAATTATTTTAGCAAATAAGCTATATACCAAATGTACTCAGCAATGATATTGTCAGTGTATGGGGTAATGTCCAAATTTAGTAGATCTTCTATCCTACTGACAGTGCTGTTATCAGACTTCAGAGCTAACACTCTAAACTTAGCAGAAGTTCTAGTTGTTCCTTTCTTGTTCTGCTTCATCAAAAGAGAACCCCACATCTTCGTTGTCATAGGACTGGCAACGTTTGAGTTCTTTGGCATGCTCATCTGCCATTGCATAGATGGTGCCAAAATCTGTGCCATTTGCACCTACTCCACCCTAGAAAGTTAAACAAGTATAATTAACAATCATAAATGCACGAAAAAATCTCATCAGTTTTCATCATCATTAAAGTACTGAAAATATATCAGAAAACATAGGGAACATAAACTTTGCATCACATTTGCAACCATAAATTTCCACTTTTCTGAAAAACAAATTCCATGAAATATTTTATTTCACCAACTCATCCAATCCAATTTCTTTGACTAAATCATGAACCACAGATTTCTGTTTCACTATCTGTACTCACGTACTTCTGATCTTTGGTTACTAAGTTCCGACAAAGTGAAACTCACTTTTTTCTTACTTCATCACATATTTTAACTGAACATCAGCAAATTAAAATAGTTTTGGGGTAATGATTAGAAAGCATAAACGGTTACTGTTCTTTAAAAAAATATGTTTTAGAACTATTAATGCATATTTCAGGCATGATCTACAAGTAGCAAGTGCAAAACAGTAGGCTAGTAATTGGATGGCCGGCCATTTGGCTCATTGTCTATTCAATTTTCTGCTTTTTGTCATATCATCTCTCAGGTGCTCAAGCATGTAGTGTACCATCTCACAATCTTCTTCAAATAAATTTAAGAATAAAAACTAAATTTTTAATGCACAATGCTAGAATGACGCAAGGACTGCATCATGATCACATAAAAAACAAATAACGATTTTGCAAAAATTAAAAAAAAAAGAAACTTGGGAGTTCGTCTGAAGTGAAATTCCAAGATGGAGGAAAAAAAAAGGTTCTTCTGAAGTGGAATTCCAAGATGGAGGGAAAAAAAAAGTTAACTTAAAGGTAAAGTGGAGATTCTGCCAGAAGCCGTAATCAAATCAAATTGTGGGAAATTTCGTTTTCGAAATGGCAGTTGAAGAAAATAAATAAAGTTCACGGTTCCCAGATGAGCAAACAACTACTTCCTAGTTCCTATCCATTGTGTCAGTTATTTAAGTTTGCTGCATAATGTCACACACATTCAAAGCCATTATCAAGAAAGTTGACAAAAAACTAACCTGAGAGACGACCGAAAATGGTTTGAATAGTAAACCAAAATGTTGATCTGCCTTGGAGAGAGAGAAGAGATGACTCAGTAGGTTTTGTGGGAAAGTCTTGTAAGAAAGTCTTGTAAGAAAGTTTATGGCTTTTACCAATTATATAGGGGTGTGCTTTGAGTAGAGGAAAATACTTTTTGGTCTCTTTAGTGACACCAAGAGAGACGCTGGGACTAATCTTAAAATCTTTGGATAAGGTTCCAGCGAGTCTCTTTCTTCCCTCCTCCTCCCAGACAAGTATGAAGCTTGCAATTACCACATAATACCCTGGCTTTGTACTAAGAAATTCATAATATGACGATAACTTTGATGTTTGTTTAAGGCTATGAATCACGTAACAATAGTTTGTAGTTCTTTAGAGCAAGAAAGAAACATGGGTTTGTAGTCCTTACACTTTAGCTTATTTTATGTTAACCCCACAATGACAGTAATTAACCATCAGTCTCCCCACTACTCAATATCGAAGAATATATCATTCGTACGTGGGTAGTTGTATATACTGAGAGCTTATCTTAATCTTTTTGAAGATAAGCTTGGAGGGATCCTGCTTTAAAAAAAAAAAAGAAGAAAAATTGACATTAATCTTTGGTATTGGTGAGCTTAAGAAACAGCCATGGTTTGAGTTGCCTATGTTTGACAATGAACCTTCTTCTGTTCTGCAATTATATCCAATGCTCGATAATAGTCGTTGGAGATTAGGACTTTTTGTTTTGCCCTTTTCCGGGACCACTGAATGAGGAGCCTTGTGTGGAGATGCACACTTTTAAATGCCTTTTTTCTGACCTTAGATCTGAAATCCAACGGCTGAGAATCAGTTCAGTAGTCTGCTTTTGAGCCCATGGAGTGATTTATGTTTACAAGCACAAGTTTTAGATCAAGTATTTCATCATTTGCTGAGATGAAGAAATCAAAACAGCTGGCTGTCTTATATTGCCAATTTCGCAGTAAGTCTGGCGACTCCTGTTGTCACTGCTATGCTATAGATGATTGCCAGACTATGTACCCAATGGAAGCAACCCAAATGCATCAACATTACCAAGAAAGAAAGTCAAAAACAAGCAACCCAATTATATATGGCTGCATACACCATTACATAGACAAATTGACATATCCAAAGAAGTAAAGCAGAATACAATTGGTAGACATTGAAAACACATATACTTATTGGTGAAGTCAATGATTCCTTAAGGTTTTGGAAATTGAGTGGTTAGATTGAGGTGGGTGGTATTTCACATCATCAAGTTGTAAGCTCTTCGCTTTGATTCAAAATTGGCCCTACCCCTTTGAAACCCACCAAGCATTTCTAAGATTTTTTTCTCCTTTATTTCAAAATGTCAAATACCCATCTACCAAATTTAAATGGTCACAATGAAATTTCGAATCATATTGATGAAAACTTTTGAAAACAAACGTCCAAGAAAAGACTTTATAGATGACCCTAAATATAAAATGAAATTTGTATCTTTTAATGTGATAATAACATTTGGCTATATTACTTCTTATGTTTCTTTGAATAAGGATATAGTTTTTAAACTTGTATCAAATAGGTTCCAATGCTGTTCAAATGAGCAAATTAACCTTATAATTAGAATATTGACCATTAAAGAGTATTTCATTCATTTAAACTAATGATAGGCAAACGAGCTAAATTAGCCCATGAGAAACTTAAGGTTGGCCAAATAATGCTCATGTAAAAATATTGAAATCTATGAGCCTAAATAAATTTTTTTAAAAATTAATTCAACATATATAAATATTTAAAAAAGGGTTCGCAGGGCATCTTGAGTTTGGTCTAGACCTAGGCTCGCAATGGGCTGAGTCTAACTTACACTGTTCATATACTGGGCTCGGACTGTCTAGTTGGTTTGCCACATCTAATTTTAACAAAGACTGACAATGTTGAGAACCTAAATAGACAAGATCCTCTCGTGCAGCAAGCGACAAGAAGGCATTGCGAGAAAATGGGGGCGCTAGGTGCCGCACAAGCCCACGATCCAGCAAAGAAGGAAGCCCATCGAGAGATTGGCCTTACCCACGAAGGAATTCTACAGCAAATGGAATTTCAGCGACAGCAGAACTTCGCTAACAACAGAGTTCGACAGCAAGTAAGACACAGCAAGTCAGAATTCGATGTCCACTAAGACACAACAAGGCAACAATTCGTATTTAGGCAGAATTATGCGACTTATAGGATTAGGAAACAATAAAATAGGATAAGGAAACAATAAAATAGGATAAGATTTATCTTTGTTTAGTTATAAATACTTAGGAATCCTTTTCATAGTCGAATTAGGAGCTTATTTTATAGTCAAACAAGGCTACTATCATTATAAATACAGTCATTCATCATGTAATTTAGTTTGGGACTTTCAGATATTATTTGATTATCAATAAAATAATAGATTGATCAGCATAATTGCTGTCATTCTTTATCTTCGGTTATCCTTCAAGAGTTTTCTTATGATTAACTTGGGCTTAGGCTAAGGTCAAGAGTTGTCTTCCTTGCCTAGGAGCTGCGGCAGAGATTAAGAGTTGTGTTTCTCAGCCAAGGCGAGTTGCGGAAGGGTTAAGAGTTGTTTTCCCTTTCCAACATATCCATCCATCGCATATACGATCGAGCGACTGAGCGCGAAACAAGAGTTTAGGGGCGAAACATCGAGAGAGTCAAGTTTTAAGCAAAAGGGCAATAAGGGTAGCAAAGACGCACGTAAACAGTAACTTTCGACACCCCTAGACCGCGAAAAATTTGGGGGCTGAAAACTCGGACCCTAACAGACAGTATACCTATTTAATATAAATAGATAAATTTTGGCCTTAATTGAAAAATTATAAAAACTTGTGGACCCAAATGTTAATATATTAAATTAGAATACATATTGGGCCCAAAAATAACCAAACCCAATTAAGAAGCCCAACACCGAGTGACAGTTAAACCTAACACGTGCGAGCATTCCCACACGAGTCAAAACCCACAAGGAGAGAAAACACGTGTGGCAGCCCACCAACTTTGAGGGGGACACACGTGTCCACAAAGCCGGTTGGGCGGAGAGAGACCGAACCGAAGACAGGGGTAAGAGAGAAAAAGAAAAAATTAAAAATTAAAAAAAAAACCGGGTTTTTGTTTGCAAGTAGAAGAAGAAGACCACAAAATGGAAACAACGACAACACTAACAACGAAAATAACGAAAACAAAACAAAAAAAAAAGACAGCAATTAACAAAGGCCGATTCTCCTTCTCCTTCTTCTCCTTTCTCTCTTCTTTCTCTTCTGGGAAAATCGTATCGACCCAGAGAGAAGCGTCTCTGTTTCCATGTTTGGTTTATTCTATCTCGATCTTTGAGTGTGAGTTGCGTATGTGTATGTATGTATAGAATATTATATTGGTTAAAGAAGAAATCAAAAGAACAGCTAAGAGAGAGATTACAATAGAGAAAGAAGGATCGTTTTCGTCATTATTTTGAATCGCAGCTTAAATGGATCAGCTTGTCAACTTTATAATTCGACCACCCAGGTAACAAATCTTTCATCTTGTGTATTTTTGTTTCTTTCGTGATTTTCTTTTCATTTTTTAAAAGTTTTACATGGGTTGATTTTGTTTTTTTCTGTTTGGTTGCTGGGAAAAGGTGGTTTGAGAAAGTGACAAATTTAGGACTTGGTGTTTATGTTATCTGTCTCCTAGAGAAGCGATCCCATAGAGTATGAGATTTGAGATATGATTTTGTTTTATTTCATAAATTTCAGCAACCGAACCAATGATTGCTGTTGAATTCCGGTGGATAGTGTATATATTAAGTTGGGTTAGAATTTTATTTTATTCTTTGGTTGGATGTGTTCTAAACTGGGATCTTTATGATTTAATTTAGATGGTTACTCGAGATTAATTTCTAATCAATTGTGTTGCTCGATGTTTGAGTACTTTTACGGAATTTGCTAGTGTTGCTAATCTTGTCTCTTATGAAGTTTTGCTATTGATTTCGATAGTAATTCTGATTGGGTTGACATGTGAGGCTTGTGGCCCTTTTGTTCCTTTATTTTTGTGGACTTAGCTTTCCATTTGGTGAATTTAATGTGATAATGAAAGAAAATAAAATATAGATCAGTTTTCTTTGACAATATAAGCTTGGTAGTTAATGTGGCAATGGCTGAAAATGAACTGTAAACTGTGTTATTTATTAAAGGTGTTATTGATTTCTTGAGAATCATACTACTTTGCTGTGACGTCTTTTGTGAACTGGCAGATATTAGATTAAATCAAGCTGTGTTTGTAAAGTCATGCTGGCAAACTTTACCTTTGTAGCCACATCACATCTAGGGCTTATATGTAGATCACCTGATAACTCCAATCTATGATTTTCGAAGATGGTATCTCTTCTAACAGTGAGAATTACCAGAGTTTTTGAGAGCATGAAGCTTGACAGATATCCTTTGATATCAATGCCATTTTATACATGACATGACATGTGCACCTATCATGAGAATGACAAAGATATGACAACAGTTTCTAAAGAAATTAAGATTGTGAATCTCAGGATCTGTTAGCTTCTATTATCTTGGTTTTTCACTTTGACATTTGAAACCATGCTTTAGTCAAATGGAGAGATTATGAATCTATGCATTTTGGTGATGCAGAGCTGAATACAATCCAGAACATGATTTGTTGGATCAAGAGTTCATGCTGAAAGGGAAATGGTATCAAAGAAAAGACATAGAGGTAATGTTTCAGATAATATTTGCTTCTGGTAAGAAACAAAAATTTCTTTTGCATATTATTTCCTGTAACAGAAATTGTCCCAAGCTCTAAAATATGCATATGCCCTATTCCTGTAAAATTGCCGTCGCTTTTATGGATGTCAAAAATGCTGTTTAACTTACCATTATCGTTTCAACCTGGAGAACAACCATTTATTTTAAGATCCAGCTTGCTGAGAGTGTAGAATTGGCGTGGGGCCATAATTGATAGAGTAGTTGTTATGCTTGCCTATCATGAAGATATGCTTATTTCACGCGTAACACATGGGTAAATAGACTCTCGGTATTAGACTCTTGCTTGGGATAAGGGAGCCTTTACTTGGGTAATTAATAGCTTCATTTGGAACTTTAAGCAGAAAAGTATGTGTCCTATAGCATTAAGAGGCATAAAAGGAAAATAAGTGATTTTAAAAATGGAGAGTGTGTTGGTATAATATGATAGAATTCTTATTCCAACTTGAAGAGCATTTTTGAGGTGATATTTCCTGTTTCTTGACTATTCCACCCACACAATTTTTGAATGCTACTTCCTTTGTCTTTCTGTAACCGTGAAGTTGTAACTTGTTATTGATTTGTCAACCTTACAATGTGCAGATTAAAAACAGTCGGGGAGATGTTCTACTATGTAGTCATTATGTGCCCATTGTTAACCCTGATGAAAAGCCTCTTCCCTGTGTTATATACTGCCATGGAAACAGGTGACAAAGAATTTTGATTGATAAGGGTACAGGTTCTTAGGTATAAAAATGGATTTCCTAGGCACTTGAGCGTTATTTACAGAATGCTAACAGACAGTATATCTTGATCTTTGGCAGTGGTTGCAGGGCTGATGCTAGTGAAGCTGCTATAATATTGCTGTCTTCAAATATTACTGTTTTCACCCTTGATTTCTCTGGATCTGGACTCTCTGGAGGAGAGCATGTCACTCTAGGATGGAATGAAGTAAGTGACCAGCTAACTAACTGGAAGAAATTGCATATCTGGGATTTTTTTTTCTTTTGGGTCAAGGAGAATAAGTCTTTTTTTCATACTAGATCACCAATTCCTTTATTGCTGATTTGTATTCTTGTTGATAATATCCATCTAAACTTCTTGGACTGTTTTTCAGAAAGATGATCTGAGGACTGTGGTTGATTATTTACGGGCAGATGGAAATGTCTCTATGATTGGCTTATGGGGTCGTTCAATGGGTGCTGTCACTAGGTTATTTTCTTATACTTTATCTGCCTTTAAGATTGCACATATTGAATGTTAAATGTAGACACTTTTTTCCCCCTTAGTTGGCACTTGTACTGAAATAGCAGAGTTCATTAAACTTCTAGTTGATGATCTTTGCTAGGAACATAGTTTAATAACTATTTAAGTTATACAACTTCTAAGAATCTGCTTCAATCCTGTAGGATTTTAGTTGAATTAATTGTTATGAATCTATTTCTACCGGTGCTGAGTTTGATGAGTTTAAAATGTGATCTGGGGAAATGAAAGTTGATTATGGGGACTTCCAATTTTTTTTTGGTTCAAACTTAAATTTTGATCATGGATATATTTGAAACAATTCCAGATGTGAGATGATCAATTGATGTTTTAACAGTTCTACAAGTGAATGAAGGGAGAGATTAAGTTGTTGTCAACTAATTGGATTTGTATTAACCAAATTTATTAAGCTATGCTGGAGGTGTCTTATTTTAAATTTTTGTGTGATTGGTCTAAAGTAATTCTTTTGTTGCTGGCATTTGGGTGCAACCTTACACTTAAATGATTTGAATTACGTTTTGAAGTGATGCATATTTATGAGTACATGGAAGTTCTTTCTTCAAAGACTTGATCATAATCCATATTACTTTTGTGTACTGCTTTTATTATAATTCTGTTTATTAATAAGAAAGTGTTGTTATGCTTGCTGCCTTCATTTTTTGTAGTTAGTATTAGTTCATATCATATTTGTAGATATGTGTCATGCTGAGGTCTTTGTGCTTGGTTATTTGCTGTTAACGATAAACATTGTCTATGACAGCCTATTGTATGGAGCTGAGGATCCTTCAATTGCTGGAATGGTTCTTGACAGTCCGTTCTCTGATTTGGTTGACCTGATGATGGAACTAGTGGATACATATAAAATCCGATTACCCAAGTTCACTGTATGTTAATCTATTGCCCATGATATATCATTTGTATATTTGATTTGCAGGCCTGCAAAATGTCATGATGCTATACCTAACCATTTCTAATGATGACATCAATTCTGGTTGAATCCCTACCCCTCTTAAGTTGTAACTGTCATAGGTATTTTTTTTGGAGTCCTGGATAATTGGACATTGACAGTTTCTTTAGTGTTGTCTGCATTCTATTCTATCTTCTCGAAGCTGTTTGGATTTTATGACAGCACAAAGTGAGGTTTAGAAGCTCTTTTGGTTGGATGGAGAGACATTGGAGGAGCTGAGGAATTGCCTTCAATTGATGCCATATGAAATTTTCCCTTTTAATTTCCTCCCCTATCTGGAAAAAAATGATATTAGAGAATAAAAATTTTCATGGCAATGACCAATGGTGGCTCTTTTGATGGGGTGAGCAGCTTTTTATGATTAGGACTATAGAAGCCAAGAATGTTAGAAAAATACATATGGGAGGTCCCCTAGAGAAGCAGACTCCAAAGTTGGCATCTTAACCAAGCTGGAAGCTCTTTCCTTACTAGGCTATTTTGGAATTTCTGTCTCCTTGATTTCTTTATTGTAGATTGTTTGTTCTCTTGGGCTTTGACATTTTTGAACTTATACCACTTTAGGTTGTTCTAAAATTTCTTTTTCCTTGCCCTGTCATCTTGTTATCTTCCTTTTCAAATAATTATTATATTCAATTAAAAATTTGCAATATTAGATTGTCATCACATGTCAGCCACCATTAGCTCTAAGTTTCAAACACCCATCTTGTGATCATGACATATTGGATGGTGTAAAATTACCATCCTCTCTTTTGTTTCCTTGATTTTGATTTCAAGACATTGCAGTAATGTTTTGTGTTTGGCAGGGATCATTCATTGTCATATATTGCATGCTGAAGATGGTGGTCTTCGTTACTTTTGCTTCTGATTATCCATCCGTGCTTTTTTTCCTTGTTTTAGGTAAAGCTTGCTATCCAATACATGCGAAAAGCTATCCAGAAAAAGGCAAAGTTTGACATATCAGGCCTGAACACTATTAAGGTTTTATTCTATCCATGACTTGTCTTATTTTATGTGGTCTTCTTCTTGCTAATTACTTGGAGAACCCAGTTTTGGCTGATATTTGTACCAAGGGACTCAGACGGCTTATTTTTTAAAATTTTTTTTGATTTATTTTATCATACTTGCCTGTAGGTGAAATAATATAACCAGTGTAGTTCATTTTGAGTTTTATGAATCATAAGTTGATTTAATTATTTGTTATTGCTAATTAATTAATCATTACTAGTGCAACATGCTTTGATTTTAACATGACAACTGTTAGAATTCAAATAGGAAATAACTTTAATTTTTTAAGTTGTTTTATTGTTATTATGATTATTTTTGGTCTCATTAGGATATGATTTCTTGTAAGAATAGTATTGATATTCTTAGTTTGTTTTGACTTTTCTCCTTTTGTCTCATGTAAAGACGTGTTTCATGTACTTATTATTTCTAATTAATACAATAGTTTATTTTCTTATGTGTTCAAGCCCCACAAACCCCAAAAATTAAAAATAATAACTATTTGGGTCCACGTGACAAAGTCTACTAAATAAAATCGGGTTTGCTTTTATGTCAAGCAGAAAATTCAACATGGTATTAGAGCCAAATTAAAAGTTCTCTTTTTTGTTTCGCTTTCTTGATTTTCTCCCTTCAGCACGCGTGGTGCACATGCCACCTTGCTTAGCTGTTCAACTGCCCTGCCTGGCTGTCTTAATTGTTCTAGCATAATGTTTTTCTTTTTCCACTGCCTTGGTACCCGCATAGTGAGCCCTGAACATGATAGGACAAGGCTGGGTTGTGCAAGGATGTGTATCCGCACTAGAAGTTGGACAATCCCCCACAGGGAGGATTCTGATTTGGAGTCAGACTTCATTTCCCCACGGAGAGAGCCACCGATGTTTCTTACTCATATTTCTACAGACCTTCTGTCTTTCTTGGGTTTGTATGACTATAAAAGTATCAGAGGGAATTGATTCTGGTGGATCGATGCAATTGGTTAAAAACATCGTGGAAGAAGTGAACATAATTAAATTACAGAATTGAAATTGGAATGACTGTTGTGTTAGTTTATTCATGATGGTGATCCTTTTTCTAATATTTAGTTATTATTACAGGTGGCAAAGTCTTCCTTTGTTCCAGTTTTATTTGGGCATGCTGTTGATGATGATTTTATTAACCCTCACCATTCAGATCGTATATTTGAAGCTTATGCAGTAAGTCTCTTCTTTGCCCTCATAAATATTATAAGAACTTATTTATGATCATATGTTGAGTTAGGTTTAATCCTATTGAGCTCAAACTCTTGATGTAAGATCTGATTGCAATTTTTTAATATGGAATTCACAGGGATCAAGTTAGAAACGACACTCTGAATCATAGAACTATGAAAATATGGGCCTCTGTTTGTAAAATTTGTGAAAAATGTCAAAAGCCCTTCGTACCATTGAGTATTGGCTTTACACATACTTATAAATTTTCTTTGAAAGAAAAGCCTGTTAAATTTTACTCTTAGATTCAATGATGTGTACACCTCCCTCATGCTTTCCACTTCCATTTGAATCTCTGTATCCCTCTTTTCTTTTTTTTTTTTTTCCCTTTTGTATTTGGCAGTGTTGTATTTTTGACATATTGTTTTTGCAGGGAGACAAGAATATTATCAAATTTGAGGGTGATCACAACTCTCCACGCCCGCAATTCTACTTTGATTCTATAAATATTTTTTTCCATAATGTCTTGCAACCTCCGGCTGATGAGGTGGGGACAGCATTATTTGGCACATTGCATGATTACTTTGGTAAGGTAAATAAGCTGCTAGCATCTGGTTGTAATCACGGTTTTATTGGAAGCTTCAGATTTCATATCCATACCGATTGCCAATAGTTGATTGTTTTACATTTAGGGTAATTGGAGCACCATGAATGAACTAGGCTATTACTCAGAACCTTCTACTGCATCTAAAGGTATTGCTCGTGCACTTCAAGTTTCTTTAATTATCATTCTCCTTTATCCATTCTCCTATTGATAGGTATTTGTTGCAGAACCAGCTGCAAGCAGCACAGCAGATGCAATTGAACAAGTTCGTTCTAAAAGGCCAATGAGTCGGACTGAGGTTAGTTATTAGTTGCCTGATTTCTTGTTTGCATGTCAAATTGTTACATAGTCTGAAGGCCAGCTTAAGCAAATTGTCCTCAAAATTAGTAAATTTGAAGGGTAACATAGTTTAGGGGTGTTAAATACATGCAAGGTAGAACTTTCATGATCTTTTTAACAATTGTGCATAAACAGGTTAACTTCAAATTTTGACAAATTCTGAATTGGTCATACCATTTAATCCAAAGGTGTAGATCTAAAGTCAAAGGATACTTTTTATTATTGCCAACTCCGCAACACTCTACATTGTTGAAATATGGAATTTGAGTCAATGAAAAAAGAAATGTTAGTTTTGATGCTTTAGCAGCATTTGCTTGAATCTTAGATAAGTGTCTTGGTATTTTTCTTTAATTGTTTTTTGACTACATTCAGGTCCCTTCGGATATATCCGCAAAAGATGATAAAGCTAAATCTAAGGTATCTTCTTGCTCTTCTCTGTAATTTGACTCTCACCAAACAAAATGTGCAAAGTAAACTGGATATTGAATCATTTGTTTGCATGGAAGAGCTTTTATCAAAATTATTGGAAACACTTGGTGAGACAAATAAGAGACAGCTGTTCCAACCACCTGACTGAATTGTGACAAACTGACACTTTGGTCAAGTAGTTCATTCTACAAATTATAGAGGTACCATAGTGTTCACTCCCTTACCTGCATCCTCGTAAGAAGTTAAAAAAACAATAAAAGATTTTTCAGAGCAATGAAATTGAAAATAATAAAATAGAAACAAAGGAAAGAAACGAAACCAATCAAAAAGTTCAATGAAACCGATGATCGTTCAATTCAGGATGAAGAAATTGGTGATAGTGCATCGGCATCCAGTATGATTAGCTTTGAAATAGACAATGGCAATCCATATGGCCCTCATGTCCCAACAAACATGGATGATGATCAGTATGTGGAATATCAACTGGATGACTTGGCAGGTTTCCCAAGCAACGTGGAAGAGGAAGAAAGGGTCAGTCAAACTTGCTTAATTTCATATCTGTTTCCAGATATATCAGCAAAAGATAATGAAACTGAATTATTGACAATTGGCTCAAATCTCTTTTAGATGTTCATGGAAGCCGTGATTATGTCGTTAAAAGACTTTGAGATGCGACAGCCCCAAGCAGAAGAACAGCCGACCAATGTGACCCCAGATTCTTTGGTGTCTTTACAAAAAGAAGACCCTAATGATTGTTCTGCAACTGATGATGGTAGAACTTCAAAGCCAGAGACTACTTCCATTTTAGCAGAGCATTTGAAGCCAATTGAGATGCAGTCCACTTCGACTTCACTGATAAATAGTCGTGATTTGGCTCCCCAACTTCCTTCCCCTGATGCAAGTGTGTCATCTGTTAGGGATGCATGTGACACTCCTCCATCCAGCATAGAATCTGCAAGCACAGGGACATCTGCTCATACCGATACTTCATCAAGTCTCCAAAGCTCATTAGATGCAGATGTTTCGAGTAATACAAAAGCCACAGTGACAGTTGTGAGGAATCCAGCAGGTCATATTATGGACGGTTTGATGCGTCGTTGGGATCTCAACTTTTTTCGAAACAGATAAAAGGTGAAAATGACTTTCAGTAAACTCAGTCAGGTGATGTAATGTTTTGTAACTAAGATAGATTCAGGGATTCTGGTGATGTACAATGATTGATCAAAAAGAAAGAAATAGGTTATGTGAATGTGTTTAAAAACGTGCCCACAGTGTTTTGTATTCAATTGCAAATGTTTTACACTTGTTCACTTTGGGAATGGGATGTAATTATCCATTTCGTCATTCCTCGACGAGGGTTAACAATCTTTTACTGCCATCTTGTGTTGATCTGGATTTCCTATTTGCCTTGTATTCTTCACAAAGCTTTTTAGTGCAGTTGAGCTCAGCTTGGTGGGTGTCTTGTAACAGGAAATGTTTATCCAGAATGCAACAAAGAACACCAACAATTGCCATCTACGGTTTAACATAACATGGGTACCTCAAACTTTGATTAAGGTACACATGTTAATTCTGGGGTCTTATCATGCACAAACTCTTAAACATTATTCGACAGACAGTGGACATATCACTACACTAGAAGTCTGAAGAACAAACTATTTGAATAGAAAGAGTGAATTGAGTCCAGACCTGATAAATCTTCAAAGGAGATAAGTAAATGATTTCAAAGATACAAAAACCATATTACTCAAATCATGTTAAAGTTTAGCAACGCTATGTCTGACTGTCCAGAACTATATAGAAGGATACAAAAACTTGTTTTCTAATTAAAATAGACGAAAGAAGGAATTAGAACAAAAAAGTTAAATCTCTGATAGCTAGGCTTTGTCTTATCTTTCAATATAAGCAGTTTCTACTCAGTAATTAAAAATGAAAAACCAACTGTTTCTAAGAAACTAGTTGTTGACTACTGGATGAGTTCTTACCACTGCTTACTACCATTAATTTGATACCATATAACATTAACTACTATTGAATTGAGTTTCCTCATCAGCAACACAATATCCATAAACAACTTCGGTAATTACATACAAACAGACAGTACATGTAACTTTCTATGGCAAACCGAATACCTTAAAGTGATGAAATCATTATTCTACACTATTCATATAAAATATATACTAACTATAGTAGAAGCAAAATGTATAAACAATGGTTTAATTCCACATAAAGGAACATAAAAATTAGAACAAAGAAAACAAAAACAACAAACAAAATTAAGATGCATTCCCTACATTCTGCTATAGCATTTTGTATGGACCTAAATGACCAAAATTAATCTAGTGAAGATTAGGAAACATTTTCCTCCATCAGTGAGGCTTTGATCTGCAGGGGCAAGTCGAACACCCAAGCATGCAGCCATAAGTCGTTTGCAGAGTCATTAAACATTAACTAAACATGTATATTTATTCTTCATTGAAAAGTATGTAAAAGAAAACGAAAGTGTTATATTCATGTGCTGAACAAATGAAAATCATTAACAATTCTAAAAACTTGTCCATATTCGAAATACTAGACACAGAATTTTAAAACCAACTAATCCATACGCTGCTATCCAAGATTTGTTCACAAGGGATGGCTGAATGCCAAAGTCTGTACAAAATAGACATTGTGAAATCCATTACTATGAACCATTCAAAGACATCCATTCCCACATCAATAATTTGGATCATAATCATTCATATTTCTGCCGCTATCACTAAAAGCTCTAAAACAATCAATTGACCAAAAACTACCATCTCATGATGAAACGAAATACTTGAAACTACTAAACCTAATGACAAAATCAAAGGACAGCAGTTCTTTGCCGAACCTTCGCCTTCTCAGCATCAATGATAGACTCAACCAATTTCACAGCATTATCACGCTTCCCCTCTGCATTGAGCACCACATAGTCGAAATTTTTCACATGTTTCAACTCCTCTCTAGCAGTGGCAATCCTCACTAGCAACTCGTCCCTACTCTCAGTCTTCCTCTGAATCAATCTCTCCACCATTGCCATCTCAGTCTCCGCCGCCAGAAAAATAAACACTGCCGAGTCCCCCAAAATCCTCCTCAACGTCTGCGCACCCTGAATGTCGACTCTCAACACTATATCATACCCCTGTGCCATATACTCTCTAATTTGCTTCTTCGGTATTCCCTTATAATCCCCATACACAAGCGCATATTCTAAAAGCTCGTTTCTCTCAACCATTGTCAAAAACTCTTCCTTTGTCACAAAGTAATAATCTTTCCCGTTCTCTTCACCAGGCCGCATTGGCCTGCTTGTAGCCGTCACAACAAAATGAAGCGAATTTCGCGATTCCCTCAGCTTCTTTATAACCGCATCTTTGCCAACCCCACTTGGCCCGCTTATTACAATTATCAAAGGATTAGGAGAAGGACAGATCGGGTTTGTATCGAGAGTATGTCCTAATGAAGCTTCAAGCGACCGTAAAAACTCTGCCTTGTTAACTGGAGCATCCTGGGTGTGATTCATTCTGATGTTAGATACGAAAGAACGTGGTGTTAGAGACAGAGACGGCGGGAATCTTAGGTGTTCTCTAATGGGGTTTTGGATGGAAACAGAGGACTTGGGTTTTGGAATGGAGAGAGTGAAAGAGGTGCAGAGTCGACGAAACATGTGGAGAAGAGAAGAGAATATGCTATTATAGGGGAGGATAAACCGGATCCTCTCTAGAAATCCTAGAAAGATCAGGGGTTGTTGTTGCAGTAACTGGGAAAAAAGCAAACGAGAATCTGTGTTTGCACCTGTTTTGCTTTTTAGATGTCTTAAGCTTTTCCCCTACTCTTACTGGGAACTTTTCTTTTATTCATATTATTTATTTACTTTTTATTCCACACAGTGAAAGGAAAATCTTAAATACTAATCTGACTTAATCTTGGCATCACTCCCCTAAAAACACCATAACTTCCGTCGCATTGTTTCTTCTTCCGAAGAATTCTCTAAATTCCAGTCTCTTATCTCACGTATCATCGAGCACCCAATTCCCAAAATATCAAATTTGCACCACCAAAACCCCGATTTTTCAGTCCCTATCAACTGTCCCCGAACCCTAATTTGAAATTAATCATAATAACCGAAACAGTTGAGCAATTTACTCGTAACCCAATTCATTTCTCATAAACTCGACCGACGCTAGTTGATGGGCGCAATTAGGGTTTTCAAAGACCCTACAAAACCTTCGATTACGCCGGTCACGACCTCCACCGCTAAAAACGAGACCACAAATGGGTCGCACCAATTCAAAATCAGCGGCTATTCGCTTTCGAAGGGTATGGGCATCGGCAAGTACATAGCCTCCGATACCTTCTTTGTGGGTGGATATGGATGGGCCGTTTACTTCTATCCGGACGGCAAGAGTGTAGAAGATAACGCGGCGTATGTTTCGCTCTTTATCGCCCTGGCGAGCGAGGGCACAGACGTTAGAGCGCTTTTTGAGCTCACGCTTTTGGATCAGAGCGGGAGGGAACGACACAAGGTGCATACCCATTTCGGGAGGAGCCTCGATAGTGGACCATACGCCCTTAAGTATCGAGGCAGCATGTGGTGAGCGTTTTTCTTCATTTTTGTTGGCAATTTCGTAGTAATATGATAATGTTTTGAATTATAAGTGAATTCATCTTGATTGTTTACTTTTGTTTCTTCGTTGAACATATTTTGGAGAGTTTTCTTTTTCACTTATGCAACAAACGTTCATCTTATGTGATATTTTTGTTAGTTATTTTGTGGGTTGATGTTAATTGTTCGGGAAGCATTGGAGTGCAATCACGGTATCTTCATGTGGTTAAAGGATTGGGAATTTATGTACGAAGAATGTTTTGGCAAGAAATTCTGAATTTTGCTTTAAAGTTTAAACTTAAGAATTAAATTTACAGATGTTGAAAGTTTTTACTGTTGGTTGTTGATAAGTTTATGTAAATGTGGTTTGGAGATTGTTTATAGCTCAGGGTTTGGAGGAGTGTTTCATTGTTTTCCATATTTAGCTTGAGGGTTTTGATGGGATTGATTCTTTGATTTTTGTGAAGTGCTTATGCATTTCTTCTACGTTTCACAAGGAGACAGTTCTCTACCCAGTGTTGTGCTGGCAAAAGTAGAGCCCGGGAGGATGTTTTGGATATGGATATTCAGCGAGTGTGATACTCAGCTTTGTGGGTGTGGCAGAATCTGCATTGGACCATGTTGTTCTGTTTTCTGTCATGTTGTAAAATACCATGCTAGTTTCATTATTTTATCTCTGATCAGTAGTTTTATGGATGAAAACATAATTGTTAACAAGGTTCCAATGTTGGCTGTTTCAGGGGTTATAAACGCTTTTTCAAAAGAACTCTCCTAGAGACATCAGACTACCTTAAAGATGATTGCCTCTCAATTCGCTGTTGTGTTGGTGTAGTTAAGTCATATATGGAGGGACCTAAGACATATTCAATTACTGTGCCACCATCTGATGTTGGCAAGCATTTTGGGAAGCTTTTGGAAAGTGGAAGATTTACTGATGTGAATTTTGAAGTTGATGGAGAAAAGTTTGCTGCCCACAAGTTGGTTCTTGCTGCACGCTCACCTGTGTTCAAGGCACAACTTTTTGGTCCCTTGAAGGATCAAAACACTCAATGCATTAAGGTGGAAGACATGGAAGCCCCAGTTTTTAAGGTTCCCTCTCCCTCTAACTTTCTCTCTCAAGTTAATTTTTTTGCTCTATTATTTCCTTCTGTTGTGAAAAGAGAATTTATATCAGACAATAGAAAAGAAACCTTCAACCTTATTGCACGCTTTTGTTTGTTTGCTTTTGTTATGCTACTTTGGCATTCTTTTTAATGGGAGCTATTCTTTCTGCAATCACAATGAAGTTTGAATTTTGATGTGTACTGACTTCGGTTGGACTAATGGGGTGAAGGCCCTTTGCATTATCTTCTTTTGTTTAGGAAAAGGAATCTATTGATCTTTAAGCTTAATCTTTTTTTACTGTTCAATGTAATGTTTTGTTGCATTTTGGCTGTTAATAGTTCTAAGATGGATTGTTTCCAGATTACAATATGTAGATGGTTGTTTTCAGATGTTTGGTGCATGTAATCAAATATATTTTAGTAGTATACTGAGATCTTAAGGAGCCTATGGTTAATGACGTGTACGTGATATGTGATAAGTTGTTTCTATGTAACATGTAAGATTCATAGGAAGAGGTGGTTTCGTCGGTTGGTTGCCTTTGTGAGGTGAGTAATTGCATTTCTGTACAGGATGGCTTAAATGAATGTACATTTGGAATCTTCTCCTAAGGCACTGCTCCTGTACAAAAATTTTACTCACCCTGCTAACGTTTACTACTTCTTGTTTCCCTTCCTGACTGCCACTGCTATGTGCTTTTTTTCCATGCTTTGTTTGTTTGATGGATGATTATTTGCATAACATCTTTTTAAAACTCTAAAACATGTGGGGTGTTGTATAAATGTGTTCATAACTGGTATATGATTTGTTATCATGCATTTTTTATGATTTTTCTAACAATTCTCAGATGTCTGTGTCTGCTTCAGCCAAAGTGATACTTTGAGAAACTGCCTTGTGACAAGTGTATCGAACTGTTTATGTTCTGCTAATTTCAAATCTTATAAATTGAATCAACTTTGCTCAGTTTTTTTTGGGGATTATTATTATTATTCTGTTTCTTAAGACATTACCCAGCTTGCAGTGTTGGGGATAAAATGGAATGACACAAAATCTTTAGTACTTCTGACACTTCAGGACACAATTATTATTATTATTATTATTATTATTATTATTGTTTCAGGAACACATATGATATGACAGTTCCTTAGTCCTGGTGAAAGATGGAATTAGAAAGAGATATCTGCCTATGTTTATGTATCCCCCCTGTAGCTATTCGTATTTCATCTTTTTTCACATAGGCACTTTGACATCTCCTAAGTTACTGATGGTGATACTCTGTATATCTTATTTCATTCTTCTTTTATGGCCAAAAGATACAAGGCTCTGCTTAAGGTTTTTGCTCCTAGGTGTTGCACAGTGCATAAATAACCTTGGATGTTAATATCTTCTTGCTAATAAGATTTGATTTATACAGGCATTACTCCGTTTTATCTACTGGGATGCCCTGCCAAACATGGAAGAGCTTGTGGATCTGAGCCCAAAATGGGCTTCTACGCTGATGTCTCAGCATCTTCTTGCAGCAGCAGACCGATATGCACTTGAGAGGCTCAAGTTGCTCTGTGAGGCTAACCTCTGCGAGGATGTTGCTATAAACACAGTCGCTACCACATTGGCCTTAGCAGAGCAGCACCATTGTTTCCAACTGAAAGCAGTTTGTCTCAAATTCATTGCTTCACCTGAAAATTTAAAAGGTATATACACAATTCTGTTATGGCTTTTATCATATCTTAGTCTTAGATAGCATATTATCATTACTAACGGGAGTGGTATATTGTTGTTTACAGCTGTGATGCAAACAGATGGGTTTGATTACTTGAAGGAAAGCTGCCCTTTTGTCCTCAGCGAGCTGCTGCTTTATGTGGCCAAAATTGGTGAGCACTCTGTCATTGTTTCAGGATCAGGACATGGAAACGAGACATTACCTGATGACTGTGACGTCAGTGGGAGGCGGGTCAAGCAGAGGATACGTTGATTGAATAGCAGATAGGTCTTCCATTGTCCTCGATGCCAAGAAAAAATAAGCTTGTTAGGTTCAAACATTTTTGGATCATACTAACAGTTGATAAACTTAAGAATACTTACATTGATCTGTTCCATAATTTTTGAACTTCTGGGCGTCTTAATTTTGTTTGCTGTGCGGTTTCCGTGAATGAGGTTGTGATTGGTTGGAATATTTGAATGCTGAACGGGGAGTGGTTGTTTGTACTCATTTTAAATGGTCATCTTATGTTGTATATGATTCATGTTGTCACAGTGTAATTAAGGATTTGGCTAGAAATACACCCAATGTATTTACAAGTTAAAAGCCTCAAATTACCCCAGATTATGTCGAGTGGTTTTCTGATGTCAGGAGATGAGACAGGAGGCACACTTACATTATAACCTGGTAAGCAAAATGTATGAACATGAGGCAATATACTCTGAAAATGCTCCTTGTATAGACATTAATACGAGTCACTGCAATCCTATCCTTAAAAGTAAACGCTTGTTTCCAATCTAGTTATTGATAATGCAAGACGCTCAGGATAAGCGGAAATGAAGCAACGATTGAAAGCACTTATTCAAGTAGAAAAACAAAGTGAAGATACAAAATTGAGGCCGGAATGAAGACGAGAAAAAGAAAAGGGAAAGAAAGTGGTAATAACTTAATTGACTAATTGTAATTAGCAAAGAATTAGAAGAAAACACACAGAACTTCGTAACCACAAATTGCCTTGCCTTTTTCCTGATTCATAAGATTAGCCATCCCTTTGTCTCCCGGGTTATTGATTTGATCAAACAGGAACGGCATTGTGGATGGTGGCGCGCCTAATAACTCTCCGCCATTCCAGTTAGTGCTATATATTACAACTTAAGTACTTGCTCTAACATAAGATTTCATAACTTTCAATCCTTTAAAGCCACGTGCTGGTGTGTAGCACTGGGAAAACATAGCACTTGAGCGTGATAATTCCTATCCCACTTGTGAGCAGATCAGTCTAAGCCGATGTGCAAGTAACCACCATCACTTAACTGAATATAGACAGTTGAGTCCACTAGAGCGACACAACATAGAACTAATACCAGCTACTTCCAGATCCACCTTGGGCAGCAGCAACTTTCCGCGCCATGTACTGAGGCTTTGGCTGATATCCATTGGAACCTTCCATAGGTTCATCATCCACCCTCTCATTTTTACAAGCTGGGTTTCTTCTTGGATATGAACTAGCAGCATATTGAGTTGAAACAACAGGATTCCTAACCATCCTCCGCTGATCCAGAGCCTCTGCCGCTACCCCACAATTGTTGTAACGCAAAACAGAGCTGACAACTTTCCCAGGTCTTGCCGCACCTGCCACATAGAAAGGCCGTTCATGTCAGCCGTTAGTATTATTATAGATGGTAATGGCAGAGCAAATGTATCCATCTTTATATCCTGACACCACTAAATATTTTTCCTTTGCATATTAAGTACTTCTGTGCTGGGGAGTGTGTGAAGAAGCTGAATAACAAGGTTACCATCCAATGAAGCCACAACAGAAGTGTTTAAAAAGCATATGTATATACGGTGTATGACAGTGACAGGTCAGAATACAACAGTGAGCCATCATGTGCTTATGTCTGTGCCCTCAAGTAGAAGAAAAGTAGCAATGAAATTAAACCTTATACCTTAAGTATCAAATAGAAGATGCAATATACCAATTTTAGAATAATAAAATTATTATTCGTGAGTGTGTGCGTAGAGAGGGAAATTGAGATCTTTAGGCAAGTGTATACAAAAATTACACCAACTGTTGTAAGATATTTGTTTGGTAAGCACTTGGTAAAATACAAGAGCAAACAAACAATTCTCAAAAATGATGCCATAAGTTAGTTGCAATCGTATAAAACAATGCTTTCCTTGGGTACTCTGAGGAACTTGAAGAGGGAACCTCGTCATAGGCATCCCAGATGTTCTATCCATAGGCAGTTTTTCAATTTCTTGGATGGAACATTTAGAAAGATCTTCCGTAACCTCTGCTGATCTCTGTACTGTTTTGTCAGAATACAATACACATGGCCTGCAAGCATAAATTTTCATGAGGATGCTGGAATACGCCAGAAAGGAGTGAAAGAGATAGAGAGAGATGACGACAGCATCACAGATGCATGTTGATGGTAGAAACAGCAGAAGCCTGAGAAATAATAACAGCATGCCACATTCTTGATAATTGTCATACCTGGGTAATGATGCATGTTGTCTCTCAGGTGGAGCAACAGCCGAGCCATTTCCATAGTTCTCCTCAAGGTAAGCAAATTGCTTCTTAAAATGATCAACAGCACTGCACAAGAGATATACAAATAAATAACAACTTTCACAGCATGGGTGCTTTTTAACATCTTTTCAAATTAAAGAAAACTTCAAAACTAGGCTATTTTAAGCTGCAAGAAATTTCAATTATTAGATTGAATATACCAAATCCACATAGGAATTTTCAGAGTTGAAGTTCCGGATAAAAATCAGATTTTGTGCCATCAAACAGATATAAATTTTCACTAGGGCAAGTACACCGAAGCATAACAAAAAGGATATTGATATTATATAAAGTATTTATCGACTTGGTACTTTTTTGAATATTTTTGGGGCAAATTTTATTTCTTTATTGGATCAGAAAGGAGCTCTGAGAGTATAGTTTGTGAATTAAGATCCTAGTCCTTGTGATTAAAGCTTTCACAGGTATACTAGCATGCCCCAACAAATGATCTTTCTGATTCAACCGAGAACAATTGTTTTGCTTTTATAGCTTTATGGAACTAAGAAAAGCATCAATATAACGTTCGAACAGCCAAACCACTGGGATCATCAACCATTTAGGAGGATAATGCATAGTGATGTAAGCAAAGAATGCAAGTCCCCAACTATGTCAAGGTGGAATTGGAATCAGCATGAACAGAGTGTTTCAAGCAGCAACATAATCAAGATGTATCCATAACAAACCACCACCATAACATTTTAGACAACAATACCTTGGATACATGAAGCCTGTTGGCTCTGAACCTTCCAAGAACTCTTTCAACATTTTAGGATGGTATTCAAGAATTTCTCGATATATGAGCTCTCTTACATCTTCCTTTGTTATACGTCGTCTTTCAAATTCAAACTCCATCTTGGTAACGGGTTGAGCAGAAGGCTCTCTCTCAACCTTAGCTAAACCCTTAAAATATGGATCTGCTAGGGCCTGGCACCATGCAACAGAACATAGCTATAAGAGGAAGGGATGCATGCTAAAAAATAGATAAAGCAGCATAAATAATCACCTCCTCAGCACTAGGACGATCCTTTGGTTCAAATGCCAACATTCTTTCTAATAAACGAAGTGCAAGGGGATTTGCATTAGGGAACTTCTGGGAGAAAGGAATGGGCTTCTTCTTCCGCATGCTGCTCAAGTATCTTCGAGCTTTCTCATTGCGTACCTGACCATATAATATAAACAATTCAGCAAGTAAAATGCCTAGACAAGGATTTAAAGAGTGTAATAATGAATATCAAATAATCATAACCACACCAAGACCAAGTTTAACAGTAAACAGACCCTTGCAATGGCTTCAGGAGAAGGTGTTCCCAATATATCGGTCATGAGATCTAATTGATGGACAACATTTTTCCCAGGGAAAAGAGGCTTCCCTGTCAGAAGTTCAGCAAAGATGCAACCAATGCTCCATATATCGATTGCCGGTGTATACTGTGAGGGAAACAGAGAAAATGATTTGAAACAAAGGATCAAAGCATATTCTACAGCAGCTTACAGCGGAGGCTGATAAGCAACATTGGAACATGATATTTAAAAGAACAATATGTGTGTTTGTGTGTGTGTGTGTGTGTGTGTGTGTAGAGAGAGAGAGAGAGAGAGTAATGAAGAACATTCTGTGATGAATAAATTCATTCTGAGCCAAGCACAAGTCACCCCATTATAAAAAAAATTACTAGACCTACGCTTGACATGTCACAAAGCATAAAACCGTCCTCCAAAAAGGTGTTACACCCATCATCAGTTGAGGTTCCTCATCAATAGAATAACCTTGAAGCATTTAACTATAATATTCCAATTATCAAGCCAACAATGGATGGGGAAAAGAAGAAGAAGCTCAACTTCACTTTTGGCTGAATTGTTTACAAGATCCACAAAACTTAACAAGACATGGGTATCAAAATTTATCAGAGTATTATACTGCCAGAACAAGTCAATATTTGATCTTAGGGATACCCCAAACCTAAACACAATCAGATGAGTTCAAATAAGTATGCTGAGAGCAATTACAGTTCCAACTTATACAGCACAATGCATCCCAAATAAAAATTAACAAAAGCAGCTTAATGAGAGTAAGGGGGAAAAGAAGAAGAGAGAGACTGGGTGGTAGGCTTTTCAAAACTTTATCACAAATCACGTAATTCCAAAAAAAAAAAAACAAAAGAAAAAATTGAAAAGTACACAACAAAAGAGAAAAGATGGAATCTATTAAGAAACAAAATAAAAAGATCACTCATTAACAATCATTTCAAACAGAACAAGAATAACAATAAAAGATGCATAGATCAAACTAGTTCCAAGCAAATGGTAAGTGGTAATAATCCTTGTACCTTTGAGAAAAAGGATCCACATAACTCCGGAGCTCTGTACCATCTTGTCGCGACATAGTCCTATTGTTACAAGTATCCATAAATATCATTTCTTACAGCATTCACAAGAACCAAAATCATGTAGACCATATGTAAATTCTTTCATAAAAAATTGTGATTGGCTTATAGAAAACTTACTGTCCAAAATATAGCAGTTGGAGTATCATTGAAAGCTACTCTTGCAAGACCGAAGTCACAGATCTTGAGTTTACAATCAGCATTTGCTAAGATATTTTTGGGCTTTAGATCCCGGTGAAAGACATTTGCTACAAAACCATGACAGAACAAAAAACAAATCAAACTGTATTGCCCATTAGTAACTACTAAGAGTAACTTTTTTAAATGAGTCACATCCATATACCACAAACAAGTAGATGAAGGCAGGTCCTACAGTAAAAGAATGAGATCCAACCTGTGTGGATGTACTTCAGACCTCGTAGAAGCTGATAAAGAAAAAACTGGTAGTGTTCTGGGGTCAAATCATCATTTGCTTTAATAACCTGGTGTAAATCAGATTCCATGAGCTCAAAAACAACATAGATGTCTTTGAATTCCCTTCTTGAAGGAGGTAACAAGATATGTTTGATCTCAACAATGTCTGGATGACGCAAAAGTCTAAGAAGTTTAATCTCTCGTAGGATGCGGGTGGCATCAGAGACATGTTCAAATATATCATTGATTTTCTTAATTGCAACCTTTTCTCCAGTATGAGTGTCATATGCTGAGCAAACAACCCCATAGCTTCCTTTACCAATTACTTCCTCTATTCTGTACCTGCTCCCCTCACCATATTCTGTGAAGAAGTCTACATCTGCAGATGACTGCATCACCACAAGAATATCAAGAAGCCATTTCAGGTGCAATTCATATCAAATCAAATCACCTTGTGCATTGTATAAATCCAGAACTACTGAAGATCCAGCAACTACTACTATCATTAGTGCAACTACTACTATCATTAGTGCAACTACCACTAACATTAGCAAGCATGCCAAGTATCTCCGAAAATAACAGACACTGTCCACATACTTGTTGATTTTTGATCCATCTACAATCAAGACACTCTATTAAGAAATCCAAGAACTTGAATAAACCAATACAGCTTGTTTGCATTACTCATCATCAAGGTTTAGCTTAGTGGTCAATTTGAATGCAAGTACAGTAGCAACGGAAGTATCTGGTCTACGTATTCTACACCGAATAATTACCAAAGCTAAAATTACAAGATAAATAACTGCAATAAAAAAGCTTATAAATCGGAATTACTAGAGTTCTATCACTGAGATGAAGTACAATTGTAAAGAGTGAAAGTAAATATAAAGAGAGTATCAATCATTCAATACAAGGAAACCAGTTTGAGGACTCTCAGGAAAGGTTTATTTAACTTTCATTTTAACTTGACATTTTTACTCTGGGATTTGGGAAACTTTAAACACAACTCGAGAGAGAAAAGAAAGAAGGAAAGAATTAGCACATAAAATTGTGGTTGACAACTTCCATAATGTGGAACAAGACATGTAATATGCCACTTACAGTCCCTAGGTCAACTCTACACCCAAATCACAAAGTGAAGCAACCTAACCATACAACTCTTACATAACAAGAATGTTGCAGTGGGACCATCCACAAGGTTGCCGATAGAGACATAACCATGTGGCAGCGAGAAAGAGACATGAAGATGACTTGCTGTTCCTTCCTAACCAGATACTGGAATTGTACCCACTATACAACAAATATTTCGGGTAAAATTGGGCCACAAAAAATGACAGGAAATCTATAGAACAAATTGAGAATATTTTAAGATCTTGACTCTTGAGTAACAAACAATACAAGTAACCAATGCATTAGCATCTGTTTGACCTTAATGGACTCATTTAGATCTTGCGCCAGTAATACCAGCTAATACAAAGCTATACAGATATATATGCATACACAAGGCGCATACATACATCTAAGAAATGATTGAACTCACCTTTTTTCTTTGATCAGACTGCATCTTAGCAACAAAGCATCAAAATCTTTCAAAGCAAACAAATCAACAAGTTGAACTCGAACTGCAACCCCAGCCGCAAGATCACACAAACCCGATGACCAAACACCAAATTCCACTTAAACAAAAATACCCAGAAACTAACAGACACTAAACTCTCACTACAATGCTAAGATCACGAATAAAAGTTCAAAAAAGCAATAAACAGAAAACCTTTATCTTTAATTTGAAAGCATGAGAGAAGTTGAAAAGAAGTGAACATAAACGACTAGCCCAGTTATTTTGCGGCTAAAGCAACAAGCTTTTTAAAGCAAATAAGGAACAAATGCTAAATGTTTTAATTTTTCGTTTTTGCTTTCACTGAAAAGGAATCAAATAAAAAGAACACACTCAGTATGGCCAAAAAATTATGGCGGCGGAATCAAAATGTAGATGGGAAAGAGAAATAACAGATCAAGAAGAGTATTAATAGCGGAAAAAACTAAACTTTGGAGAGTCTATCAAAGATTACGATAATCACTATTTTCTTGTGTTGTGAGAAAACAAATAAAATTATGAAAGCTTTTCCTTCGGGAGTCGAAGCTCTTCGTTTTGATCAGATGAAGAGAAGAATGGAAACCTTTGTGATTTCCTGAAAGTGCTTTTGATGTATGGATCTTAAGAGAGAGAGAATGGAAATCTCCGTGTGTTGTGCTCGTTCAAAGTCGGAAGCTTTTTCTGAAGCAGTGAGAAAGAGAGAGAACAAGAAGGGACGAGTTATGATTTTCTTCTTTTTTTTAATAATTTAATAAAGTAATATATAATATAATTTTCTTTAAAAGACCTCTTTGCCACTCAACTTTGGTCAAATTTACCACTGAACAATATAGTATCAATGCTGTCGCCGTTGTCACGAGCTTCATACACGTGCTTTCATCTCCCTCCACTACACGTTTGAAGGTAGAAGATTAATTCAGAAACATGATGCAGAATCACAGTGGATTCCATGTGGCAGAGTACATGGCGAGGGCAGGTCGCGGCCGGGCTTGTTTTCAACGATTCATACGGTTTGGTTCAGTTGGGTTTATTTGGGTTTGGTTCATTTGTTAATAACATGCACCTGCATATGGAGAATACATGGAAAATGGGATGGACATTATTGTCATAAACCATTGAAACCAATCTGAAAAGTCCACGCGCATTGGTTGCCTCTGATGACTCAACTAAACTAACAGCCATTTTCATGGAAGGCCTGTTACAGAAGGAAGAGCTGTGACTGTCCAATAATGTACAGCTTTCGTTTGACCTGTTCCCATAGAGATTTTGGCAGAATTTGCTTACAATCAATGAATTACTGTTGAGTTATTCTAATCTCTATATATCCACATCCTAATTTGGCCTAACATTCATGCCCCCTTACTGATGCACAATGGAAATAACCATGGCTATCAGCTGCTCCAAGAACCCAGGAACTCTATGATCAGACACCAGTCAACTCTTAAACATGGGTAATACGTAAGTAGGAAAAATGGTGTGCTACAAAGACCCCTCAGGAAAAGCCTGAGCACTTGCACATCCATTCCAATACATATGGTGCCAATTTTCCATTCAACAGATGCGGTTTTTTTCAAAACCTTTAAAAGTCTAGGTAGTTTATTCAGTCATTCATGATAATAGATATCCTGGTTATCACCAAAGACCAGCACTATTATGCATCCACTTTCTCACTTGACATACTTGGAGAACCATTCCAGCATGTTTTGATGGGCTTCCACTGCAGCCTTCACAGCAGTTTCATCTTCTTCGTTGTATCTGACTGTCCATCCATGTGCAACTTTAGGAAATATCTTCACATAACCATCAACCTGTAAGAACCAAAGGGCTGAGATTTCTGAATAGGAATTTAAATGTTCTTAGACAGGATGAGGGACAGTTCTCTGAAGTGCTTTACCATAGTTAAAAACAGACAAAAACACAAATCAAATGACTCAAAGTTGAACGTGCTATGGAGCACAAATATACGGCTGTGAAAGACACAAGAAAAGAACAGAGGCGAGAAGAAATGATGGCTGATCTGTCCCCATATAGGTATTAACTCTTGTTACCTAAATAACACGGATAACAGCAAGACACCATAGACAGACAACACTTAAATATTAGAACAAAGCATCAACTCTTGTTACCTCAGGATTAGCTGTTAAGACCTCTTCAAACTGTTTCAAGAGAGGTGGTGGCGAAAGGTGATCAATTTCAGCTCCCAGTACTGCAATGGGAACCTCAACCCCTGAAAGTAATTCAGTTCATCGCGATTTGTTAAACCGAGAAAGAAATAGCACAAAATTTGAAAAGGTAGTCCAACAATCACCCCCAGGTTTCCCCAAAATAATAATGTGCTGCCATCCCAACCCAAAAGCGGAAACAAATAAAAAAAAATTCCACACCCTCCCCTGCCACCACACCCCTCCTTTCCCTCCTCTTCATTCCTCTAATTACCCTTGTCCACATGCAATGACCAGAATATACAAGTTAAATTTTATCTATTTATCACCCCAAAAGCACACCCTGAGTTGCTAAAAATACAGTAAACTACTAAAACTAGACATACTTGCTTCAGAATATCTAAAAATCCATACCCTTGATATCATCTACAGTGACAAATGATGGATGTAATAGCACAGCAGCTTGTATGAATTCGCTCTTTGCTAGCTGAACCACTACTTTAGCTGAGAAGAAAAGTAAGTTGACATTAGCTGGCTGAAGGAATAAAATGCTGCAAGATCAACTCTAAGCACTTTTATATTAAGCTTCTATCTAGTTGGAAATATTCACTAGTGTTGCAACATTGTCCAACATATGAAAGACTATCATGAAACTATTAAAAACAATGAAGAGTAAGGCAAAATATCTTCTTACCACCCCAGCAGAAGCCCGCTGCCCCAATTGCGGATATACCTTTACTCTTAAGATCTTGAATAATTGGCTTGGCATCTTCAAATCCCTTATCCTGTTAGAAAAATCAAATGGCTCAGGCAATGAAAAGCTAACATGGGAAGTATAACTGCGCAACAGTTTATGGAACACAAGGACATCTTAACTGTGAATTCTGGCATGAGCAGCAAAGATGTAATACAGCCAGGCAGTTTATATACTTAAGATAGCAGCAACATAGGACAAGTACGAGGAAAGCTAAAATATCAACTTCCATAACAGCCCTAAATAATTAAATCCCAGATGACTCAATAAAATCAAGACGGCCCTTTTGTAACAAAATTAAGTGATAAATAAATTTTCTTATGTCTCAGAAGTCTAGAACTAACTGTTCCATGATCTTTTATCCAATCTTGTATAGCTTTCCCAGCATCAGGTGCAAAGGGATCTCCATAAAAGAAGTCAGGAACTGCCACATAGAATCCAGCTGCTGCAATCTTGTCCGCGAGTTTCCTTTATGTAGGAAGCATCTGACATTAGCTCCCAGAAGAACGCAGGGTAACAGTATAATAGCATATGAGTAGATAGTTACATACGAATGTGCAGAGATACCGAATCAAGGAACCATTTCTTAGCCCACATTTATAGTCAAAATCACCAATAATTCACCATTAGCATCTTGAAATATTCTTCACTGGATTAACATTTGCAGCATCATCAGACTGACTTTGACAAAAATAATTTTTCTTTCACTACGCTCTTCTTTGGTGAAATAAAACAAGATATGATTTCAAATTGTCTATTAGGTAGCCGGATAAGTTTACCAATAATAGAAAAGGGTCCAACATGCATGAATTTTCCTCAATGTGCGCTAAAAAAAAAGGACAAAAAATCTAGAACTGCATATCAAAATTAGTACCGAAACACATCAATTAGTGTGTAAAGCGGAAATTAGAAGAAGACAAACCTCAAGTTTGGAGCTTCATATCCTGCAGAAGAGGCCAATACAAGTACAAATTAGAAGATAAGAAAATATGCATCATGAAAAGCAGGATATGCAATCTACACAGAGAACTCACAAAAATTTTATACGAAAGGACAAACACCCTTCAAAAAAATGGATCAAAAACAAGCAACCCAGATGATAAATTGAAGTAAAAAAAAAAAATGAAGAGAAGCCGCAAAAACCATTGCAAAACTAAAAAGCAAACACGCCTTCAAACAACCATAAAACTCACCCAAACAAAAGCAACCCAGATGATAGATTGCTCGAGCAATTAAAAAAACCAGATCATAATTTGCAGTGAAAACATTAAAAAAAAAACGAAGAGATATACTAAGATGAATGATCAAGTACCAATAACGTGGGAAACAAGAAGAATTCCAAGCTTAGAATCGGCAGGGCCAGTGACATAGGTGTTTAATCCACCTAGTTTCTCAACATGACCTGCTCCACTGCTGGGATCCAATGTTGGTGGATTCGCCCAACACTGAGGACCTGACATTTTATTCTGTTTGACTGTTGATCAAGATAATCCCTTTATTATCTCAAATTCGACCCACTGGAATAAAGTATAGTATACTGCAGGTTGTCTAAAGTTAGTGGAAGACGACTCATCCCTTGCAATAAAGATCCATAAAGTTGTTGCATCATCCCTGGCGTCACCACATATGTATTTATTTACCATAAATTATAAATTTTAAATTAATTGAAAATGAAAGAATTTGGTGACGAGAATTTATGAGCCCGAATCTTGCAGCCACAAATCAGCTGCCAGATGTTCTGATCTTATTCGTGTTGGAAGGCATATTTATTACATGCCAGTTACCTCGTGTATGGGCCTGGTTCATGCCACAACCATTGCATCGAAATATATCAAAAAAGCAAATTTTATGTACATAATAATTAACAGATACTCTCTTCTTGGAATTTGACAAACAGTTATATGGTGGCCTTCAGAAGATGAGTGGGTTAAATGAAAGAAATTCCTCATGTCTTCTATTTTCGTGTTTGCCACCTAGATGGATGCCAATTGCCAACACAAAGAAAGGAAGAAGATGATGTAATCTTCATGAAATCCAATTCTTCATTCATACACTTGTATTCAACTTTACAAGCACATAACATAAGTCCAGGTAGTTATTCGATCAAGCTGTCCATCCAGTTTCTCACTTAACATACTTGGCAAACGACTCCATCAAGTTTTCATGGGCTTCCCCTGCAGACTTGACAGCAGCTTCATATTCTTCACTGTATCTCACCGTCCATCCGTGAGAAACTTTGGGAAATATTTTCACGTAGACATCAATCTGAGAAGAACCAAAGGGTCATCCTAGACGCAATTAACAAGGTAAAGATAAACATCGGGAAGAGATAGAAAGATTCGAGGTGAACTTGCTACAAGTCACAAATATATGGCCATGAAAGACAAGATGCCTTCTAGTAATTATTTGGAATAACACCAAACAAACATTTACGTATTAGAACAAAGCACCGAATTAGATTTGGCAGTTAAGACGTCTTCAAACTGTTTCACGAGGGCTGGTGGAGAAGCCTGATCAATCTCAGCTTCTAGTGTAGAGATGGGAACCTCGATCCCTGAAAGTAGTGCCAATCATTATGATTGGTCAAACCAAAAATCTTACTTTTAAACACACACCCTGATTTGATGAAAATGGGACAAGCAACTTATATTAGAACAAAGCTTCAGAATATCTAGCAGGTCATACCCTTGATATCATCCATGGAGACAAATAAAGAATGTAACAGCACAGTAGCTTGAATGAAGTCGCGCTTAGCTAGCAGAACAACTACTTTAGCTGAGAAGAAAAGTAAGTTGATATTAGTCAGCATAAAAACAAAATGTTGCACAATGAACTCCTTAACAATTTATAAATTCAACTCCTATCTGGTCGAAAAATTATTACTGTACAAGAAATAGCAACTAAATATGCAAAACCATGATGGTACAACTTATCAATAACAACTGAAGAATAACTAATGTTCATATCTTGCCAACTCAGCAGAAGCCTATTATAATCAAATCTCACATTGAATAAAAATGGAGTATTCTTAGAGTTTATGAGATTGAGTTCTGTATACTCTAATAAACATATCTTTTGGAGAACAGGTAATGACCTAGTCTGTGATACTATACCACCAATTGCAAATGTACCTTTACTCTTTAGAGTTTCTACTAATGTCTGTGCCTCTTGAAATCTCTTATCCTATTAGAAAAATTAAATGGCTTAGTAACTTGAAAGTTAATATTGGTGTATCATTAACAGCTGCATAACGATACATGGATTATAGCAACATTAGAGCTGCGAGTTTCTGCACTATTTAGAAAGGTGGAATACTGCCAGTTAGTTCTAAACTTAGGAAAGCTATATGATTTGCAAAAACGCACTCAATCTACTCTATTTTACCAATTGATAGAAGCTCAAATGTAAAATGATGCTATTATGTCCCCAAAGAAGCTGATTTTAGGCGAATTCGACCAAGTCAAAAGGGTCTTTTGCAACAAAAATTAAATGAAAAACAAATTTATTCATGTATCATAAATCCAGAACCTACTGTGCCATGACCTTTTAACCATTCTTGAATAGGCTTCCCACAACCAGTTACATTGGGATCTCCATGAAGGAAGTCAGGAACTGCTACATAGAATCCAGCAGCCACAACCTTGTCTGCAAGCTTCCTGCATTGTAGAAAGCATTTGACATCGGCTTCCAGAAGAAATGGCAGGTAACAGCACGGTAGCAAAGCAGCAGACATGGTCACAAATGTATGTTTACCAATATAATGGCAAAGTAGAATATGTTCACCCAGGATTGAGGCTGGTCCAAAATATTCAACTATCACAAAACTATCTCACTCTGATACTAAAAGAAGTATCATACCAGAATTATATAAAAAAAAGGAGAGTGGGGGGAGGGAAGAGAGAGAGAAGGAAAAAGAATCATCTAAATTAACTGCAGAAGACAAAATGAGAATGTGCCACACGGCCCACACCTCAAGTTTGGAGCTTCATATCCTGCACGATCGAGCAAGACATGCAAGAAATTGGAAGATTGTATTGAACAAACATTAAGGTAAACAAAATGATAAATAATCAATATGAAAGAAAGCATGATTCATTAAAAGCAACACATTGAATCTACACAGAAAACCCAACAAAAATTTCATAACCAGAGAGCAAGCATGCCAGATGATAAATTAAGAGAAAATACAAGAGAAAAAAAGAGAGCCCGTTGGTAGCAAATATTCACAAAATTCAATCACAAAACTCACACAAAATAATCAAGTACAAGCAATCCGGATTACAAATTGCTTGAATACAAACAACCCACATCATAAACTGAAATAAAAATACAAAGAATTGAAAGATAAATATTGAGATGGTTCAGTACAAAAAATGTTAAAAACAAGAAGAACTGCCCGCTTGGAATCGAGAGAGCCAGTGACATATGTGTTGAGTCCACCAAGTTTCTCAACATGGCCTTCTCCACTGCTTGGGTTCAGGATTGGTGGATTCGAACAACACTGAGGACCTGCCCCCTTTTTTTTCATTTCTTCTTTTAGAACAGCTGATCGACACACTCTCTGCTGTAAACTCTAAATCTCGAGGCATTTATTCTAGAAACCCACCCAATCAAGTACAAATTGCCGGTAGTCAATTCCTAGAGAGAATGACGAATGATCTGGTGCAATAAGTTCAACAAAGTTCTTGCATCATCTCTGCATGTATTTTTTGTGGGCTCTAAAGAATCACATTTTACATTAAAATTATAAATTGGGTGATGCAAATTATGGGGCTACATTATTTTAGGATCTGCCAGAAATATTTTTGATTTTTTCAAAAGGTGTAATTTTGTTTGTGGTATGGCGCAGATAAATTAAAAATGATAAACAGAACTCGAAATGTTCCAGCACCCGACGGCTAACAAGCAGATAGGATGACTGTTTGGTGGCCGATGGAAACGGAAATCTTTTCTCTTACCATTTTGGTTGGCTGTAAAGAAAGAATTATGTCGTCTTTTCTCTCTAAGTGCTAATCCAAATAACAAAGATAATCTAATATTCTCGAACCTATGTAATTCTATAAGAATATGCTGATGAATGATGTTGATTGACTGCTGAAATTTTCATATTGGGATGGCGACATTCATAATTCCTAGTAAAGAAATGTTGGGCTGTCGTTGGAGCTTGCAGTCTGAGTCCTAAGCAACAATGCAAAGCAGGTTTTGCCCACTTTAGGAAAATGGCGGGGTTTTAAGTAGCAACTCAACCAGCAATGATAATAATGAAACACGATAGTACAAGGATAATGACAATAAGCCATCTTATTGGTCTAATTTATTACAAGGTTAAATAACACCATATTCAAGGTTCAATCATCTCACTTGAGATGTTTAGTAAACCAGTTTATTGTGTCTTGATGTGCCTCATCTGCACTCTTGACTGCAGATTTATCTGTTTCATTGTACCTCACCGTCCATCCATGTTTAACACCAGGGAATATTTTGATAAAGTGATCAAGCTGCAAATAGTAATCATAAAAGTAATTTTCAGGTTGGATGTGTTACATATTTGTACATCTTCTGAACTCTCAGGAAAATTAGATTCTCCATTATTTGAAGAAATGATTCTCTTTGCACCGCTCAGAATTTGGGATTTTCATAAAACAATCAAGTGAAAAAAAATTGTATTTTTAGGGTATCTGACCTTAGGTTTTGCAGATAATATCTCTCCAAACTGATTAAGTAGTGCCGGTGGTAAGCCACTATCAAGCTCAGCCCCCAAAATAGCAATTGGAACTTTAACCTCTGCCACAAACAATGGCATGTCAGTGAACAAAAACATAGTGAACTTGGGAAGTTTGAAATGTACCTTTTATTTCCTCAACTGTGACACGACTAGGATGCAACAGAACTGCAGCCTGAATATATTTCGAACCTGCCAATTTAGCAGCTACCTTCCCTGATCAAGATGCAAGCAATGAAAACATGTTAGCGACGTTGGTCACTCTAGAAGTTTGAGCACTATAACATTTTACCAGAAAAGAGAGCAAAAGAAGCTCACCTCCCCAGCAAATCCCAGTAATCCCTACAGCAGATACACCTTTATGTTTTAGAGCAGCAATCACCGGTTTGGCATCTTTATACCCTTTATCCTACAAGGAAATGGATTTGATCAAGCTTAATGTAGTTCCAACAAGGCTATGAGATCACATTTTCATTGGCAAAAATTCATGCACTATCATACATTGTCATTCCCTAGAGTCTAGCCAAGAGGAATTTACCACTGTACATGTTCAAGAAGTTGATACTCTTTAATCGCCCAAAGAGGGTTAACATACTAGTTCCATTCACTGGACATAGCAATTTAAATAAATAATATTCTGTACATTTTTCAAATACGCTAATTGTTCAGCAATTATATTTAATAGAGTTTTAAAATCAGCAAACTGGTAAGAATTCTGCTCCCATTTTTGTACTCCAACAATATATTCAACAATTGTACCAGTGCAGCAAGAAACTAACCGCAGTATGATTTTTTCCCCATGCATCTCGATCAAACGTAGGGTCGTTTGGATCAACAGGGTTACCACGAAAGAAATCAGGAGCCACAACTAAGAATCCAGCTCCTGCAACTTTGTCTGCAACTTTCCTGTAAAGCAAGATATGCACACATTTGATCAAATGAAAGCAGAAACTACTGGTAGATTCACGGAAAAGAAAAGTTTTAAAAGCGTTATTAGAGAAAGGAGAGGGTTATCTGCAATCGTATCGAAAGCATCGATCTGTTTTCCTCCTTCTTTACCAAAGAAGCTGTTGTACACGACTGATTGATAGTTTATAGGAAATTGAGTTATGCCCTGACATGGTGCTAAATGTAACAAATAAACAATGCTTGTGGCGGGAGAATCCATCTCGATCAAGACATAATTCAATGCAATTTGGCTCTTCTAATTCCTTAGATGGAACATGAAAGGCAAGCTCAAAGCATGAGAAAAAGTTTATTCCTTTCCTAACTATGCCGAATGATTTCAACTATTAAAGATATAGTAACCTGACGAATGCTAAATGTAGCATAAGATCCTTGCATAAATCAGTCTTACAACATCACATTATTATGGTCATTTTGCTCTTTAAATTTTTAATTCCTTAGTTTATACGTTAAAGGGAAAGTTCAAAGCAAGAGAAAAGCTTTCTGGTCACAACGATGAAAATTGAATAATCGACCAATCTACCTGAAAATCGGTGCTTCATAGCCTGCAAAACGTTCCAAGAAAATGCATTAACGTAAACTTATTCAGTCCAATTAAGCTTCAAAATCAAGCTAAAGTGGAAAAGATTGAAGAAAGAGAGATGGGTTGTTTACCATAAATATCAGAAATCATAATAACTGCGTGCTTGGAATGGGGAGGTCCGACGACATAGGTCTTGAGGCCTCCGAGTTTTTTGACAGTCCCTGCTCCGCAAGTCGGGCAGAAAAAGCTTGGCGGATTCTTAAAGCAGTCAGAATGTGACATACAACCCACAAGCAGATTTGATAACAGTAATAATTGCATAATTGTTTTCATGGTTGCAGAGGTTGACAGAGAAAACTCGGTGTCTCGGGGAAGAAGACGATTGACTGGGAGCAGACAGAAGAGAATTTATATGTATAAAATGTCTAAGCATGAAACATAACATATGTCGGGTTAGAATAGCATAACTGCAATGGCTTTTGTCACCAATATCAGGCAGCATCCCGGACTGCTCGCCCCTTTATTCGGGTTTTTGATTCCTATCACCGACAACTTTTATTATTCCCCAATTTATATATGAATATAGTAATGTAAATTTTCAGCCAATCCAAGCGACCGCAAAAAGAGAAAGTCAATGCAAGTTTCATACTATTATTTAGTAGTATTTTGTGACCAATTGGATTGAATATTGAACAAATTATTAGTATTTTTCTGAATATAATCGGAAACCACTTACAGTTATGGTGGATTTCCCATCTCTGGTTCAAAAACAAGAAAAACAGAGAAACGGTCAATGGTTGGGCTGGTTTTCTTGTCTTTGCGTTCGACTCCCTTACTTGTAGTGGGAGCAGATGTTCTATTTTAATACAAGACAGTAAATGTTTTTCTTCAAATGACCCAGCTATTAGGCCGAATCAGACAGGGGAGAAGATTGACTCATTGGCAGGTGAATCTGAACAAGTGTATGTAGTATGAGAATAACCAACCAGAACAATCCAAGTAAAACATCGGGGACTATTCTGACCTCAAATCACAGTGCCATTCCAACAATCCAACCCTTTTCCCAAATGATCATTCTTTTGGTCCATGGAAATTCTCAGATGACACAGAAACAAAAACTATCGATGCTTGTGAAAAGATAGTATTGCTGTGAAAACTTGACGATGTTTTCAGTGGTTAAATAACCAGCAAGCAATGCTGAAAATAACATCATTAAATTACAATGACAAGAGTACAGAACCAGTTCTTTTGAACTCATTTCTTGCAAGTCCAAATGCCTTAATCAATGTTCATGCTTTTTCACTTGACATGCTCAGTAAACCAGTGAAGCATGTCTTGGCGTGACAATGAAAGTTAGAAGTGGAGGGAATATGACAGTTTGGTGGAAGGACGAAGATTGAATTGAATTGAAAGAAAATTTTGGTTTTGACTTTATTTTCAACCTCACTTGCAAAATATAACACTTTTGTCATTTTCTAACAATTTTATTCATTTGTAACCATTTACAATGTAGCATTCGGTGGACTGATTTTTATAACAATAACACTATATTTTTATGATTTTTGAATAATTGTATTAGCTTATAATCATTTATAATTATTAGTGTTTAAATAATTATATTAGATAAATTTTTAAAAATAAATATCATATAAATTTATGAATCAAACCGAGTTTGATTAACTTAAAAATAAATAAATTTATATTATTAAATTTATATAAATTATATTGACTTAATTTTTATTATTTAATATAAAATATATTATTTAATTAATAAATATAATTAAAATCTACAAACCCAAAATTTATAATCCGATAAGCTTGACCTAACACAAACTTGCTATAAATTTTTATCTTTCAACCCAAATTTGTGACCGACCAAATTTATTGATTAAAAGTCAGGCCGGGTCGAACCGGGTCTAAACCGGCCCACTTTTGTTGATACCTTTATTTAGAGCAATACACGCTAAGTCAATGAAATACATCAGAAATGTAGCCTTTGGGCCACAGATTTTATTGTAGCCTATATCCGCATTCAAATTGGGTTAGTTTTCTAAGGATATTTTGGTAATTTGATTTATGAATTAGTACACTCGTGTAACTGTTTTCAAAGCAAGCATAGTCATGCAAATAGGGGATTTGGATCATATTTATACAAATCACTGCACAAGCGAACTATTTACATTACATACAGAGAGGCAAAGAAAAGAAAATCATTGTCAGTCACTAACGATTTGCATTTGCTATCCATCAAGTCTAGAAAATCTGTCGGTTTCTCTCTCGCGGGGTTTTTGTAGGGTTTTACATTTCTCTCTCGCCGTAGATAGGATAATACAGAAGTGGAGAGAAAAGCAAGAGTGGTAGACAGGAGAGAAATGGGTTCTGTAAGGAATGAAACAGAGAAGGAAAGAGGCAATCATGAAGAAGAAGAAGAAGAAGAAAAAGAAAAGGAAGAGCCAATATTGATGGAACAGAACCAGAGGTTTTGTATGTTTCCCATAAGGTACAAGCAACTTTGGGAAATGTACAAGAAGGCTGAAGCCAGTTTCTGGACCGGTAGTTTATTTTTCTTCTTACTGTTTGCTAACTGCTTGACTGTCTCTGTTTTTATTGTAGTCTGTCTAATTGTTGATATCTGGACTTCTTTTTGTATGTGTTTATGTCGGCAAATCATGTTTTTATCTCATAGGGACTGAATGGAATAGTTAATCCATGTTCAGACGTGAATGCATTTACTCTATGTTTAATTGTTGATTTTTTATTTTACTCATTTTGTACGTGTTTTGATGTAGGTTGTTTAATTTCTCTTTTTGTTAACTTTTATCTTATATTTTGATGTTATGTAGTAGTTTATTTCTTGTTAGAAATTAGACTTGAATAATGTCACTTTGAGTAGTGGAGTATGTTTATGTTTTATAAAATGGTTCTTTGTATTTATCTCACATTTAATTTTGTACGTTTACGCTAACAAATGTTGGTGATTTTTGGAAAATTTTCGGAATTCTCTGTGTTTATTTTTCAAATTTGAGATTGAATTCATTGTCATTTGACTAATATGTGTTTGCCTGAAAATTTTCCCAAAACTGGACTTTCATCATGGTTGGAACTTCTGTTGGGCCACAGCTTATCTTCTGTGTATTTAATAACTGACTCGTTTTAAATTGTAAATGTATATTTTTCACCTGTTTGATTTTTCCTACCATAAGTTCTGACAACATATTAGTGGGTCTACAGCTGAGGAGGTTGATCTTTCCCAGGATGTGCAGCATTGGGAACACCTATCTGATTCTGAGAAATACTTTATAAGCCATGTATTAGCATTTTTTGCTGCTTCTGATGGGATCGTTTTGGAAAACTTAGCTGCAAGGTTTCTGAAGGATGTTCAAATTCCAGAGGTGAGTTTAGACTACTAATCTCCATTGTATCGGCTCAATATTTATAACTGTTTGGACTTTGATTTTCCGCTTAGTAGGTCATTTTTGTCACTAGCTGAATTATATACAGAGCCTATTGTTGCTTTTAGTAATTCTTTTAGCTATTTGTTTCACCCCAACTTTTTAGTCTTTTTGTCTGGTAAATATAATATGGATATGGAATAAAAAGAAATTTCGTTAGGATTGCTCATTTTGATTTTTGAGTTATAGAAGAGGGCCGTTCATGCAGGTCAGCATCCACTTCTTTTGCCTTCAAATTTATTATCTAATCTCAAGGCTTCTTAATTTTCAGGCCCGGGCATTTTATGGATTTCAAATAGCAATGGAGAATATTCATTCTGGTACAGCTTAATAAGTGTGCTTCTTGATTTTCCTCTGTTACTGCTAATTGATTAGAGGTATTGTCTGCTGCCCCTTGTCAGAGATGTACAGCTTGCTTTTGGAGACATATATCAAGGACTCAAAAGAGAAACATAGGTTGTTCAATGCAATCGAAAGCATTCCCTGTGTGGCTAGTAAGGCTAATTGGGCTCTAGAGTGGATTAATAGGTACCTCTGGAAGTGTATTTTTTAATCTTTATATTATACATATGTTACAATTTTTTTCTTAAAGAATTCCCCTCATAATTTTACAATGATCATAAGCAATCTTGAGAATTTTGTTCCAATAACAACCAACAACCCACCTTGAGATGGACAAAGGGTTAGGTATCTTGGTCTTATTTTCTCTATAACATTATTGTAAATGATTTTAAGTTCAAGATTTATTGACTTATATTGGCATTGTGCACTCTTCTTTTCTTCTTGTTTGAATCAGTAGCCCATGATACATGATACATTTTCTTGTTTTTAAGTTGGCATGTGCACCTTTTTTTTAAGTCATACTATGCCTCCATAATTTACTTTCCTAGCAAATTGCCCAGATCTCTTGGTGGCACAACTGTCTTTGAAACTCTTGTTGAGCATTATACTTGGTGCTTGTGCGAATGATGCATGTGTGGAGAGGGAGAAGTAATATGGAAAGTTAACGAGGATATACATAACTAAAGCTTCAAGAATCCATTTTACTTCAAATTCCAATATCTTCTGCCTATATTCTTGCATTATACAATAAATATAATCAGTTCTGGTCTTCAGAGCTTCTCCTGTGTTCTGCACTTTAAAGTAAAGTATCAATTTTATTGCTGTAGTTAAATTCCATTTGTATTTTGACTTTGCTAAAGTTAAAGCAAGGGAGGTTTCATATTGTGACCCATGTGCAGTTCCAATTCATTTGCTGAGAGACTTGTAGCTTTTGCTTGTGTTGAAGGAATCTTCTTCTCAGGAAGGTAGTATACTTTGAACGTCATGGCTATCAGGCTCTCCAATGTTATGAGTTTGTGTGTTATGCTTCAGGGTCAACGTTTCTGCTACATGTCTTAATTAATTCTCTTCTGTGTACATTCAATTGTGCTCTCAGCTTCTGTGCCATATTCTGGCTCAAGAAGAGGGGATTAATGCCAGGTTTGACATTCTCAAATGAGCTTATATCTAGGGATGAGGGACTGCACTGTGACTTTGCTTGCCTTCTGTACAGGTGAATTTATGTGGTTATATATAATTTATTTGTTTAGTCTACATGCTTAGCTATGGTTAAGAATGACTTCTTTACCAGGTGTTGCTAGGTCTTCTATCTGCTGTTCCTTGATTAAATTTTTTATTTCCTCAAAATACAGGAAATAGATAATTATTGAAAGTCTTTTTGTTGTGGCTGCCTACAGCTTGCTACGGAAGCAACTACATTGGCAAAAAGTTCATCACATTGTTCATGAAGCTGTAGAGATTGAAACTCAGTTTGTTTGTGAGGCCCTCCCCTGTGCTTTAATTGGCATGAATTCAAGTTTGATGAGCCAATACATTAAATTTGTTGCTGATCGTCTCTTGGTAGATCCATGAATTTTATGTTGCTTTTTATAATTGTTTGCAGAAAAAGAATAGCACAACTGTTCTCTTTTTTCCCTTTATATTTGCAGGTTGCATTAGGGTGCCACAAGAAATACAATATGGATAATCCTTTTGATTGGATGGAATTCATATCTTTGCAGTGAGTACTTTTGAACATACATATTAGATTTTCTTGTGTGTCTAAAAGAGAAAGTTATTCTTGTTTCACATTCTATGTTTGATCGAACTTTGACAACCTAATTACCTTTATCTGAGTCTTTGTTCTTGAAAATTATTTAAACCCATAGAATAGCACATTCCATCTTTGAAGAGTTTATCTATTGCAAAAAATGAGACATTTATCAGACCTTTTGATTTGAATATTCTCCACCATCTCCAACAAAATAGAATAAGAACATTGAAGAATATTGATTCAGTATGACAAGCCTTAATGATGAAGAGACCATTGAAAGGCCACATTAAAATTGATCCCCCGTATCTTTTAGCAGACATTGTGTATGCAAAATGAGGTGCTTTCTAGAGATCTGGAGCCTTGCATTACATCACCATGTTTAAATATTCATGTAAATTTGGGGGGAAGGGGGGGTGCGCATGGGGTGAGAAAATAAGTGATGGTTACAAGGCTCTTTTCCATGAGAGTTGGAGGACACATTGGATACAAGTAGAGAAGTCTAACTTTGACTTTTCATGTTTAGAATTCTGAGCCAATGAACTTTTTTACTTTTGCTTAAGCTGTCTTGACTCAGAAACATAATGTCTTCTACTTGGTACTTATTTTTTGTTTGACTTTACAGGGGAAAGACAAACTTCTTTGAGAGAAGGGTGGGTGACTATCAGAAAGCATCCGTTATGTCAAGTCTTCAAAATGGAGGGAAAAACTTCATCTTCAAGCTGGATGAAGATTTCTAGTCAACATTTTGTTGCCTTCCTTTAAGTACTATTCACGGGCTGTAGTGGGCATCTAAGTTTTGGTATTACACATTGTAGTAAGATTTTGTCTGTTATGAACTCCATTTGCAGGCAATGCCAAAGCACATTCGCTCATAGTCCACACTGGTGATTCTTAAATTCATATATGCTGTCTTTAAACTTGGATTTATCTATCCAGGTACATTCATCATTTGATGTTTATTGCCATATTTTATCTGTCAAATTAGTGAAGGTCTTAGTCATAAAGGTAAAATGTATCTACATGTTGCAATTTATTATATATTGCTGAGGTGAAATGTCTATATCATAGTTGCTTTAACTTTACCTTGGCCTCTTGCTTATATAATTTCTGCAGTTGATAATTTGTTTAGAATGAAAATGAAATGAGCTTGAATTTAGAGATTGTCCCCAATGCTTTTATGTTGGCAAATGTGTTGGGGACATGGACAATGTTTCAAAACACATATATGGATCCGGAAAACTTGGAGTAGGTGGTGACAAGTAGTAGCGGTACCCAGATCATCAACTCTGTTGAAAAGAAGTAGTAGCGGTACCCAGATCATCAACTCTGTTGAAAATTGACAAGTCTTGCTTTCAGAGAGTGTTTCTTCATAAGTTGTAAAGTGTGATAACAATAGGCTTTCGTGGAGTGGAAGAGATAGGCCAAGCAATTTATTGGTGAAAAAGCCATTTGTAGTGGGAAATGTTCAATCATGACATGGATGTTGGGTTGTGAATCCAACTTCTTCATATAACTGAGTAGAGAGCTGGCTTCATTTTACATATGAGCTTTCTGGATCACATTAGGTTTTGCTTCATCAAACTGCTGAGAACTTAAAAGATCAAAAGATTAAGCATGAATCTTTTGAGTGGAGCACAAGAACATGTCATTTCTTTACCAGAAAGCACCAAACCTCGCATTTAATGTGATGATATCGAAGGGGCCGCCTATATTATCTTTTGCTGTCCTCTCGTCTCAATCTCATCAAAGTTTTGTACATTTGGTGCCGCCCTATTTCCCCTTTAGCTACAAGAATTTTGTTTCCCAAAATTGATTCTAGGTCACCCATCATCAATTATTAACAGTTATCATTTAGTGATATTCATTATTGGTCTAATTCAAGGATTGGCCAAGAAATCTAATCCATTAATTAGCAGGTGCTACTTAAATCACTAATTTTTGTTGGCATGTTATCAAACGTAACAACTTACTAACAACATTTAAAAAAATTAGGTGTTTAAATGATGAAGGCTCTTAGATGACAAACCCATCTCACCTACCCTCACCTTCTTGTAATCATACAACCCAATTACCTACAAAACCATTGGCTAATTAACCCATTTTCAATTTGACCCATGCATTGCTCAACATTTAAGCTAAGGAAACCATGTCAAAATCCCACCTATGATAAGGATAACACTACTACTTTGACACTTTGATAGTGGAGGATATCATTTCATTTCTTTGCTCTAATAAAATCTAGGTCCCTTAATTTGGGTTATTATTCAAAGATGAACCCAAAAGAGAATCATTTTCTTGTAATATAGTAGTAGTACTAATAATTACAAAAAGAAGAAGGATGATAACTTATGTAGGCACTAGTGATTTCACCTACCATGCCTAGGTGTAATTGGAGAAGAGAAAGGAGGATGAAACATTGCCAAATGGAATGGATTCATTGGAGAAAAGTGGGCACAATAAGACTTTCCCCCATTAAGCTACAACAAATATGAATACAATGGGCAAATATAATAACCACTTACTAGTGGGTGTGTGATGGGTACAGTGCATCATCTCTTGTCATCATCTCTACCTACCCCCAACCATTATAATTTATCCATTGACACATTCTTTTTGATTTTTTTTTTTTTTTTTATACTTATTATATTTTAAAAAATTATCTCTCTTTAAAAATAAAAAATATTATATATATTTATAATTGATAAAATATCATGTAAATATAAAATGAAATACTTTTTGATGTTAATTAAATTCGATCTTACATCTCATAGTCATATAACACTTAAAGAGTCTTTAGCAATTAAATCAATTGATTCCCATAATCTAATTTTATTAATTTATTTTTTAAATACAAATAAAGTAATTATTTTAGTAAAATTAATTTACATTTAAAATCCATTAAAGGTGAGGTTGGTGGATGCTAAGAGCCAAAGCCATGGCCACCCATGCTATTCAATACTATAATCCCCATATTTACCAAATACCAAACCCTAATTATGTAAATTGATACTATTTAATTTAATTTTTTATAAATTAAACTAATTAAAATTTTAAAAAATTTAATTAAATTAATATATTTTTAAATATAATTTTAATATATGATAAAAATAAATTATTAAAAAAATTAAAATACTCTCTTAATATTTTTTATTATTAATTTTGAATAAAATAATGATATGTGTCATAATTAATAATAAATAATTTAAATTATATTTTAATAAAATTTATAAATTAATTTTATATTTTATAATATAAATTAAAAAATATAAAATATAATTTAAATTATTTATTATTAATTATATTATAAAAATAAAAAAATTTAGAAAAATCAATTGTCAGGATACCCTTACCAAACTTAGCTCAACTAATGAACTACTTGAAGGAACAGTTGTCCTTAAAAAACTTGTTATTCCACATTTACCCCTCAAGCTGTTTGACTTAATTTCCACGCAGGCACGCACCCAATCCCACGTTCTCTTTCAAACAAAAAATAATTAAAAAATTAAAATTAAATAAAAAATGAAAAAGACAAGGCATAACTGATATAGCAACTGCAAGAACGTATCAGTTGGGAGACTCCTGAGGACGCTTGTTGTTTCCGGCCATAGATGGCGGCGACACTAGGTGGTGACGGCGGTGGGGGTAAAGTATGGGACAATGTTATGGAGATAACAAAGATGGCGCAAGAGAGAGGGAGTGATCCGCTTCTGTGGGCAGTACAGTTGTCGTCGTGTTTGAACTCGGCGGGAGTTGGTTTGCCGTCGGTTGAGTTAGCGCACATGTTGGTTTCCTACATTTGTTGGGACAACAATGTGCCCATTATCTGGAAGTTTCTAGAAAAGGCTCTCGCGCTAAAGATTGTCCCTCCTTTGCTTCTTCTCGCTCTGCTTTCTAGCAGGTTTCTTGTTGTTCATGTTTTTGTTTCGTTGGTCTTTGTTGTTTCTTGCATTATAATTTGAGAAAAAAGAACAAATTGTGCCATCTTTGTGTCCTCATGAAGTGAAAAAAACAATCAGATTGAGCTAGCTGGCAAAGTAGTTACTTCAAGGTCATCTGGTTGTTTACTTTTTTCTGTTCTTCCTCAGTCACAGTCAATGAATCGTTATTCGTATGTTAAACTGAGAGAGCCCATCTTCATCACATGCTACAATATTCTTATGTTGTGTTTTAAGCAATCTTCGTATCTGCCTGTCTGTTGTATTCTATTAAATCATGAATCATGTTGACATAAATCTATGAACACAAGATAGTGTCAGTATGCATCATTTCTTTTTCCTTTTTCTTGATATGCGTGGCAATCAGATGATTAATCTAGCCCAAATTTCCTGTCATTCTTTTTCTGAATTTGATTTTTAAACTTTTTTTTTTTAATGTTACTATATTTTAGAATTTTCCTTCCTACATGTTCTCTTATAGTCAAACTGAATGTTTTTCAACAGTGTTTCAAATTGAACTAAACTTACTTGAGGATAAATTTCGTTTACTTCTGCCTTCTCTTTTATATGGTGCATTTTTATGCCATATTTATGGTATTTCCATTTCCTCAGAGTCATTCCAAGTCGACGTTTGCAGCCTGCAGCTTACAGGCTTTACATGGAACTTCTTAAGAGACACACATTAACACTTAAATGCCAAATTCATGGACCAGATTATCAAAAGTGAGTTATAGTTTTTGCTTTGTTTTTCACATGAGAAGAGCAGAGTCATTGTTGCTGATTAGTTTCACGTTTTAATTTTAAACATATTCTCCATGCAGGGTCATGAAATTGATAGATGCTGTTCTTCATCTTTCTGAGAGTTTTGGCCTGCCAGCAAGTGAGCCGGGCATTCTTGTGGCTGAGTTTATATTTTCAGTTTTGTGGCAGTTGCTAGATGCATCACTGGATGATGAAGGATTGCTGGAACTTACCCCAGAAGGGAAGTCTAAATGGCCTACTAAACCTTTTGAGATGGAAATAGATGGTAGTGATGGTTATGATGAGGAGAGGGCTGACTTTCAGAAGAGATTGCGGAATATGAATACTCTGATGGCAATCGAGATAATTGGGCAATTTTTGCAGAACAAAGTGACTTCTAGAATTATTTACTTGGCACGCAGAAACTTGTATTGTTTTATTAACTTGAACTTTGGCTTCTCAAGTCTCATGCATTATACTGACTCTAAAGATTTTGATTTTCATTTCATTATTGATTTTTCCAAGAATGGACTGGGTTTCAGTTGGAAAGTGTTGTGTGTATTGATCTAAAACTTTTCAACTGACTCTAATTAAAGTTTCATCTAATTTTTCTAGACAATTACTTAATTCTGTTTTGCCTTTCTGTTCTCTTAGCATTTGATCGATTTGGAAGACCATAACCATCATCTCTTTTCACTTTCACAAGTACTGTAATAAGTTATCTTTTTGCGGTCATACTATATATATTGCTTAGCCACCTTTGCCACTTTGTCAGGCACACTCATTGGGTAGGTTTCACCCAGAGATTACAGCTGCTAGGAGCAAATTCATCAGCACTGAAAAATTCAAAAGCTTTAACTTCCGAGGCTCTTCTGCAGTTGACATCAGATACTCATATCATCTCGTCTCAAGAATGCAAAACAAGTTCATGGCAAAAGTTTCATGCAGTTAGAGCTTTTGGATCTCTAGCTACTTCTGCTGGTCTGTGCCATGGGGCTAGTCGTTCTGCTCTTTGGCTTCCACTTGATCTGGCATTAGAAGATGCTATGGATGGATATCAGGTTAATGCAACAAGTGGCATTGAAATAATAACTGGTAAATGCAAGTTTTCAACTGGCCTTAAAAGCATTAAAATGATGTAATTTTAGTCTTAAGAAATCAGTATCTTAATTAAGAATCCACACTTAAGGTTTCATATTGAACAGGTTTGATCAAGACACTCCAAGCAATTAATGGCACCACCTGGCACGACACCTTCTTAGGCCTCTGGATTGCAGCTCTTCGTCTGGTTCAAAGGGTTAGAATCTTTTGTGGCTGATTGAAAACTTTATTTCTTAACTTTCTCTCTCTCTCTCTCTTATCGATATTTTTCTCTAAATGTTTTTATGCCCAAACTGTGTTGTTTCCTTAAAGCATTCCCTTGAACCATAAATCTTCAGCCCCAGAATAAATTCACGTTCCACCTTTCAAGAACTTTATGGCCAGACATATCTTGCAATTCATTACTATTGGTTAAATTAGATATTCTAGGATGGATTTTGAGCTCAGTTCAGTTTAATGCATTACTTTTTGCTCCAAATATTCATCTGCATTCTTATAGTTCCTTGCCTTTGGGTTAGTATAAATTAAGAGATATTCCATGCGCAATAAGACATGAAAGGGAGATTTTCCTTTGTATCTTTCAGTATCAGATGTAATCATTTCAATATTTTACTCTTATTGAGGTTCCTCATATTTAATTCACTTTTGATAATTAGGAAAGGGATCCCATTGAAGGCCCTATGCCTCGCCTAGATCCTCGCTTGTGCATGTTGTTTTCTGTCACAACTCTTGTGATTGCCAATCTTATTGATGAGGAGGAGAATGCACCGATTGATGAAGCAGAATGTGGCTTCACCAATTACAGGAAACAAAATAAGGTTTCAGGAAAGCGTCGCAATGATTTGGTCTCCAGCTTACAGGTACTGGGTGATTATCAGGGATTGTTGACTCCACCACAGTCTGTTGTTTCTGCAGCCAATCAGGCTGCTGCAAAGGCAATGTTGTTTGTTTCAGGCATCAGTGTTGGAAGTGCTTACTTTGAGTGCATCAATATCAAAGACATGCCAATCAATTGTTGTAAGTTAATATATTCTTCTCATTTGTCATGGTCGAATCTCTGTCCTTCTTCGAGCTTCTTAATATGTGACCCAAGTCATCATCCTCTTGGTATTTATCAATTTAAACCAGTGCACGTCTAATTTTCCAACAAGTCATCAGGCAAAGAAAACATAGTAGAACAGAATGTTAGAAATGTTGAAACATTTTCAAAAGAGTAAAATGCTACTCAAAATTGGAAATTATAGGGGAGTTGATGCAAGTTAGAGTAGTTGATCCTAAGGTGTTTCTTTGGGTTATGGATGCACCCTTCTCCTTGCTAATTCGTGTATTCTGTGAATGCCCATATTTCTGCTGTAGAATGCAGACATTGATAAGGATGGTTTTAATGAACAGTTTTGCCCCTTTAAACTAATTAGAACACACATCACATCCTTCACGGAAGAAATTTAATGATATGTGTTGGAAGAAATTGTATGAAAATGTGTTTGTAAAAGAAGAAGAAGAAGAAGAAGAAGAAGAAGAAGAAGAAGAAGAAGAAGAAGGGTGCTGGTTAATATCTGCTACACTTGACATTGTGGCTGCGTGTGTAATATTTTTCATGGGTTCTGAGGTTCTTGTTCAAATTTTTTTTATCTACAACATTATAAATGAATTTCTTATGCTAAACATTAACAGTTGAGTTCGTGAAGTTTGACAAAGTTGATATTTTTATTAATCTGTGGGCTTCCATCTTTATCTGACTTAAAAGTTGGTGGTATGTTCTAAAATTTTTGTGGTGCCATCATTACTCCTGGTAGTATTTAAGGCTTACTAATCTAAGTTCTATATCCTTGTTCAGCTGGAAACTTGCGCCATCTGATAGTAGAGGCATGTATTGCCAGAAATCTTTTGGACACATCAGCATATTTGTGGCCAGGCTATGTGAATGGACGCATCAACCAAATACCTAATAGTGTGCCTGCTCAGGTGCCTGGTTGGTCATCATTCATGAAGGGAGCCCCACTTACACCAGTGATGGTTAATGCTCTAGTTTCAAGTCCTGCTTCAAGGTATACTTAAAATTTATTCTTCACAGAGTTGGTACAGATGATCATACCATGTGCTGTTTTTGATATTGAAACTTAAATCTTCACAAAAGTTATGGTCCTACGCACTGAGTTCTTTTTATCAAATTTTATTTTCTTAGGCAACCTCAAGTTTGTTGGAACAAATTCTGGGTTTTGATTATTCCAGTGATAGTAGTTAAAGGTTAGGAGGATGAATTTGTTTGACTAGATCTACCTTCACTGGGTTCCATCAATGGCAATGCAGATCTCTTGACTTCAGGAAAACATGCGCCGCAAAATAGCCATGCAGGAGGTTGACATTGTAGTTTGCAAATCATTTAACACACTTATATGGGTATAGGATAGATGATCCTCTATGTGAATAAGTTTTAGATTTTCTTCTAGTTTCTTTGACTTTGGCCTGGTCTTCAGTTACGCTTTTTCTTTCCTGAAGCCAGGTAAATCAGATGCTCTTTTTTGTAAATTTACCAAAGGAACTGAATTTAAGCTCATGGATTTGATGGAAGCTTAGCAGAGCTCGAGAAAACTTTTGAGATAGCTGTCGAAGGATCTGATGATGAGAAGATATCTGCTGCCACTGTACTCTGCGGAGCCTCTCTAATCCGAGGTTGGAATATACAGGTAAGGAGGCACTAGTGCTGAATTCCTTGATTAAGCTTCCACTCATCTCTTTGTGGTTCTTTATTATCGACTTTTCACCCGATTTTTCAACTTTGTTTGCTGAAGTACCTAATAGGTCTAATTATTTGCAGTCTACATTTCGTGCAGGAACACACAGTTCAATTTATTACTCGATTATTGTCTCCTCCAGCTCCTGCAGATTATGATGAGGGTGAGAGCCATTTGATCAATTATGCTCGAATGCTGAATGTACTAATTGTTGGGATTGCATCTGTTGATTGTGTTCAGATTTTCTCTCTACATGGATTGGTACGTTTAGTTTTACTTACTTATAAGTAGGTCATTACATAAAAAAAATGACATGAGTTGAACTTAAAGTGTCTTGAGCTTTGATACATCAATTATACTGGAGGAAAAGAGGGTTAAATTTCTATTTCTTATTTCTTTGTTGTTGGTGCATTTTTGAGGGGTTGGGATGACAAATATTTATTAATTTATTTTGTGAAAAATTCCTTTCCAGGTTCCCCAACTTGCGTGCTCGTTGATGCCCATATGCGAGGTTTTTGGATCATGTGTGCCCAATGTCTCTTGGACTCTTCCCACAGGGGAAGAGATCTCTGCTCATGCTGTTTTCTCAAATGCTTTTGCTCTTCTTTTAAAGCTATGGAGGTTTAATCATCCTCCTATTGAACATGGAGTTGGAGATGTTCCCACTGTTGGATCTCAGCTAACTCCTGAGTACCTCCTCTCAGTAAGAAATTCCCATCTAGTGTCTTCTGAAAGCATCCACAAGGATCGAAACAAAAGGAGACTCTCAGCTGTTGCAAGTTCATCATGCCCACAACCTATATTTCTCGACTCGTTTCCAAAATTAAAAGTCTGGTATCGACAGCACCAAAGGTGTATAGCTGCAACTCTCTCGGGTCTTGTTCATGGAACCCAAGTTCACCAGACAGTAGATGCGCTTCTTAACATGATGTTCAGAAGGATTAACAGAGGAAGCCAGGGTTTAACATCTGTTACCTCTGGAAGTAGTAGTTCATCTGGACTTGCGAATGAAGATAACTCTCTGAGACCTAAATTGCCTGCCTGGGATATTCTCGAAGCAGTTCCTTTTGTGGTTGATGCTGCTTTAACAGCTTGTGCTCATGGAAGGCTTTCTCCGCGTGAACTGGCTACAGGTTAGTGTTGTATTTTTTTGATTTTATCTATATACACTGAGACAGAAAAGATGAACGGACACTCTGGATTACTGTTTGAAAACACCGTGCCTGAGAATCTAGGATTCTGTTAACACAAGTATTCTTTGAAGTCTATCAGACAACGTATCTTATATTTTCTCAAATTGGTGTTGTTTGACCTGGGAACTTAAACAATTGAATCCAAAAATGCTATAACATAAATCTGTATTAATTGATGTGGCTAAAGTTATTACCGGAATTTAAATTCATTATTGGCCATTGGTTTAGTCAAATATATTCAATAAAAAAAAAATGCTATAACATAAATCTTTATTAGTTGATGTGGCTAAAGTTATTACAGGAATTTAAATTCATTATTGGCCATTGGTTTAGTCAAATATATTTTGCTATGACATAAATCTTTATTATCTCAGGGCTGAAAGATTTAGCTGATTTTCTTCCTGCATCTTTGGTTACAATCGTGAGCTACTTCTCAGCTGAAGTAAGTCGAGGTGTTTGGAAACCAGCTTTTATGAATGGTATGGATTGGCCCAGCCCTGCTGCAAATTTGTCCAACGTCGAGGAACATATCAAGAAAATCCTTTCTGCCACTGGGGTTGATATCCCGAGCCTTGCTGCAGGTATTCTTCTTTATAGTTAAGTTAAAAATGCTCGTGTAGTTAATATTTATTTTAAAAAGTATGCATCCCATTGTGAGGATGAGAAGAGGGGCACCGAATGCCATCCTGCCTAATTTTGACAGCCTTTTTTGGCACTTGGTGTGCATTTGTGTGGGTCTCTTTGTCCTGTATATTCTCATTTTAATAACACTTCCACTGTCAGAAACCTAAGGGACTTAACATATCAGATCTACAATAAAATTTTGACGGTCTGTGTTTCCAACTTAAGCTGTATTTTTTTTTTTTTCAATTGCATGCAGTTGATTTGAGCACATATAAGATTGCGAGAAAATGGTTTCTCTTACAACATGCTAGAAACAATTTCCTCAATGTTGTGACTAATAACTGTTGTTTCAACAGGGGGTAGTTCTCCAGCTACACTTCCACTACCTTTGGCTGCCTTTGTAAGCCTAACTATTACCTATAAGATTGATAAAGCCTCGGAAAGATTTCTGAATTTGGCTGGCCCAGCCTTGGAGTCCCTTGCAGCGGGGTGCCCCTGGCCTTGCATGCCCATTGTAGCTTCCTTATGGACCCAGAAGGCAAAACGATGGTTTGATTTTCTTGTCTTTTCTGCATCTCGTACTGTTTTCCTTCACAGCAGTGATGCGGTGGTTCAGCTTCTTAAAAGTTGCTTCACTGCGACGCTCGGTTTAAACACCAATCCTATCTCAAGCAATGGTGGTGTTGGATCCCTTCTTGGACACGGATTTGGATCGCATTTCTGTGGTGGGATTTCCCCTGTTGCTCCAGGGATTCTCTATCTCCGTGTTTATCGATCCATCAGGGATATAGTGTTCATAACCGAGGAGATTGTTTCTCTCTTGATGCATTCTATGAGAGAAATAGCATTTAGTGGGCTTCCGCAAGAGAAAACGGAGAAACTGAAGACAACAAAGAACGGAATGAGATATGGGCAGGTTTCACTTGCTGCAGCAATGACAAGAGTAAAACTTGCAGCTTCCCTTGCGGCTTCTCTAGTTTGGTTATCTGGAGGTTTAGGTTCAGTTCAGTCATTGATACATGAAACTCTGCCTTCTTGGTTCATATCAGTTCACAGGTCTGACCAAGAAGGATCAGAAGAGCTAGTTTCAATGCTTGGAGGATATGCACTTGCATATTTTGCGGTGCTTTGTGGAGCTTTCGCCTGGGGAATAGACTCGTCATCATCAGCGTCCAAGCGACGTGCCAAAGTCCTGGGGATTCACATGGAATTTCTAGCAAGTGCACTTGATGGGAAGATATCACTTGGTTGTGATTGGGCCACTTGGCATGCTTACATGTCAGGTTTCATCAGCCTGATGGTAGGTTGCACGCCAACTTGGGTGCTGGAGGTGGAGGTAGAAGTATTGAAGAGAGTGAGTAAGGGGCTAAAGCAGTGGAATGAAGTCGAGCTTGCCCTGGCTTTGTTGGAGATTGGCGGGGTTGGTACAATGGGTGCAGCTGCTGAACTGATAATTGAGAAGGATTTATAACTTTTTTCCACCCTCTCTTCAGATTTCTAATGGGATGGCAATTGTACTCTAAAGAATGTAGCTGTGAAGTTGTGCAGAAATTAACTTCTTTTTGTGGGCAGTCCTGAAGTTTGCTTACAAAGGAACACTATATAACTTTTGGAAAGGATAACATTGTATATAATAGGCCAAATTCTGTAACTCACGGTCTTAAGCTATGGCATAATTGTTATTATCAAAGTGTTATCCTTCCAGTTTAATGCTTTCTAATAACTTGCTTGGGTTAGAGTAATTCTTAAAGAATGATAATAAATCAACAGAAGCCTAAGCCCGGATTTCCTACTAGACTGTTGCATATGTATTAAACCAAGCCACAGCAATCCATGTCTATCCCAGAGAAGAAAGTTCGATCCCTCCTAGTCTTATGAATTGTATTCGGTGCTTATACAAGGCAAATAATTTGCTGCATTGAATGCAGAACATCAAATTCCTTTATGTTGGATTCCCATGCTAGAGAGTAAGCAACATTCTGAACCCAATCCCTACAATCACCAGATCAACTCATCAACAGGAGATGCTACATACCCCATTGACTGTACAATTTAAACTGAATCTCAGGAAAAAAGGTTTTATTAATTAAAAAATAAAGTGTCAAAATTTTAGGTGTGGAATCTTACAAGTAATACATGTTGAATTCCAGCTGATGATAAAACTAAAAGACAAAAAGTTCTTTTTTCAGGAGAAAGCATGCTTATGTACCTGGAACTATTGTGTAGACTACAAATCCATCGCTATAATTATATTAGACCACGCCACTGCACCCAGGCAATCTCTTCAGTCCATGACTTTGCATTGCTTTCCTCACTAAAAATGCATCCTCCCACATCCCTGCATCTGCATATATGTTAGATAAAAGAACTCTACTTGGCCCGTGAGATGGTTCTAACCCCGCCAAACTTTCTGCAGCCCTCTCTCCTACTTCCACATTTCCATGTGTTCTAGATGCGGCCAACAAAGTGCCCCAAATGACAACATCTGCCTTCATGGGCATGCTCCTAATCATTTCTTCAGCTTCTTCTAATCGCCCCGCCCTGCCCAAGAGATCAACCATGCAACCGTAGTGCTTTATGTCAGGTTCTATATTATACACATCCTTCATGTTCTTGAAGTACCTCTCCCCTAGATCTACCAACCCAACGTGGCAGCATGCAGTGAGAACTCCAATGAATGTAATTGAATTAGGTTTAATATTTCGCTTTTCCAAGTCTGAATAAATTTCGAGAGACAAATTTGCATGTCCATGCATAGCTAACCCACATATAATTGCATTCCATGGTGAGACAGTGTCGGCCCAATCTTGGATCTGATAGAAAATTTCCAAGGCAGTATTGATGCTGCCACATTTGGCATACATGTCAATGATTGCTGCGCTTAAATTGTCATTAAGAGGGATGGAATTTTTAAGTACAAAATCATGAGCCCATCTCCCTTCTTTTAATGTGCCCAAAGAGGCAATCGCAGAGAAAACACTCACCATTGTGATTTGATTTGGTTTCACTCCAGCATCTACCATTGCATGAAAGAGTACCAAAGCCATATTAGGTTGCTCATTTTGTGCATAACCAGAAATCAAGGCACTCCATGAAAAAACATCTCTTTCAGGCATATCATTAAATAACTGACTTGCTTTTTCAATCATTCCATTTTGTATAAACCCGGAAATGAGAGCATTCCAAGATGCAATATGGTCCTTAATTCCCAATTCAAATTGCAAACAAGCAAGGTTGATCCTCCCGCAAGCTGCATAAAAATGGATAACTGTTGCCTGTATAAAATCATAACAATCAAAACCTGACTTCACAATTGTACTGTGAATTTGAAAACCCTCGCTAATTGCCACTGCTCGCCCACAAGCTGAAATCAGATCCACAATCATAACATCATTAGGTGCTACTCTGTCACATAGCATTGCACGATACATTATCAAAGCTTCACTCAACCATCCCACTTGCAAATACCCACCAATCATGGTGCCCCATGAAACCACATCCTTTGTAGGAATCCTCTCAAACAACTCTCTAGCCAACTCAACAAGCCCTGCTTTTGAATATCCATTTAACATCACATTCCAGGAAACGATATTCTTTTCCTTCATCTCATCAAATAAATTTCTTGCTTCCCTCAAGCTTGAACAAATGCAATACATGTGCAACAAATTCGTTGAGATAATAACAAACCCATCAATCATCAATTTAGTCACCAATCCATGCAACATTCTACACTCCCATATCCCACATAAATGCACACAACTTGAAATCACACTCACTAAAGTCACCTCATTTGGTATCACACCCGCATTTCTCATATCCTTAAAAACCTGAATTGCTTCTATCCAACGATCATTTTGAACAAACCCCATTATCATATTAGTATACGAAACACAGCCTTTGCAAGGCATTGTATCAAACACTCGGCGTGCATCGTTTAACCTACCATCTCTAACATACCCAGAAATCATAATGTTACAAGCAACAGGATCCAATCTAGAAGACGACTCAAACATAGATTTGGCATGAGAAATATACCCACATTTTGCGTACACGTTAATCAAGCTGTTTTGAATGAAAGTGTTTGAATCAAGCCCCGATTTCAAGATTAAAGAATGGATTTGTTGGCCTTGAGAAATGGCCAAATGGGTTGAACAACACTTTAGAGCTGAAACCAACGCCCGCTCGTAATCTGAGTTCAGAAGATTGGTTTTGTCTGAAAAGAAGAGAGTATGGAGGTGGTCTAGTGGGGATATTGAGGATGTAGTGGAGACCCATTTGAGATTTGGGAGAGGGGATAAAGAAAGAAAAGGAATTGAAGGTTTGAGTTTGAGAGATTTTATCATGAGACGAGATCATGGGAAGGACTTGGAATAACGATGGTTTCAGTTTACGAAATTGTGTTTTGGAGGGAATCAAATGAGGCAGGTACTCTGTTGCAAGTACGAACTCAGGACGTTAGAATTCGTTGAATTTTGGATTACCTACACACGTGTAACCTCCTGGTAAGCTAACACGTGCAGTGCCTGTGGTAAATAACCAAGGCTAACACGGGCATTTTTGGTTTGGATTTTCTATCCTTGTCTTTTAATAGATATTGACGTATTTATTATTAATTATATAATATATTAATATTTATTTAAATTAAAAATAAAAATAATAACAAGAGAATCATAATCTATTTGATTTAAATAATTTTTTGATAAAAAAATTAAGTTTAACTAACTTTTCCGCGCGAAGTAAGTCTATTAATATAATTTATTACTTATAATACACTAAATATAATACGTGTTTTAAATTCATTGCAATATAATTCAATCAAAAATAATTTCATTCATTTGAAATATACAGTTCAATACATATATTATCAAACAAATCTTATATATTGTATACCATTGCATCGATATATCATAATAATTCAACGTGAGAAAGAAACTAAAAAATATCAACAAATCCTATAGCACATTGTCCAATTCTGTGGTGTGATTACATTGAGTTGTATTACTTTTATATTTTAAATTTTATATTAATTGTTTTAATTTTTTACTAATAAATGTCAAATTTTGGATCATGTTTTACTTTTTACCAATAAATGTGCAAGTAAGCACAGGTTTATCGGCACTTCTTTCCCCTAAAATTCAAGGACAACTTGTTCAAATACCAGACTCAGCCTAGAGCATAATTCAATGACAACAGGAACCGCATGCAAGAACCAGTACATCTGGATACAGAATTCAACTACTCACTAGCTATTCTTACTATCCACCACTTAGATCAGCAGCACACAGCAAAGAAAATCTCTGACTCAAACATAATATACCCTGCGGAAGTACCAAAGGGATATGTTCGACAACCAAGATTTGGCTAAGTAACTACAAAAGCAAGAAATTGAAGTGAACAAAAATATCTCTATGGCATTTCATATATATTTATTCCCATTCAATTTTGTATATCCTTCCAGAAACAAGAGACAATTATCCAAGGTAGTTTGGACAGAGTTTGTTACAGATACTGAAGAAGAGGTACCCCCGGATATTGGACTAGATAATCCTTCTGGTTGAATCTGAAGTCTTCTAAAAGATAAGTGAACATTTTGAAATCTGAAAAGTGAACAAAACAGTAAAAAGGTGATCTATACAACGGGAAGCCCGTTGAAAAAACCATCATGAATGGTCAGCGATGATCTCCTCCTCCATTAGCAGCCACATTTGCCAGAGCCCTGCAAGTGCAACCAACATATGTATCATACTCACAGCAACAAAATAAAAATATTCAGATTTATAAAAGTTTTGGTCTCAAGTATCAGAGACAGCATATAATCCCATCAACTCTGTCAAACAGACAATTACTGAATTCAGAACTAAAAATAACCCCAAAGAATGAAACAATTTAATTGTCACTTCCGCTGCAGGTCACTGTAGATGATTTATCTTGTTACCTCTTTCAATTGCTTAAGCAAAAGCTAGATGTCTTATAAGGTTCAACCAGCATAACCTATATGTAAAATATAATCCCACCCTGAAATTGCTGAAATCCACAATTTCAAGTAGTGATCATTGCTCATGAACTTTGAACTTTCAGATGACTAGATGCAAAACATTTAACAATCAATTGATCGACTTTGGTTCAGTTTATACAAACAGACATGATGCAGGTACTTATATTGCAAAACAAAAAAATCGCAAACAGGGACATGACAAAGTGAGCCAGACAGTTAGGAGGTCCTTCTCAGTCAAACCAGGATATATTCTTGTTTTGGAAGATAACCAAGTTCCCTACAAACTGCACATTCTGTTTAAAATAACAGAAAGACCAAGACAAAACAGGGTAATAAGGGTATTCTCGAAGACTCTGCCTCCTTCAATTATTGAGACGCTAATCCACTCAATTATTCACGTTGGTTGGAAGTTCATCAAGGCCCAAACTAATTCCAACCATTAGTCTGCCAAAGTATCAACTAGACATTGGGATGAAGATCTTTCCAGGTGAATAAGGGTATAACCTAACATTATCATAGCTTAAAGCAAACTAGAACTCGCAGCAGCAAGAGGCTTCATACGGATATGCCACAAGTGGGATACAAATATAAAGTCATTGTCCGATATTTTGCAGGCAGAACCATATACTGTCTAAGGTGTATTTATGATCCAACACATTCATGAATAAAGTTACAATTATCTTTGCTGAGTTCACTGGTGACAATTTCAGAAAAGTCAGCAATAGACCGTCCATATGTGTGAACATTGCTAAGCTTAAATTTATAAAGTTCAAACATTGAATACCTTGTAAGATACCCATTTCGACAGAAAAACAATTTAAGATAAGAATTCTAGGAAAAATGAATAAATATATAAGTAACTGGCAGGATGAATGCAATTGTGATAGGCACACAAAAGAGTGCCCAATTAACAGCTGAATATCTGACAACAGAACAAAAATGACCATTTATGGTTGATAGAGATGGAGAGCCAAACTGAATTACTCATCTACAGTCAGTAAAATTTTGTAATTAAAGCTTAAAAAAGTTTGGTTGAGTGGAGCTCAGTGAGTAGAGGTAAAAAAACCAAACAAGGAAAAGCTCAGCTCAGCTAGCTCATAGACATTTATCTTATGCAGTTGCAGACACAATATAAATATACTGGCAAAATTATTGTAGAACCTCTAAAATATGACAGGTGGAGAAACTTCTAATGATTTTCATTGAAGGCTTTCTTCACCATATGATTGTAAAAAAGCTGTACTCTTAACACCAAATGTGCAGCAACTGGCTTCTACAGAGTGCAACCCTTGCGCGGGGTTTCTCAATGCTTCCCACTACCACTGAGTTGACGCAAAGTTATAACAAATTCAATACAAGCACATACAGTGAAAAATGACAATTTTCTGAACTAGTCTAAACAGCTATAGTTGTATTACAGATTCGAACTGTTCACAAAAGTTACAAGCACAAAGTGCCAGTATAATAATCCAGGTCCCCACCAAGAAATTAGTACATTCTTCCTAACAATGACTAGCATTCCAGAATACGTTTAGCCAAAATGCCAGGAGTAGTTGCAGCAAATACAGTTTAGCTGATCGTTTCATCAAGAATAACTAATCCAAAATGCCAACTCAATGCAGTAGGGAAAGTCAACATACAATGTCAAATAGCAATCTACAACAAACAGCTGAAATCTGGCAGACAGACAATCAACCAATTAAATTTAATCACGATTGAAACGATCACAGACGGAAAAAAAAAAAAAAAAAACCCTCACTTTTTATGCTTTCTGCCGCGTTTGGGGCTCCATCCCTCGAGTTTAGCGACGGGGCAACCACATCTAGCCCGAAACAACAAGACGGCTCGACCATTCGGCGGAGCCATCTTGCGTAACTCGGCACGTAGACACTCATAATCAGGATTCCCTGCGCTGCCTCCTTTCCAAGGCAACCGATCAATAATATCATCAGCGCCGGCCGATCTCACGCAATCATCCGTCTGAAGCTGCAAATCGAATTCCATAGCCTTTTTAAGGCCCTTACAATTAGGGTTATGACATTTTCTAGCGCGTGGACCGCAACAAAACTCGAAGGTGAGAAGGATGGCGACGAAGAAGATGATGAATCCGAGAATGTAGGGGAAGGGAGGCAGGAAGTGAGGAGAAGTGTGAGAGAGAAGAAGAGAAAGGGAGTGAAAAATATACGAGAAGTAGGACAAAATTAAGAACGTGCCGGAGAAGAGGACCAGGACTAGAATTAAGAGGTCAAGAGTCGCGGATGGGGAGTGATTACATAGGAGAGGAGTGGAGGAGGAGGAAGAAGATGATGATGACTTCGCGGAGGTAGCGGCAGAGGGCATGTCGACTACGGTGGTAGTTGAAAGGAAGTGGTGGTGCATGTTAAGAAGGGGGAGGTGCTTGGTTGTTGAGATAGAGACAGAGAGGTCAGAGGTTGGGTTTGAAAAGGCAAGAGAAGGAGAGAATGGAAGGTGGAAAACACGCGCCTTCGGTGAGAGTGGAAGAAGGTGGCGTTGAAAATATTGAAACGCAAACGGGATACGTATGAGGGAGCTCTGGCTGCTCTGCCAAGTTACAGGAGAAAATGGAAGCAAATTGGACTGTGAATCCAAATATTTGCAAGTCAGCAGCAGCCATATGAACTGTAACTTCGAAATTCACTGCGCAATGCAGAATGTTCATGGTCATTAAGGTAATACAATGACTCTGGACCATTTACATGGCAACTCTTTGAATAACTTGACAATGAAAATGGTGAAAGACCCCAACAATGAACCATAGATTAATATTAATAACTGCCCAATTCAGCCAAGCAACCAGAGCATACGGCATTAACAGCTTTTACAGCTTTCTCTATTACATATATGCACAATGATACAGTAGCAACTACAAATCCATTTCTAATCTCTTCACTCAACCGAGCATAAGACATTATATAACAGGTAGATTCCATATATAGGTTATTACTTACACTAACAGTTACAGTATTATGAGCATCTAGAGTTGCTAGGCGTGCCATGAACGGGATATCTAAAAGAACTCCCTGTCGGGGAAAAGTAAAGGGGCTAATAGTGTCCAAACATAGAGTGCAGCAGTGACCCATTCAGTGCAGATTCGAACCCAAACTGTTGTCCAGCCAACGTTTATCAGGTCTGAGCTTTCTGATGAGTTGGTCCATCCAGAGAGAAGCATAGCTGAGTACATACTGGCCAGTGCAAATATCAAGTGGAAGAATGAATAGGAATAAGAAACTGGCCGTGCTTCTGCTTCTTTCTTCTCCTCTTTTCCTTCCTCCACATCTTCTCCTTTAAGAAGTGGCTTCTTTCCAGCTGCAACACAAGATTTGGCAAACATTTGGAATGGCGTAGAATGAGATACACAGCAAATTTGCATTAGTCAACACCTCCAACAAACAATTATGTAAAGCTAGCAATTTTACAGATAATTTTGCAATTAGAATAGCTGATACATCAAAACGGCTGCTTAATCATAAGTGTTAAAAAAAAAAAAAAAATTCCATGAAGATTGAGCACCTGACTTCGGCGAAGATGGTGGTGATAGAAATGATGTAGAAGAACCAGCACGAAAAGCAGAATATAAAACTGAGAGCACTGTTGTGAGCATCCCAAGAATAAGGGTACTTAAGGTAACTGCTTTGGATTTACTGCTGAGGCCATTGCAGCTATAGTCACGAGGTTCGCTGGAGAGACCCGTAAAGCATACATAAGCACAATAAACTGATATCACGGAAGCAGGCAAGAGGCTGCCATTTACCTGTTACAATGTTTCGTCATATTGTAAGTCACAGAATCTAATTTTAAAACTTAAGTTCAATAAACAGTACAGCACCTCCCTGGTAGAAACCTACAAAAATCTTCAGTCTTTAATCCTCCAAGTATACTGACAGGTCATATATATAAGAAGCAATTCCCATTTACTTGGGGAACAGCTCTCCTGTTGTACATATTGGTAGAACAAGGAAATTCACTCAAGGGAAAATTTTAGCAGCTCTCGGTTATGGATAGTGGTGGAATGGGGACTAACAATTGATGACATGATTTGAGACCTAGAAATTGGAAGACCATCCGAAAGAGAAGTTGGCCTTGGCCCCCTAATTAAATAGGAGTAACAAAGTCTGCTCTTGTAATGCAACTTTGTGTACTACTAAATCAATCAGCTGACAGGAAACAGTCAAAGCTAAATTCATGAGTAGATTGGAATCATTTAGTATGCCACATGTCCAAATTTATCATGATTTGGTGCTTTCATCCATCAGATGTTACTCTAATCATTAAACATTGATTTGCTCATGAGGCATTGATGAATAGAAACATCAAACATGATCCAGTGCTTACCGAAGGGTGCAAGGCTAGAACAGCGAAAGCAAATGCAAGAATCATGGTCATGACAATGAAGAATACATTCAGGCCGCAGTCATTTCCAGAGGGATTGAACCATATGAACAGAATTCCTGAGAACACAAATGCCACAAGGTAGCATCCGATTGATATAACAAGCAAAGCAACATACCTGAACAGGCCAATTATATTGTTAGAAATCAATGTAAGTTATGAGAAAAAATGATGAGATATTGAAACTTGAGCTAACCACTTCTGCTCATCTTTTGCAACCCATGCATCATTCCACGAGTGTACAAAGTCTAATAATATTAACACTTGAACCAATAAAAACAGCCCTGCCCCAAACTTTGATATAGTTCCTGCAAGCATAGTATGCTTCGCTTAGATGTCTGGAAAGAATTATATGGTACAAAATGTGGAAATCATAATGGAGAAATGCTGCCAACATGGTAAACCAGGACATCATCATTGAAGATAAGAAGTGGCTAGAATCCTCCTTCCCCTTTTTCTTCGATAGGTGAATATGGTGCACTTGTGATTGATAAAAACCCAATGACATTGAAATTTGAAGTTTAAACGTAGTTCAAACAAGAGAGAAAAAAAAAAACTGATTAAACTAACTATATTTTGATTTATGAGCAAACTCCAAGGTGGACCTCAATGATAGATCATTCCTTATTTTCAATGTGTAATGGTCACTATTGGAATTGATATTGCAAATAAACTGTGAAATAAGTTTTACTTCTATTAATTCATTTCATTCAAATCTTATCTTCACAAAACTAACCAGCTCGCCACTTGTCCCCTCTCGGCTTTTTTGAATATGAATCACCCAATTAAATGAATAGAATCATCACATATTCCCATACCAAGAATAATTTAAGAATTTAGTAAAAAAAAAAGAGAGAGAGAGAGAGCAGATTGATGAATCCTATTCATCAACAATAACTGAATGAGCTACTGACCATATACCGAGATGATGACATTAGGAAGGAAAAACATAAGGATGACAAGCAGAAACCAGATAACCATCTTTGCAATCCATCCCTCATGGTGCCACGAATCACGTTTATCATTTTGGTCCTTCACACCAATCATTATAAGGGAAAGTATAGCGAAAAATAAAAAATTCCCCAAGCTCACACGGAGGACCGCTTGTATTTGATACCATTCCTTTGTATGTGTATCTGAAGTATTTATCCCTACAAAAAAGCATAACAGGATTTATTTAGCTGCTTATCTTGATAGCACTACTCAATTACATGTACTTACCCCAAAACTCGAGTACCGATATACCATTTATAATACGTGCAATTTAAATATAACAAGCATATGTAAAGTATTTATCATATAATATTTGCCATCCACATGTAAAAGAATTAAGGTTCACTAGTTGGGCTCAAACTTCTCTGCATATTTCATATGCAGCTTTAAGCTTGGTTTTTCAAGCTCAATCAAACTCAAACTGGAACCAATTTACTGTTAAGTGTCTTGGGCACTGGCTATTCTATATGCACTTGTAAGATTGTGCACAAGTCCCATAAAACAAATTACAAAGACATTACAGAATAATAATCTACGAAATTGGATAAACCAAATTTATATGCCAAACAGCTCTGCTAATTATCAAACCTTTAGAGCCAAAGAAAAAACAGTAATTCAATACCCAATTCAGAATTTGCATAAACATTAAATTGGGTCATAAGGAATCATGCTCATATGGCAAAACAAACGTTTACTGTATTTCACAAACCATCATCATCACCATCTAATTAAGCAAAGCCAGTAAAAATTTCGAGGGCACTAGCACGAATATTTAAGTGGATCACGAAGAATCAAACTCAATGGGGATAACAAATTCGATTCGTCTATTAACTGATCAAAATAAATGGCACATTTTGAAAAGGAAATTTGAACAGATATCAGCGAGGTTAAATCAGAAAGACAATCACAGAAGAAAACCAATCCCAGCTATAATAATTGTCAATTTACGAGGCTAAATTAAAAATATTTGACAAAGAAACGAAAAGGGGTTGTGAGGAATGAGACATACAAGGGAATTTCTCCAAGAGAGGAGCAGCAACTTCCCTGAGGATCCAAGAAACGATAAGTGAAAGACCAAAGAGGCCACAGTAAGCGAGTCTAGCCGATTTTTTAGAGATCCCTGAAGCCACTGATGTGCAGAGGCCGCAGGTCATCGCTGCACAGCATGACGCCAAGCAAGACATGGTTTGCCCTCTCTTCTTTCTGTGGATCGATCAAGAAACTACTAGTTACTGACCAAAACGTAAGGACAAACAAATAAACCCAACAACGGTTAAGTTACGGAGGTAAGAGAGAGAACTGACTTGCTGACTGGTAGTTTCTTTTAGTTCGAAAATTTACATGCTGTTGTTTGTCTACGCACGTAATCTAGTTCCATTATTATAATCAATATTAAATACTAATAATTAAAAAAATAACATGTATTTATTTCTCAAAATTAAGTACATGAAATGGTGGAGACTTTATTTAATTGGCGGTCCCATCCAAATGTCCAGTGACTCCAAGAAAATGATACTGAGCTGCAGCAGTGACCCAAGATAACAGTGAAGAGAACTTCATCCTGATTGCAGACAGTCGCTGTATATCTCGTTGCTGCATAATTATGGACTTCAATTCGGGATGATCAGCATGCACTGCCAAGGAGTACAAACATTGAATATCAATAACTACATGAAACTGTTTTCATCATTCTCATCACCAGAAACAGCACTGTAAATTTACTGTACATAACTTTATCTTGATGTTGAAAACGATAACAAGTATACAGCTTTAATAATTTATCAAACAGTTGAAATTTGAATTCATTATTGGAATTGGATAAGATAATTTTCTGTATATATGATATATTCATCACTCTTGCAGCCTAAGCTCTTAATTTCCATGATGTTTCTGTGAAAGGAATATTGTGAATGTGGTGTTTCAGTTAGTCACATCCTTAACTGCAGATAGTACTATGCTTCCCACCATTATTATTGTTCTTCCAGGACCCCCAACACACTTGCAATTAAAGATAAAACTCCCCACCAGCTTGGAGTTTTCCTCTTTCTCTTTTTGGTTCAATAAAAGCTAACACACGCAGCACAACATTCCAATCTTTCATATCACTTGTCTGCAACTTTCTGATTAAATCTGCCTGCCACGTGTAATCCATGTCAGTTGTTGATTCTGAAAGATGTCGATGTGTTTGACCCCCATTGGTCTAGACTGTAAGCCATCAACTGGGTCCAAAACATTGTTCAATTTGGAACACATGCATTAGCTGGAATTCAATAGTTTAACCATCAACAAAAGGTCCACAGAGATCTATCTGTTGATATTTAAGATCTTATCTTTGATAAATTTATGCTTTAGGATAAGGTATAAGACCTCCCTATGCTACTCTTTTGCATGGCAAATGGGACATGGATTCGACGCGTGGATTTAGACCCAAAGAGATTGTGATTTTGCTTGCTTTAGTTGGGGCCACGCACAACATTCTTGTTCTTGACCTCCATTAATGGCAACAGACAGATGAAAATTGTGTCATTAGGAGGAAGTTGATAATATATCAGAGATGAGTAACTAGCTAGCTGCTCATGTGAGGTTGTTGTTCTAGTTTGATGGGGTCTTCAAAAAGTTCCCTTCCTTTTTACTTTCTTCATTAATTTGCTATTGCTAGCTAATGTCCAAGAAAGAGCAATCCTGTGGGTTAAGCAACTATACAAGATAAGGTTATTGTTTGGTACCTGAAAACTGCTTTACTAAATTAGAGGTGACAGTAATCAGTGGCCGGCAACTTCAAGTGATAAAGAAAACAAACGTTTCAGATTTTGAATCCACAGATAGAGAAAGAGCTCTCTTGACTTTGATACAAAGTGGACCCTGTGACAAGGCCTACGAATGTACATGTGGATCCAGTTCAGCAAGAGGAGAATTTTCAGCTGCCTCTAATATATATAGAGAAAAGATCTCAATGAATTTTACCTAGTAATTGGTGCTTTGCTGCCAGAGCAATACTAAGGATTGAGCTTACGGGAAAGATCATGGGTAGGAGATTTGTGAAGTGGAAGAAGATGGTGAGGCAGCAGAAAGGGAAGTTCTATATCATGAGAGTCTGCATCAGCATGCTTCTTTGTTGGCACAAGTACTCTTAAAAGCTAGCTTTACATATGGTTTTAAGAAGCCTCCTCCTTTCTATAATTCTTTCAACTCGTTCTGTTCCTCTTCTTCTTCTTATGATTTTGTAGTATGTTGTCACTGACTCTTAGAATGTAATTACAGATATAAATATCATTTTCTGTGCACAGATCACTCTCTCGGCTTCTCCCTTTCTCTCAAAATTCACCATGTATGAATTACTGCGTACATATATGAATGGAGTGGAACTGTAGTTGCATACAGCATACGCGATGTGTGTGTGTATGTAGGTATTATGTATAAAAGCCTGCATGCATGCGTAACTACTAACCAAAGTGTATGCATGGCTGTACATCCTTCATCAGAATTCTGCTCATCTAAATTCAATCTGCTTGTTTCGGGAAATCTGTCATTCTTCTGATCCCAACGATGAGACTGTCAGAAGATGTAACACGTTTACATCGGTTCCATTGGCGCTCAGGCATGAGCTGGTTTGACATCAGTGCAGAAGTGTCAAAGGGTGAATCCAGGATGATATTTGAAGTTCTTACAGAGATGTCTTTTATGATTAATCAAATCTTAATCACGAACTTTCATTGATGAACACGTGTCATAAGATTCTTTGACGTAACCAATTTAATAGTCAACTAAACCGTAGCCTTCAAAGAAAGTATTGAATCGTGAAGACCTTGATGCCAATTTGCTACAGAACCCAATCAAATTCCTTGCACGAAATGCATGCCTCGTTGGCACTAAACGGGCCTCCTGCCATGGTGTTTTTTATTTTTAATTCTCAATTAACATATTATATAAATGTTGAAATTTGAAAGAAGCATCCTGGCGAATCCATCCAACAGCTGCGGAAGCTGGGGCATCGGTTTTTGCTATCTTGCCGTCTGCGGGATAAATTACAGCCATGTATAGACAGGGGGGGGCCTTGGAATTAGGATAAGTTATAGCAAGTCATTTTCCAGTTGATTTGGCAGGGAGACAAGCTGATGACTGTCTTGTCAATTTTTGATTCACTGGGACCTTTCTCCTTCCCAACAATTGTCACCGACTACCATTTTCTCTATGCTATAAACCTTGTTTCCGTAAGCTTTCCCTATTGCCTCACAGCTACAAAATTCCCATCTATATGTACACTCACCCGAAATTCAAGTACCAATACGTACAATATTCTCTTCTCCTCTTCTCTTCTCTTGTAGTTGAGCATGGCGAGAGACAGAGACTCAACTTCAACGGGCATCCGAAAGCTTCGATCATGGCAACGCTGTTCAAGGCTTGTCCGGGAGCAGCAAACACGGTTTTACATCATATGGAGGTGTACGGTTCTTCTTCTACGTTGGGACGAGTAAGCTTTCGGGGTTAGTTGCAGGCTTAGACTTTTGTTTGTACATTAAGCTGTTAGTTAGAGAGCACAAAGGACAACACCGAGAACAATTTGTTGACATCCTGTGCTCTGAAGTTTGTTCATCCTATGGAAATACTCAGTTAGCAGAGTATTAGCAGGAATTGTAATCGGTAAATTGGGATAACCGGAAAGAATACTATTCAGATTCTGTGAAGAAAGTGCGTATGATAGTTTTTTGTCTATTGAATGCAGATCACTTTCTCACTCACACACACTGATTGATCTAATTATCAAAACATGTGGTTAATGCCCATGTCAAAGCAGATTCAAGTAAAATGTGTAATAAAAATGAACCCAGTGGACCAACAAACGGCCAAGAATCAGTCAGGAAAAAATGAGTACAGTAAAAGCATAAGAAGCTATTCTGTTCGTGGTCTGAATTTTCAACTTAATATATCAAGTACCTCTCAACCAGACTACAATACATCCAAAAACGTTGCCTTCAACCGGTCATACACAGCTTTGTTTATATATAGCTAATCTCATATGTCAGCAAAAACATCAGAAGAACCATTTTCAGCAACATGTTCCAAGGCTAAATAGTCTTACGAGGAATAGCTTGGAAAGTCCTAGAACTCAGTATATTTCCCCTTTGTACACGTTCAAAACTACCATACAAAGAGAGTTTAATTGACAAGCAGTAGAATAATTGCTAATTTAACTTCAAAATTTTGAATACATTACATGGTTTTATTGTTCAGTTTCTGTGTACGGACACAATTCTTCTCCCCCTTAGGAAAGCAGGGATGACTTCCCATCAATTTCCATATATGCTATCACTTGCTCCCAAGAAGAGGCTCACCAGGAGTCCCCTTTGTTGATTCAGTGTCAGCAGATCTCTTCGGAATTGGCCCTTGCTTACTTTGGCCTCCCTGAAGAAAAAACAGCACTCTTGAGCACCAGCCACGTGGAGAAAATTTGGGATAACACTATAATTAACAACATATTGAGACTGCCAAGCAGCCAAAATATACCATTAGAGAAATTGTATGCTACTAATTGCACCCCACATTTTTCTAACAACATTCCCTTAAAAGTACAATACTTAGAAAGGGCTATATTCACAAAATGGCTGGTGGCCTTTAGCAACACCATTTAAAAACTAAATTTTGACCTGAAACAGCTTGATAAAGAATGAGGCAGGTCTGTGACAGCAAGATATAAATTTGCAGTGATGCATAGGGAGTCATTATGACTATTAGATATTGTAAAAATTAAATTTTCTCAATTTACTTGCTTCGGCAACCAAGTATGGCTTCATCATCATCATGCTAACTTGGAAAATTTTCAACAATCTAAATGAATCAATATCAAAACGTAATTTCAGAATACATGCTTTGTTTACTCGCTGATTTTCATTTTTGCATCAATTGAAGTTTATTATATTTTTTCTCTCCAGATGAACTCAACATACACAATATAAAACCAGCAAAATAAAAGGTCATACACAATATCTACTTACAGCAGCTCCTTTCTGGCCAATTAGCCTGCGACTTGATGGAGCCCGTGCCACAAACGAAGCAGCTGCAGCTGCAGCCACACGGATTCTGCAAAGGAAATAAATAGCATCCAGTTTTATTCTCAGTTTTCACAATAATCCTACAATACCACAACTACAAAGTACCCTGTATCACCTTTTATGCACATCTACATATTCATCAGTTTCATCTACAATCTCCTCCTGCATGGTTAAAAAACATCATCAAAATACAGTCTGGTTGCAACAAAGAAACACAAATCGGACAGAATTCAGACATCAAGGAACTCCGATTTACCTGCAAAAGTTCTTCAAATACATCTTCCAGGGTGATGATACCAATGACTTCACCATCTTCAATGTCTTCAGATGCATAAGCTAATCCATTTATTGCTGCATCATTCCGTTGTGAAGAGGAATACCGACTAATACTGCTAGACCTCGAAGACCTGTCAATTTCAACTACAACACTTTCTGGCTTTTCATCGTGCTTGGATAGCAAAGCAGCAGTCAGATTTGAATCCCCACCTTTGGCTTTGTTTTCTTCAGGCTTTCCTCCATCAATCATTGGTGGAAGAGTCTTGTTTTTTCCTTTAGCCTTCACAACAGCTGCCATATGACTGCTGCCCTTTTGAAATTCATTCAATATATCGTAGAGAGGCATATCTGATGGTACCCTGTGAAAGCATCCACAACATGAAGGAATATTATGTAGTTTTAAACAGATTAAAAAAGAAATGATTAGCAAATAAAAAGATGAACAAAGCACACCTTGGAATTCTCCTGATAGAAACGGCACTAACTGGAGTCTCTGTTTCAGGTCGCACAGTGAGAAGACTTTTCACCTAGTAACAGACAGCAGCAGAGAAAGAAGGGCAAATAAAATAAACATTAGCCAAGCTGCAAACATTTAAAACCAGGAATGTGAATACAGAACAATACTTTATCAAATGTTCCAGATTCTAACACCCACCAGCAGAAGTCCAATAATATTTTTTGGATTACCAGAGTAGACAGGTACCCTGCTATGACCCCGAGCAAGAATTTTACCCATAGCCTCCCTGAGTTATAAGTTGGCAAAAAGAAAATAGAAGAATGAGTATACAAAAATTGCATACTAGAGTTTTATTACTTTTCAGTCAACGGGAACATATATATGATTGAAATTCCAAAGTCCCTGACATATATGAGCTTTATGGCATACAAGCAGAATAGATTAGTAAGAATAAAGAGAAAACACACACACACACACACACACACACACAAATGCACCAGTCAACAAGCAAGTTAATGCATGTAGTGAATACCATGAGTCAAGTGAAAATAAACTAATAATAGGAGGGTGACCATAAAAGGATGAATTTGCCTTTAACAAATTGCAAACCAACAATAATTTATACTCATTCGAAAACTCAGTGAAACAAAATGCAGGTAAAAGTAATTGAAATGACAATAATGTTCAGGATCAACACTTACCAGTCCAACTTCGAATTGACATCCAAGGAAAAGGTTGATTCAATAGGGGTCATAGCCTCTTCAGCTGTCTGTTGAAACAAATAGTAGAAAATGAGTGAGTTACCAATAATCTTCATTGTCTCTCCTTGGTTCTAGGAGCAAGCAAGCAATGTTAAGGAGCTTCAAAATGCCATAAGTTGTAGATAGTCAAAATCAAATTAAGAGAAGCATTTGGATATGCATTTGAAGGTACCAATAAACCATGGAAACCTCACAAACCAAAACCAACTGCAAACTTTCTGTATGAAAAACACCATACATTCTTCACTACAGACCTCAAACCATACACAAGCTACAAAGAACATAAATAAAATAGAAGCAAACAAATAATTTCAGCTGCTTTTCCAAATTCATTTTGCCAAAATAAAATGGCTATGTTATTGGAAGTTTAGCACCAACACAAGACAATAGATAGAGAGCCTCCAACATGATAGTGTCATTGCAGTACATACCTTTTCAGTCAAATCTAGCGCTCCACTAATAATTGTTGTCTCATCATGTGTGAGTTCACCTCCCTTACCAGCCTACATGTTACCAAGAAAAGCAAGATGAATTAGCCAAAAGCAATTTCACTAATGCAAGTATATTCAGAATTCTTAAATTGGTCATTTTTAAATGTAATGTTTATTTGTTACCAATTGCTTTACTTTACCTCCTTGCTGTGAATTGAAACAAGGGCTTTTAACTGAGGACGCCTAAATAAAGCTTCATTATGTCCCAATACCCAGTCCAGAATCTGCGTAAATATATGAATTTAAGTAAATTGTCAGCTCTAAAAATAAGAAGATAAATTAACTCATTCTAGTATGAAGGTGCAGAATAAAATCACTAAATTGTTCATGAGATGACCATGCAAAAACTGCAATTAATGGGAAAAAGCAAAGAAAGAAAAAGAACTCATGAACAAAGGGGGCAAAAATATCTTTCACAGGAGAAACTAAATAAAAGTACATGCACACTTCTTCCCAGTTCTCTATTTATTCAGAAAATATGCTTGTAATTGTAGTAGACTAGGCCGCACAAACTATCATGCATATCAGGCCAAGAACATGCAAAAACAAGGAGAAGCATTTCATAAACAGACTTTAAGGTGCCCACAGCACATAATAATGTCAAGCTCACACCTATCAAGGGCCGTAAATTGATTTTTATTTTGCTGGATAGCATGTTTCTTTCAAATCCTTGAATTACAGTGCTTTCAGCATTCCACAAAAGTGCCTACAACCTAAAATGTAATAATCCTCAGTGGGCTGCAATCCTCAAAATTGCAGGAGCAGGATTCATTGAAAACTTGCATGTCATTATAAGAAGATGAAGAGACTCTGGACCTCCAAGAGGTGAATAGGTGGTGAAAATTAGGAATTTCTCATGCTTCCTTCAGACAGTATATTGAAAAAGATGGCTAAGAAAAGCTCTTCCAATGCTTAGAAAGAGACATTCCAGAGTTTATTTAGGCAAAAAAATGATCAAACAAGATGCACTAGTAGTTGCTATTAACTCATAAAAGATCCATGCTAGAAAGTCAAAGGTGTCAAATATGTCGAACTTATTTAAGTGGTGCCTTATGGCACCTTTACTGCAATTAGAAACAACATTTTGATTAGTATCACCTCAAGTAAACAACATAAATGCACATTTGTAGTCATATTAAATCTTATAAAAACACAAGCATCAGTTTCCAAGTTTACCTTTCCAATGGGATAAGAAATTGGATAGCAAATAATCATCAAAATACGCACAAGCCATATAAAATTTGCACCTACAGCAAGTCCATATCTTGAGCATATTGCTTGTGGAATAACCTGATGAAAAAAGGAATCAAGAGATCAAACTCCATATAAAAGTGGAAACTGAACTTCTAAAACATGAAACTTTAAAAGAAAACATACCTCTCCAAAAGCCAGAACAAAAGTCACAGAAAGTATTATGGCAACATACTGATTGAAAAGCTTATCCAGATATATAGGAAGCGCCTGCATGTCACAAGAATCAAAGGTAATGGCTGTAGTTAAAAGTATACAATATTTCAAACAACTATAGGTTATTAATGTATAATACATTTCAAGCAAAGCGGCACCAAGGACTTAAAATTAAGATGAAAATTTAGACTCCTTATCTCAGCATTGAGATTAGCATAAAACCACAAACAGCGCCTTTTTCTTTGACAGAGTATTAACATCCCATACTAAAGGAACGTTTCTTTATAACTTACAAGCATTAAGCGCTCAGTTTGTTTCTTTGAAAATGGTTGCCTGTTGAAAAAGATATTTCAAGAAAAAAATGTATATTTTCATACAATATTCTGCTGTTTGGTAAGCAAAAGCTCAAATGTAGGAAAATAGTTATTAGTGATTAGCTTCACTTTCCACACTTCTATTCTGATGCCCCTTTTTTTTTTCACTTATTTCTTTACTTTATACATAGCCTTATGGATCCAAGTTTCACGCCCCTGGTTCTGGACAAGTTCAGCTTGAAAATAGCAATGTGCGTGATTTCATAATCTCATTTAGTTTTTTCAGCACGAAATTGCATGTCTGTGCTGGCAAACTTGGTGTTACTAATCTAAAAGACAAATTTTAAGCATTTACCTCCATGGCAGCTGCGTTACATAATAGCAAAGTTACAAGAAGCTGGTGTTGTTTCTGAATCACGGGAAGAATTGCGGCTGAATGCACAACAAAACAAATAAAACCACATCACATTCACTCTAATTAACTCATTTCTACATTAAAACAAAGAAAACACAAACCATTGCAAGTGAAAATTCACAGATATAACCTCGTAATCAAGAATTTGACAAGATAATGATCCACTTCAATTACTTAAATCAAAAATCACTCACTAATCCGCCGATTAACGTCGTAACCGACGAATTCAACAAAAATGAATCAAGACCTGCTTGTTTCTTCTCGGTGGAAGTGCCGCTACGTTGGAGAATTTCAAGATCAACAAGTCCAAGAGACATAAGACCTAAGGTGAGACCAGACATGAGACCGGCAAACAGCACCAATACACATGAAAGTCCGGCGTAGATGAAAAACCACACAGAACCAAACTGTATGCTCTCCTCCAAGCTGTTTGATTGACCAAGCATGGACAAAATCCTCGTCGCCATCACCGCACTAACTAACTGCATCTTTGATCTCTGTCGCCGATGATTCTCTCTTTTTACCGTTCTGCTTTATTAAAATAAAATAAAATAAAAAATTCTGATTCGCACTCGTTACGAGTACAAAAGGACACTACCGGATCAGAAAAATTATAATATTCATTGTCTTGAACACGTGGCGGGATCTGGTAGATTCTCTTAAATAGTTTAAGACTCTAAAGGCCCGTAACTCGACTTTTGGGCTCGACAACATAACACTTTAAATGTATTTTAATATTTTTTATTTAAATTTTTTTAATTTAAATAAATATTAATTTGTATGATAATTAATAATAAATAATTTAAATAAATTAATTTTAAATTATTTATTATTAATTATATCATATATTGTCAACTTATTAAAAATTAAAAAAATATTTTAAAAAAAATTATAAGTCTTAAAAACAAACCCTCAATAGAAAAAAAAATCTAATTCATGGCAAACCTTCATTGCTCCAAATCTAAAGCCAACCCAGTTCACCAAGGATCTCTAGAAAGAGAAATGGGGTTTCAAATGAATTCATCACGTTTTACAACCACATGAATGATTCCATTACATTTACATGGAATATCAATAACTCCAACCTGCTTAAATGTAATAAGAAAACAGTAACTTTCTCTCATGGTTAATTACTATGGATGTTATCTTTACATCATCTTGACGGTGCAATTACATCTCCAACAAGCAGCAGCATCTTGATTCTTAAATGGTTTCAAGTTCTTGGACTAGGTTTACCTTGACCTGAAGTTGCCAACAGAGGCCGACTTGGAGAGCTCGAGAATTGTTGTTTCATGCATTTAGTCTTGGTCCAACATACTTACAGCAGTGTCCAAAACTTCATCAAGCATCGACTATTCTTCATGGTATTTGATTGTGCCACAAATTCCAAGTTAGTATCTGATATGTTGCATGCATTCCCGTGTCTTGGTTGGACAAAATTTAAGGAAGCTCAACTGAAGACAATCCAAATTAGAACTTGTACTGTGTTCTCCTCCCCTAATTTTTGGATAATCCAGGATCGGCAACCTTAACCAAGATAAACCTGCCAATGAAAAACTGAACAAAACAATGTCACAAGCATGAAAAAGGTTTTTGAGCATATCCAGTAACATAGGAATATTAAACAACAAAAGCTGCATACATTTCCATTCATCGCTTCCGCTGCCATTTCGGCAGAGTCTTTCTTTGTAAACCAAACAAAAGCAGAACCTAAAGGCTGCTTGGACATTTTCTCTATAAAAATTTCTACTGCAAGATTATTCACAAACAATTAAACATTAAACTGCAATCAGAATAATGTTCACACTCCAACTTTACCCGATAGCACAAAAGGTGCAACTTTGTATAATTAAGATGATGTAAAGATTCATTATAGAACACAACTAAACTCCATTGCAATAACCAACATCTCTCTGATGTTCGAAATCATTTGGATTGGCATTAGATTGAGCCAGCAAAGGCATGACAAGTAATATAGCCCCATGGATATAAACTTTTAAGCAATGCACAAGCTTTGTAATAATGAACCTAAAATGCATATGAGAAGAGAATCTAACCTTTGACAACTTCCCCAAACTGAGAAAAAGCCTTCTTCAGATGTTCCTCTGTCGTAGATTCTGCCAGTCCTGCATCAATTTTTTTCCCTAGACTTTAGAAAAGAGTAATTATGAAGAAAAGAACTTTATCTGATGAAGAATATTGTCGTATGACACTGCTGGTTACCGAAGAAAGAAGCTTCAACTTAAGGACAGTACAAAAGCACAATCAAACACATATTTCCTTTTCTGGGTAAAATTTATTCTTCAATCAAGCTATAGAAGACTATTGTTTAGAATCGAAACGCCCAGCAAGACAAACACCAACCATATTTCGCCATTGATTTCTTAAAACAAACAAATTAACAATATTTTCCCTTTTACATGCAGAAAGGCATCCCATCAATATAACTTAAACATTCTATCACCATTAATGAAGACCCCAGATGGAGGAGAACTTTCGGATTCTGTTGAAGAGCTTGAGCTAGAGCTAGTGCTAGTGCCAAAGCAAGTCCTTTGAGGAAATGGGTAGCAATTACCGGGCGAAGCAGAAACTAATACTGAAAAATTCTTGGGAAATTGGGTTTTTGATATGAGAAGTGCTTGAACTACAGTGAGTTTGTGGACTTGACTCAATCGTGAGAAAGGCTATGGACATGGCCACAACAGTTGCATCCCAAAACCCGGTTTCCTGATAACGACAGTGTTTGGTACTGGGCAAAATTGAAACTGAAACTGACCCAAAATTGTGGGCTTTGAACTCTCATATTAGCTTTTGCATGTACATGTACGAATTAAATTCAAGGTATTTTTAAAATGTTATCAAATTATATCCTTCAAGCCTTCAATTTTGCTAATTCTCTTTGCATTTCAATTAGAAATCCGTGAACAAGAGTCACTGCCCTTATGGACTTGTACGGGCAATGGATCTTGCATGCAACTCGAATATTCGTATTCTTGATATAATAGAAAGTTATTTATAATTAATAGCAATTCAATACTTGATAAGAGAATAATTAACAGAAATTAGTGGAAGACCAGAATCTACTTCAAGACGAGTTAAAAGCCTAACAAAGAATTGTCGGTGCAATTTTGTCATAATAACCTTTTGATTCCACCAATACAAATAAAACTTCATTGACAAGAATTGGATTAATAATGGAATTGTTTCATAATGAAGTCTTGGATTCTTCTTTCTTTTGTTGTCACTTTCAACGAAAAGTAATTACTCATCTTATTTCCATCAAGAATTTTCTTATCTCGATAAGTTAAGAAATACAAAGAAACACAATCCATTAATGGGAATATTCCTAGGTTAATTCAAGGCATTATAGTATTGTATAATTTGTATGAGATAAAATGAGACTGAATAGTACAATGTATTGTATAAAATTAGTATACATGAAAGAATTTTTTTATTCCCTAACATTAGTAGTTGTCACAAATAGCTACCTCGGTTTTAAATTAGAGCTTTTAAATTGTATAATCAAAGTGATAAAATTATTTAACTAGCGAGTAAAAAAATTTATTTATTAATAATAAACGAAAAAAATTTAAGTAAAATCACACTATTTATGAGACTTTCTTTTAATTTTTTTATTCATTACAAATAAATAAATTTTTCTCACTTTATTAATTAAATGATCCTATCACATTAATTATACTAACATGATATAACAATCGTATCTAAAATTTTATCTAAAATATAATAGAGATCACATTTTAAAAATTAGTATAAAATTTTAAAATTCATCGGCCGTCCATACTTAATAATAAAAATTATAAACTATAAATCAAATATAAAAGATTAAAGAATATCTTCCCATCTTGTAATATATAATAAGGCTACAAATGGGACAAATTCAAACTCTATAACAAGTGGAACATATATATATATATATATTATCTTAGCAATATCTTTTTAACTCTTATGCTAATTCCCTTGTATATAGAATATATAATATATATTCTAGCATATGGTCAAATATAGAAGTCTTCCTTTTTTAGGTAAAATAAGGGTGGTTACTATATCGCATTCGTAGAAGCAACAATCAAAGTCTCTAGCATTAGGCAATGCCAAAACGAGAGGTCTCTGTCATGGAATCATGCATGCATACGCGTCTTTGGAAGAATACCATCGAAGAAGAAGACAACGGAGGAATGATAAATTTTCTACTGGTCCCTAATAACAAAAGGACATACCCAGTTGCAGACAACATGAAAGCCAAGCCCATTTATGAGTTATGATTTCCAGGAAACTGCGTGCGCACGTTGAAGAGAATCCAACAACTTTGTTTTCGAGAAAACAACGTATTGCATGGAGAGCTCGAGATTCTTTGGGACGAAGTTGAAGTTGGTAATGTTGTTTGAGCTTGAACTAGTCGTCTATGCCTGCTCTTGCTGCCCTAAAATGTGGACAATTCCCTCTCTCAACAAAGACATGAACACTTCTCTCTCTCATTTTATCCCGTAGCCATAATCTTACATGGAATACGAACCAAAAGTGTAACTTTCGACTAGATACGTTCATGCATTTACGATTTATATATCGATTCCACCTTAAAACTTATTTTGATTGAAAATAAATGGTAATCTATGGATGTGCATGTGCTTAAATGTCATTAATTTTGTATTGCAGACAGTCAACTACATAAGATAAAAGGAAAATGACATCTTAAGTGTCCATTCATCAATTGATCATATCTTTAGTAATTTCAATCATCAATGATGTTTGAACAGTTGAATGTTAACTTTGGCTTTGTTGGTAGTCGTTATTCGTTAAGAATACATATAATATTATGTAATTGAATCATCGATATATAAATATAGTAATATTTATCTTATTTAACTATTTTTAAATCTTAATTTATTTGACCTTATTATCAATATTCATGACATCTTTCAATTATATATTGTTAATTAAGGTTATATCCTATTAATTAGACATCAAAATTTTTAATTTGATCGCGCATATATAGTTGAACACTATTAATAGTAGTAATTTTTAAATGGGTTTGATTCTAATTTGATATTTTCAATAGAATTTATACCAAATTCAAAGATTTTTAATTTCTATGCAAAGAGTTTATGCACTTAAGATGGTTTGATATTGTGCACAACGTTGAGGCTCTGTTAGGCCCTTTGTTATCAATGGTGAATTTGACTCCGTTTGTGGAGTATGGAGGTGGTGAGTGGGGTATAAAGCTTTCATCTCCTCCGTATCATGTAATTGGAACTTGGAATCCCGTGGCATCAAAACGACAAGGTTTTCTGCATTGGACCCACCAAATACCACTATATTTTAGCCTTTCGTACCTTTTTGAAGGTTCCCATTCCTCCTCCCATCACAATTTCTACACATTAAATCAAAAAGAAAAAGGAAATTCAAAATCACTCAATCACAACCGTTGATCCATGCCATCCATCCATCCATCCAAGCATATACCTTCCCATCAAATCAAGCGGCGCCTTCTGGTCCCACTGCAGGTTCCAGAACCCTTAGATCCTCGTCCGATGGTGACTAATCAATCATGTATCACAACTTTTTAAGATACTTCCACATGCACAATATTCCCCGTCTTGTAAATGCAAATATATACTAATTGTAGTTATCAAATTAGAGCTCAGGTACAAAGACGAGACACACGGTTAAAAACAAAGAGACTAAAATACCACTCTCCGCTAGAGTACAATAGGTGGGGCCTACTTGGTTTATTGGACTATTCACGCATCACGACGAGGGACCCCACAGAAGCACCGCTACTGTATCGTGATCGATGCAGGCGCACCACGGGGTAGTACCGAAATTGCGGCCGCCAAATGTAACCACTTAACGACCTGACAGCGACCATCTATAAATTCCGTTCCCTATTTATTTTTTTTTTTGGAACTGCATAGACGAAATTATTAGATAAAAAAAAAAAGAGTAAAGTGCCAAAAACTTGCCACGTGGAGGAATCACACGCGTTTCACAGTTGATTATGTGGGTCCCTGTCGTCAATGGGTTGCGGCGGCAACGGCAGCAGCGATAGGGACGGGTGGTGTAGCGGTGATGATGGTGGTTTCGGGCGATACAATGGTGGACACGCGATCTTCATCGTAGAGGAATTGTCGGACGATGGTGGTGCTAGGCCGTGCGACGAGCTTATCCCAAGCTTGATCGGCTTGTTCGCCGCGTTTTAGGAATACTTCCGTGGCGTCGATGCGGTGCATGCTCCATTTCCATTGGTTATGAAGCCTGTGAATTTTTTGTAATTGACGACTGGCCAACTTACAAGTATTTTCCTTAATTTTAGCAATGGCTGCCTCGAGGAATTCGACACGTGTCTTGTCATCAAGAATTGATTCAGTACGTAAATATTGGTCCAGTTCAGGGACACCAATTGCCCGTCTAATTCCTCCGTTATAATCGGCCTGTGGATCAAACATTCTCCTCACCTCTTCTACCAGGCCTAAGTCCACCATCCGATCAACTCTTTTGGACACAAACGAATTTAGGACAGGCAATAACACATCAACCCAAAGAAAGCAACAGTCGTACCTTAATTGAAATTCAGCATCATCGTTTACTAGAGCTTCAATGTACGAATTGGACCCGCCGGCGATGATCGGAAGCCGGTCCCGACTGAGGATGGAATCAATGGCTAGTGATGCATGATTTCTGAAATCAGTTGATGTAAAATTTGCATCAGGGTCAATTATGCCCAGCAAATGGTGGGGGACACCCTGACACTCCTCTTCAGTGACCTTATTTGTAACTATATCAAGTCCCTTGTGAACTTGAATTTTATCAGAATTGATAATCTCGGCTGGAAAACGAGTTGCTAGATCAATGGCAAGTCGAGACTTGCCGGTGCCGGTTGCTCCCATTATGAACACAATTTTGTCTTTTCTTCGAAAGAAAGGCTCCCGGTTGAATCCGCCATGGAAATTCACTAGAGGCTGTACAGCTTGTTTACAGGCAGAAATGGAAAGCTGCATATTAAACCTACCGAGTTGCAATCCAATTAGAAAAGAAGAAGCATAAGGATTAAATTGCAGCAAAAATTCTTAAAGAAAATGAAGAAGCCAGGTGCAGTACTGTAAAGCTAGCTGTCTATATTTTTCCAAATTAAAGGAGCATGTAACATCTTATAACCCCACATATGAGTTCATGAACCACTAGTTACCTTTAATATCAAATATGCGGCGAACTGTGGAGGAAAATGGCCAGCACAGAATCTCTCTCTTTGCACAGAGACAAAGGGAGAGAAGAACAGCGAGCTGTGTGAATGAAAAGTTGGCTGAATTGGGTTGCAAGTCTGCAAAGAATATGAAGCAAAGATAGTGGGAGCAAAGCGGGCTGTATCTAGGTATATGCAAAGGCAAAGCTACAAGTGATATGTTCTGCTACTTTGAGCACCACATAAAGCTAAGCTATGAAATATTTGTCGCCTATATCTACACTTGATAAAAAGGATGATTTTGTAGGCTTGTGCAAAGAATGATCACGACTACACAAGGTAGAAAGCCATCGATCTCTGATCTCACTTTCCCAAGCTCAATCTCGTGCTCAAGGATGAAAGCTAAGGTTGGTATTTATGGAGCCAGGAGAGGGTTACTGTAACAAGAGGTTGGACAGGTTTTCCATGATTATGGAATCCAGGCAAGACACATGTAATTCTTTCACAGGGAAAAACATAAACTAACCTAAAATCAGACAAAAATAAAGATTAATTAGCATGTTTTCTTCATTCTTTCTAGGTCTTATGGTACCAATCTAGGGTTAGGTCAAAGGGGTTAAACTTACTGATGTTTGGCTCTTAATAAATAATAAGACAATGTTTTGAACCCACTTAATTTCTTGCTTTGCTGATGCATATTAAATATATAGAAAGACAAACCCGTTTGCTATATAGGTCACCACTACACTTAAATTGAATGAAAACTTTATTTGGAATTTTATATGAATCACCAGCTTGGTGTCTGATTCCTGTACATATAATTCAATAAACTATATTTGTCATTTCAAAGTATATTGCAAGATATATAGAGTTAACAAAGGCAGAATTTGGGTAGGCTAGCCGGTTGTATTTTTCAAGAAAGCAGTGGGCAAAGGGAGAATTTTCCTTTAAGTGGCTCTTGATACCTAAATATTAGTATTATATGAGGTGAAAAGACAAGCTAACAATAGCTTTAGATGAGGAGAATATGTACAGAATTTTATATTTTGAAGGCCTGCTATGCAGGAAAATTACTTTTGTCTGTAATTTTCTTAATAGTTATTGGTAACAAATTAATTTCTCTGTAGGAAATGCGGCTGCACAGCACATCCAAAACCTTCAGAAATTATAAAAGAATTACAAACAACTTTTAGTTTCTCTGTGATTATATTGGTACTGTTACATGTTTTTATATTGATTGTTTCATGGAATGTATATTAAAGTTCTCTTAATATAATTACTTGACTGTTGTTATCTTTCAATTTTCAACCAGTAACAGTGAGTTGCCAAAAATAGTAGTTTTAGGAATCAAGTTAAGACTAGTAAAGTAAGAGAATATAAATATAATTCAATAGAAATGACGGTGGGTTTCATTAGGGTTCTTAGAATATAAAAAGCAATTTAAAATTCAAAGTAGCTTTCAATCTTGATTGATCACACCATTACAATAATCTTTGCACCAAAACTTTGTTCATTACTTAGACAACTGAAAGTGATCGACAAATGTAGATAACAAAATTAATTGCACAAATACTACCTGTACCGATCATTATCTTCATCATTATGCAACCTTTTGACCATCTTTTTTCGCCATAACTTCCTAGGAATTGATGATTTCCATTGCTTTTTAACTGGGTTTCAATTACTTTCGGCTCTTCCCAATCCCAACCTCATCTGCGGATAACTCATAAACGTTAGCAAAATTACAGTAACTGAGCACATAACTAATGCAGATATATTCTGTAATGGAGCACTATTGATGGATGATCAGCCGGGGCTGGTACGCATGAACTTTACAAACAAGCAAAAAATCAAAGATTAGACGAAGTGGGGTTTGTCATCAATAAGAAATATAGTCATCCTGCCTTATAAATATGTTAGTATTACACTTGCCCCCACTTAATCTGCGTCGTGTAGTGATACTTTTGGCTTAATCAAAATGGACATGATTCAGGTTACTAATTATAATCATTAGCAAAAGAATATATAACATTATCTAAGGGTACCAACTTGACCAATATTTAAGTTAAAGATTGAACAAGGAACATTATCGTTGAAAACTTTGGGTATTTATGGAAGAACGAGCTAGAGATTGTACAAAAATAGCAATTCATATTGCTTCAATTTTATATTTTATTTTATTTTTCTTATGTGACTATGATGATTGATGGCTAGTGTGAGCGTGCTCGTGGGATCTCAAAAGTTGCTTTATTAATGAAAATTGAAATGGAAGTGGCACTTACATTGCATATCTATAATCAATGAGTGTGATTAAAAGGACTTCCACAATCATATATATTTTTCCTTGGCCAAAGTTCTTGATTGGCTTCCATTTCGATTGATATGTATATATCTACTAATCATTGAATGAACTTTATTGGGTCGTGAGCTTTACTTTCCAGTAGCATATCTGTTAAGTGCTTTTATTAGAAGTGCTTATTAAATGAATCATCATTGATCACTCCTCCTTCACCATTTCACATCATTTCACCATGTGTGTTATGAATTTTGTAAGATCCCTGCCAAATTCAAACCACCAAAAGCAGCCACTGTTTTGATCTCACCTTGAATTTTTTGTGGTTATTATCTATTCAGGAATCGCTCTCCCATCACAGTTATGATGGGTTGGTTCTAATATGCTTTAATCTTTTGCTTAATAGATTCATTATTTTAATAACCCTAACCTCAAGCTCCCCTTGCAAATCCAGCTCTCTTTCAATATTAATTACATCCAACACTTTGCGAGAGCATATTCATTGTTCTTTCTTTATTTTATTCTAGGGTCTTTTCTTCATTTGAACCCACCTTCTTTTGATTCCTCACGGCCCCATCAATTACTTATTCATTATTGCATCCGTCCAAGAATGCCAAACTATGTATATATCATATCAATTAATAATTCTGCGGATATTGGTTGCTCGCCATGTTTGATGGTTCGGTTTGCATCGGTATGTCGTCATGTATAAGTCAAAGAGAAATTTAGTGTTATTTGTTTAAAGAGAAATCTTCAAGGAGTCTCTGTGGTTGTCAACGCTCGGTCGCTGTGAAGTCTTATTCTTTTGTCATCCAGAGAATATATTATTGATTGATTGCTTATTGACTAGCTTAATTATTAATTAATGGATTACTGATGAAAACTTGGCATGATTTATGTCCTTAATCATTGATGTCCATCTCAGACCCTAAGAAATGCTCAAGACATAGTACAGGATTGATCAGCATTAAGAGCTGCACAGAGAAACTCATCCAGGAAAACAGTAAAGAAAGTACTCTTCGAGATTGCTAATGTTTTGAGCCAGAGCATGTCAAAAGAAACAGTCTACATGACAGGACAATGACAAAGACAATGACAATGACAATTGACATGACTGTAAGTTCAGGCGCACGTTTTAGGCCTTCAAACCTCAAAACTGGTGTTTTCTGTAACCAGCAGCCCTCGTTACAGTATGATTGAATGACTGAGTAATCATTTGTATCATTTCTAGATGATGAGTTGAGCTGGTAGGCTCGACTTAAAACTTATCCAGAAACGTTCTTTGCTTTAATGGCGATGGTTTAAACGTTTCTTTCAAGGTTGAGAAGGATCATCACCAAACATTTGAGTCTTTTTCGTACAAAAGTTAGTAGGTTACACTGTCGAAAAATTATGTATACTTTTAACCTACTCCTAGTCCTGGCTACCATTCATCGTCACTCTCACACGTGGCTATGCTCCCTTTTTGTTTTGTCATTTTTGCAGTGGCTATGATTCAGTTGACACTATCAATTTAAGTCTATAACTTTTGCAGTGACTTAAAATTTAAGAAAACTCCCGATTGTTCTTGATATTTCTAGTAATCTTTTATAATTAGAAGAAACTCTCCTTTGTATATATTCTCTTGTTCGTAGCCAGCTATAAAGCAAATAACTAATGGTAATCCAAATGAGATGCACATCGAACACTTGGGTAGCCATTTTACTAAAGGGGTTTTTCTATTTTAGTCACATCGCCTCCTACTTTGGTTAGATTCTTGTTGCAGGCTTTAGGACTTTTCGTAAACCAGATAGATGAAAGGAGTAATATCCTTTTCTCTCTTCTTTGCAATTTATGTATGTGGCCACCCACAACCCACTGAAGTATAAATGGTTCATAAATATTCTTCAAATGATGTTCGCTTATTATTATTCCTCTTAAGACTTTTTATTGCTAGCTACCAAAAGCTGATAATACGATTGATTGATTGATTGATTGATTCTGGGATGGAATTGACAAATTGGCTATGAATGCACATGTCCAAATAGGAGTGGAGGAACCTTTACTTGTTACCATACATTTGAGTGGATTGTCCTCATTTTCTAAGGTTTTTTTTCTTTAACTTTTAACAAAATAATAATTCATAATATAATTAATAATAAATAATTTAAATTATATATTAATAAAATTTATAAATTAATTTTATATTTTATAATATAAATTAAAATTTTTAAAATATAATATAAATTAAAATTTTTAAAATATAATATAAATTATTTATTATTAATTATATCACGTGTCATCATGTAATTCATACTTAAATATTATTTATTTATAGGTACTAATTAATTTTGTATTTTTAAAGAATTAGTTTTAAATTCAAATAAAGTACTCTCACCGCGCGAGCATAATGATGTAAAGGGATAATATAATTAAAAAAGAGATAAAAAGATATAAATTGATAATAAATAAATAAATAATTCTCTCATCTTATTTATTTAACTCGAATAATAACGCATAGATAGATATAGTATATTTTTGATATCGAATCATATAATTAATATATAATAAATTAAAAAAATTTTAAATAATTTTTTAAATTTCAAGAATGTTAGCGTGTATGCATAGTTTAAATAAATATTATTTTTTATTTAATTATAATTTCATCACGTCATTAATATTGATACCGATCGTGTCTTGTCTAAAAACTCTCTTAACCCAATTACAACCCTTTATTGCCCTAATTTGAAAAGCAAGCCAGCCTAACCTCAGGGTTGGTATTGATAGTTCCTTCTCTTGGGCTTAAAACAGCTAAGGAGGCATCAGACACCATCATTGCTAGAAATTCTCAGCCATCCAAAAAGGCGAAGCTTTGGGCCCATTGAACTGACTCAATTCGCATACACAAAGCCCATAAGATGAATTTTGTATGGACCATTAAAGCCCAAATGAGAGTTGCTTGGCAAAGTTTAATTTCACGAGCCTCATAACGTGGCTGCTGAAACGTCCCTTATTTTCCATGTGTTTTAGCATTGAGTGAAACAAATTCAACATAATTATGCAATTAATAATTAAACAAAAAATAATAATAACATTATTCTCACTATTAATATAATACATAAATTCTTACACACAAATAATTTCCTTCCGAAGGAGCCCATCACCCCTTCTGTCCATATTTTACAGTTCGGGGAATCAAATTATAGGGTATAACTGTATCCTGCGTTTTGATATTGTTTAATATTTGTGAAATGCTATCGGAGGGGTAGGAACTGTATTGGTATTATTTCAAGTGAGAAGCATTGGTTCTTTGCTTTATAATAGCATTTAGTGCATCATAATTATCTACAAATTGGGTATTTAATTTTTTTTTGTTGTAAGATATTTATTCTAGAGAATTTTAAGTATAATGGTCTTATTACGTTAATATTACTAATGTGGTGAAATCGTCCAATGAATAAAATAAAAGAAATATTTTTATTGATCGTATATAAAAATAATCAATCGAAAAAACGTACTATTTAATTAATATAATGAGAAAAATATATGTGTTATTTTATTAATTTTTTTTTACTTATAATTAATAAAAATATTTCTCTTATTTTATTTATTGGACGAATTCATTACGTCAATAGTATTAAAATAGTAAAATTGTCTTACCTAAAATTTTCTTTCTTTATTTTTAAGATGAGCAATATGTGCGGGGCACGTGGACAAGAAAGCATTGGTTGAAAGGTGAGAAGATAAATATATTTTAGTTCCCTTGCATGCAAGATTTCTGTTTGTATGGTCCACCCATTTAGGCTGTGTGAGAGTGTTCGATATTTGTGGCTCGAAACGATGATGATGTTAATATTTTAAACCATGCAGATTGTGCAAAGCTATGGGTGGTGTAAAGAAAGTTGAAATCGAACACAGGAATCGCTGTCCAACAGAGTCCAGGAAGCTTTCCAGTCTTTTATTGCCTTCATTAAAAAAGATGGACCAAAAGGCTGGGATAATCCATGAAACTAACAGTCAACAAGACTGTCCAGTCTAATATTGTGCTTTCCTTATATTCATAATTTTCATTGTCTACCCTTTTTTGCTTCTTATATATTCTCTTAGTAATGATTATACTCTACATGTTCAATTCTTTGTACTTGTTGATTCATCTTATTTGCTCAAGGGATTGTGACATTTGCGAGTGGTGAACATTATATAAATATACATTACAAATATTGTAGAGTTTTTGGTATTAATTTATTATATTTTTGATTTTTTTTTTATAAACATAATATTATATTGTCTTAGGTTAATCTTGAAAGATAAATATATAATTTTTTGAAGTAAAATTATAAATATAAAATAATACAAATCTAATTATAATTGAAAGAAAAATATGCAAATAAACTAAAAAAAAATTAAGAAAGAATTTGTTTTCCACAATAACTCAAAAGTTTAGACTTATTCATAATTTTAATTCGAGTATTATTTTTTTTTTAATATCGGCTAAATTTATCAAATTTGACCTAAATTACACTAAATACGTGTTAGTTTGTTTAAATAAAATAACAAACAAAGAACAAAAAGAAAAAGAAAAGAAAAAAAGATTAAGTTAAAATATATAAATTAAATAAATTTATATGTGAAGTACGAAAATATATTAAAATTTAATAAATTTGTAAAATTTTCGTAATCGAATACGAATTATAATTTTTTTTTAATAAAATATCAAATTTTTTCAATATTTATTTTTGTTATTTTATTTAATTTCTCTAGAAGAAATTCCTCGAAGGAATTGAAAATTGTACTGAATTCCCTCAATCAAAAGAAGCAAAGGTTTAACGATGTTAAAATTATGAAAATAAAAATTGGATTTGAGGCTAAAATTATGAAGGAGCCTCAACTTTGGGCCATTCTCATAAAAAATAATAAAAAAAAACAATCCGAAAACTAACTTGTCTAGCACTGTATAAATACAGAGTCGAGTTGTAGTTGCGGTTACGCTTTCAGTTCCCGAGACGGCAGTCCTCCAATGGCTAAACCAAATAAGGTGTCAGATGTTCCCAACGACGTCTTAGTCGAAATTCTCTCAAGATCGCCTGTCAAGTCTTTGATGCGGTTCAAATGTGTGTCCAAGAGATGGCTGTCTTTGATTTCCGATCCCTACTTTGCTTTACTGCACCTCCGTCACGCGTCTGCGTCTTCACGCTCCAATCTAAAGATACTTGTGCCAAATCCAACTTCTGCTTCTCTTCAATCCTTGGACTGTTCGATTACATCTTTCAGCGACGAGGGGGCGTTTTTAAACCTTGATTTTCCCTTGAAGTTTAAGTGTGCAGACGACGGTCGTCCTGGTTTTCTCAAAATTATAGGGTCATGCAACGGCTTGGTATGTATAGCTCTTAATGGTTACGACAGCTTCTTTATGTGGAATCCTGTAACTGGAGCGTACACAAAGTTACCTGATGTTTCGATTCCAGAATATGGTGATATCTCTTCATATGCATATGGCTTTGGTTATGATTCATCCGCTAATGATTACAAGGTTTTTTTCTGCAGTCGTCGTATAAACGATAGTTTTATTGATGCCAAGATTGATGTTTTTGCAACAAAAACTGGTTCTTGGAAAAAGATTGATCACAACTTTTCTATGCCTAGTAACTATTGTTGCCACTGGCAGACCTCATCAGTTGGTTCACTTTTGAATGGAATTCTCCATTGGGTGACAAGATGGATTTCCTATGACTATATGGAGTATAGAATGATTACTGCTTTTGACTTAGCAGAGGAGAAATTCCACGAGGTTCCAATGCCTGCCGCGGCCAAAACAGAGGACATTTATTTTGATACAGTGGGAGTTCTTGACGGATGTCTTTGTTCACTCGGTTTCCCAAATAGTAATGCTTTTGAGTTATGGATGATGAAGGAATATGGGTTGCAGTCTTCCTGGGAAAAATTATTTAAAATTGCAAAGCTTGAAGAAACTAAGCATCTAGGTCTCTTGGTGCCTCTTTCCTTTACAAGAAAGGATGATGTTATACTGATCAACTATGGAAAAGAATGGATAAGGTGTAATCCTGAAGAAGAGACACTTGAACGTGTGATGATAGCTTCTGATGGGAATAAGGTTTATCTAGAAGCAACTCCATATATGGAGAGTCTGATCTCTCCCACTGTTTTTTTATGACCATATAGGACTTTGTATTGCTATATTTATCGGTTAGTTGATGCATTTTCAATTTATTCATGTAATAATCCTAGGATTAGTTTAAATAGATTGTGTTCATTCTAGATAAATTGAGCTGATGCATGCTTTCATGTTTTCAGCTAGAGTTATTGGCATAATTTTTTTGGTGTCTAGGCCAAATTTAAGTGGTTAACCATTTATGGTTTCTTCCTTTTAATTTTTTGTTTGCTTCTGTATTCAATATCGTTTAACTGCTTTGATGAGATGTTAGTGACTCCTTTAGTTTTGTTCGGCTAATTTTGGTTTTTGGAATTCTTGTCCAGTGGAATTTAGGACGTAGTCATCTGAGTTTTTGATCCTTGTATTGGAGTTACTGATTGAAGTCAAACTTGTTTATTTATTTACTTTGAGGAGTACTGATCTTTGTTTCTAAGATGCATCCAGATTATAAAAGAAAAGTAAATTTTCCATTCAAAGGTTATGTCTATTTTTTGTGTATCCAGATGGGTTTACATAAGCCTGATGTTCTGCTTGAATGATATAAATGAGTATCAGAGCCAAAGAGGTATTTATTTGTTTGTGACCGCTTAATACTTTTTGTTACTTAAAGATTTTTTATGGCAGTGGTAAACCTTGAGAATGAGAGATGGCAACAACATTTGCAGGCTGCCTATTTCAAGTTTCAAGTTCTTTGGTGGTCCTCATAGACTGCAAACCTTAATGGCCCTAACTAAATTAAAATAGGACTTGCATAGTGTCTGTTAGTTTTGGGAACTAGAATGTTTCGTAATGTAAATATTAGCTACTTTTAGGCAGTACTGGATTTTATGTTTTTGCATCATGTCAGTACTTTGATTTATTTTAGTAAGAGTTATATCTAGAGTGTCTTGTTGGTATCACTGTGGTTATGTAGCCATCCGAAGATTTAGATTTTTCACAAAACATGATTAGGGAGCAGGCACAGAATAGAGGGGGTAACAGGCAAAGGAAATTTATGGTGTTATTAGCTCTGCATCTGATACACCTACCAGGGTTCAGATTGCAATTACGGAAATTGCTGATACGTTTTGAACGTGCTTCTGACGCCATTGCTACCCGAATCTTCCCTGATATTACTCTTAGTTTTGTATTTGAGTTGCATATTGGGCAATAAAGAGTCGTTATCTGTATTTTTAAGTAGAGATTTTGAGTGATGAAAAATAATTAAACCTTGGTCTTCAAACTTCATGCTCTCTCCGTTTCCTCCCTTTCTTCTATTCTTTACCTTTTCATTCTCCCATATCCCTCTAATTTCCATTATGTCTCGGTTGCTCCTCTCTCTAACTGCTCTCTCTAATTCTTCTATTCTGTCTTTCTCTCCTTTTCCTGATTTTCTTTTTCTCTCTTCTAAATTGCAGTCTCAATTTCCTGCAATTATTACCTGTTGCCATTTCAAGGAGCTACGTGGTCGCATGTCTTGAATTCATTGAAAGCACACACTAGCGCCAGGGTCTAGACTGATAAATTTAGATGCTAGGATCTCAGTGATTGCATCAGTAATGGGGACGGTAGCTGAAGCAAGATTGTGATTATAGTGATGCTGCAGTTCTGCTGATTCCTAGTGTTTTAGTCATTGATGCAGTGCGGTTTGTTTCAGAGATTAAGGTTCGAATTTGGGAGCTAAGGTTTGACATGGATGAATGTTAAGCTACATACGTTGTTGAAGAGGAAATGGGTGCCTAGCCGTGCTAGGGATTGAGTTGCCATGGATGGAATCAGAGTACAGTAGTCCAAAGTAAAGTTAGTGTTTTCAGCTCGTCAACTTGAAGCAGCGTTCTCTTAAACTACCGGTTTACCAAGTTCTTAGATAGGGCTAACTGACAAACAGTTGGCTATGATCATGATTTTATCATCACCATCACCTTGGTTATTTGTTTTTATATTTCGAAAGGTTCAAAGCTGAGCTGGGTGGCTTTGGATTTTAAGCTTTCAAAGCGCTATCTTATCATCAGTTAACAGTCACCCGAGAGATAATTTCAGGAGGAAATCCTCAGATCAATTTCAAAAACTTAAATTAAACAAGAAATAATAAACAACGGTGAATGGGAATGTAAATAAGTTGTCGGGTATCCATGTCTGTCCCTAAGGTTTTGCCCTTGCCCTTGCTTCGTCAAGTTTTAAGCTGATAGATTATAAAATTTAATCAGTTAAAATGGTTTATTGTTGATGAACACACAGCACAACAGGGATCTATTTGATAAAATGTTACAAATTATGCTTTAAATAACAAAATATCAAAAAGTATGTACCTAATTGATAAAACGCCCCGCCCTCAGCACGAAATTAAACCGGTCATAACTGGGAAGAATTTCATTCCAAACAGAGACTCAAACCTGATATTGTTCATAGTCTATCTAATACCAGAAACCCAGCTCTTGCATGTAGTGTTTACTGACTGACTGCAGCACGACAACTTGAAAACTTCATGGATTTTGTAATCTGTATAAACTTTTCAATTAAAGAAGGAATGTTTATCATTTTATTTAACATTTCTTCTAAAGAAGAATATGCAATTTGTCCAACAGTAGAATGACAAGCACCATTCGAAAAAAAGAATCTAATGTTTTCAAGCTTCAAGATTGGCAAGCTGCTGCCATTGCTATTGCTAGTACTAAGCATTACAACTAGATTTATGCTACTAGAATTTTAATGGTTCGCATCAGTGCAAGTGGTGGAACAGACTCTTCTTCCTTTGCCGGCCCCTGGAGATCCCATCAACACTCAATCTTCACCTTCATACTCAATACATCTTGCCTTTAAAATAAAAAACGCATGCCATCAGCCATTATACAAAATAAAATTTTAAAAATATACAGGTTGACAATTTCTATAGTTTTAAGTTTCAGGGCAATTCCATTTATCAAAAACTCCAAATTATAATAATAATAATAATAAAAAGAAAAACAACATCAGAGTAACCAACTTCCAAGGAAATAAATGGCGAGTTTTACCTGTTCTTCTTCTAAAAATTCAACTGCCTCACAGACGCTGGAGCTATAACAAATCCTCCTAGCCAGCATCGACCTCTCCCTACTGTTCAAAGATATTTGAATAACAATGTTATTAACCAAACCCAAGAAACGACCATCCTTAGTCATACAGAATGGTCGAAAGTGTCGCCCTGCTAGACGAGGGAAGTACTGCACAGGAATGGTAAAGATATTCACCCATGAATCACCATCATTATAATTTTTCATCATACAGATTTTTATGGTGCGTTGTTCATTTAAGGAAATGCATAGGCATTCGAAAAGAATGCACAGGGAGTATCAGTTGTTGTTTTTAACAGAGTCAGGGAGAGGCACGCTCCTATAGGATTCTTGCATGATATCAAAAGCAATTATCTGGGTGGGATCTATCAGGTTTCTCGAAGAGGATGGACGCCAGTGCAGCGCATTATTGAGAAGCAGCCCCGTAGCCCGTGGAAGGTGCAAAACACAGGAGGGGGTTTGCAGCTCTAACAGTCGCCAGTCATAGGATGACAAAGAATGAACAAACGTTTTCGTTTCAAATCTGCCCTGTTGATCTGTAGCGCTCACAATGAGTAATATCTTATCATTGGCAAACCCAGCGAGATACTCTTCAAATCTCTGAGGACGCGGTGGAATGGCGATAGGGGCGACAGTTTTATAAGAATGCCCTGATGTGGGATTCCAAACCATAAATGTCAGTCCATTGTCATAATCTTTTATCACCACACTGATAAACCCTTTCCACGAACCCACGAGATTCATCACGTACTCTGTCTCTACTGGCAATCCGATAGTTGTCAGAAAATTATCATCATGGATATTTTTAGCGCAATCAACTTTATAGAACGTCTCTGGGGTTGAAATTATCATCACCGGAGAAGGAAGCTTCACGTAATCGGGATCGTTGATAATCGCACGCCAAGATTTCGAAACACACCTGGCTTGAAACAAAGAATCTGTTGGTAATAGTGACAAAATTTTTCCAATCAAATCAGCAGGCAACTTTTCTATGTGACAATCAATCAATTCTTCCATGAGATCAAATGAAGAATAGCACAAAATGTGTTTAAAGATGACAGAAACAAAAGAAGAAAGAAGAGGTTTCAAAATTGGGTTTAAGGATTCTATTTTGCAATGGCGTAAAGAAAAGCAAAAAGAAATAGGTTCAAGAAATGCCTTTAGAAAAAGGGTAATAGCGCCTGAGAAAAAAGAAGATAAACCCTGTTCTATTAGCGGAGAGAGAGCAAATTGGTATTAGCACATTGGTGTTCTGATGCAGAAGGAGAGGAAAGGGGTGTTAGCAAATCGGTGTTCTGAAGGCAGAGAGAGAGAACATGGGTAGAAAAGCACACTGGGTAGAACTGGCAAACAGCGTTGACAGTTTGTGCAGAAGAACGTTAAGACTAGGACTTATACTACGTAGCTTGGAGCTGAATGAGGAGGAAGATTTTCTTTCTTTTAAGGAAACCGCCTGTGGTAACTGCAATGGTTATTATTATTCCTGGACAAATTTAGGACAGTGAGAACAGTGGGAATGACTACTACGAGAAGAATTTGAGGGAGGACAAAGATCAAAATAAAATCTTTTTAAGATACAAGCAAATAAAAATAAAATCTTTTTAAATACTTCTGAAGTTGGGTTAATGAATGACGTTGGAGAAATGTTATTCTACAGCAAGCGTACCATAAACTCACTTTGCACACACACGTGTATTCGTCAAAGCTCAGCTATCGTTTTCTTGTCGTTCCTAATCTTCTGGGCTTTCTCCTTCTAACTTTTTCTTCTTTATCATGAAGTCGTGTGTTCGAATTTCTTCTTCAACAACCCCTCTTCAAGTTCCTTTGAGGTTGCTCTGGTAAGTCAGGAAGTGTATAACGGTCAACAACTCCACGTCCGCTGTTGGGGATTGCCGAGGTACTGCGCAGGGCTCATTTTGTGAAGTACCGTTCCAATCCTATTCACTTCCGTAATATGAATTTGTTTTAATCAATTTTTCTTTTGGATGGACTATTACCAGTTTATAAAGAAAGAGAATGTTCAGATTTTGTTCGTTTGGGTTCAAAATATTTACTTTGCTATTAATTGTTTCGCTACCAATATATTCTCAAACATCGATATGATTCAACCAAAAGGGCGGTTCAGAACTAGAAAACTGATTTCCTTGTGAAGTCAAATTGTCCATTGGCAGCATTTCTAACTAGCTGCTTGGTGGTACTGGCATTTGAGCAAGTAATATTCTGTTTTTATGGTAGTTAATGTTCAATTTGTGTTGGGATAATATGGGACTTCGTTACCATTTTGTATTTTCTAGTGGCTTTTATTTTCTTTGGGCTGCAACATGTTTCTTTCATTTTTATTTTTGTTTTTTGTGGTTGATTTTCTCGTTTTTTAGTTTAGTTGTCGTGATTATTCTCTCACGTGGGATTTTTCAGTTTGTGGTTTTCGATTTACCTTTTGACATGAAGTCTCTCTGGTGCGGAGTTGCTTGTAGATATATTAATGCAATGCTGCTTCAAATTTTCTTGATCTTCAAGCTCTTCATTATCATAGAGTGTTATTGGGATGCCGCATTGCTATGACACACAAAATTGTCTAATTGTTTTTATTGCTAAATGCGTTAGTATTTTGCGGGTATTGTCTTTGCCTCTACACAGGGGGTGATGATGCATTCAGTTCGTATCTTAGTGATGACCAGCTGAGACAGAGATTGGGTCACGTGGCTAATAAGCTTTACCAGGTCCGCACTTTTTGTGATATCCTATTTGCTGCAAGTATTTGGCTTCTATTGTGTTTTGGCTTGGGTTAGTTTCTGTAAAACAAAGGAGCCCCCTCCGGCTCAGCAGCCTTCATGTCCCTTCTTATCTGTATTTGTTGATCTGACAAGGAACTATGTCTAGTTTTCACTGTTTGGGGGATTGCTATGATTAGCAATTTTGCGAAGGCAGAGATAGTGAAGGAGTGGGTACTGACATTGTCATGGACTATTTCAAGTGACTAGCAATGGATTGCTCATTTTGGGGGAAAACTGGCTAGGAAAGTTTTCCTGTCAGCGTTTACCTAATCTCTATGGGCTTTGCTCTCTAAGAAATGCCTCCATATATTTAGTATAATTTCCTCTACCTCATTAAATTGGTTTGAAACATCAACTTCAACAGAAGCTTGAGTGTTATAGTAATTTATAGATATGCTTCTCATTTGAAGTTGGTAGACAATATTGTCAATTTTGAATTGAAAGAAGATATAAAAAGTTTGGAAATTGGAGACATTGGAACATCACTCTAGCAAATCTTATTTTGGGTGGTTGATCAATTATGGGAACGCATTGATAAGATGTATTCCTGAAGAAGCGACACTTGAACATATGATAACTGCTTGTAACGGGAATAGGGTTTATCCAGTCGCAACCCGACATACTGAGAGTCTGATCTCACCCATTGTTTCTGTGCGACCATTTGTGACTTTTATTGCTATATTTAACACTTTGTTTATGTAGTTTCAGTTCATGTTCTTTGTTGGTTCTAGTGGGCATTATACACAATGTCTAGGCTACATTGTTCTGATGTATGTCAGTTGAATTTAACTGTTTAGTCATTTATATTTTCTTCTCGTTTGCTTCTGAATTAAAAGCAAAAAAAGTTTACTACTTTAATGAGATATTTTTATTAATCATATCATATTAGTAACTCTTTTAGGTTTTACAGTTAGTTTTAATTTCTAAATTTCTTGTTCAGTAGAATTTGGAGCTTGGTTATCTAGGCTTTTGCTATCTTCTTGCTGGAGTTGCAGTTGAAGTTCAACAAGTTGATTTATTTGCTTTGAAGGGTTTTGATCTTTGTTTCTGAAATGTATTTAATTATGATGCTTAGTCTTAATTATCAAAGGATTAATAGCCAGGAAAATCATCAATTATGTCTATAACGGTCGTGAAGTTGTTGCTGCTTTTTTTTTACCTTCTTTCTGGAGCTGTTTATTTTGTTGTTCTTGTTGATGTGTTGGTTGGTTTACCGATGGCAGAGAAAGTAGAGGTATCATCACCGAAGCAGAGGCTTCTTTTGAGCCCCATGCATCAATGGGGATTCAGTGTACTAACGGCTCTGGTATTTGTTGGTATGGTGGTGGTGTGGTGCATTGATGGTTGCACTGTGAGGAACTTTATTGAAGCTTGGAGGTTCAAGCAAGATCTTTTTCTGGCTGGAAAAGTCAATGCTACTGTTGATCAATCACAAACCCAGGAAAATCTTGCTGTAAACGCCAGCAATGTGCAAGATTATTTGACCCAAAACCAAGCTAATGAGAAAACCTTTACTTCAACTCTTCACATAGTTCTAATCTGACCTAGAAGAACCAAACCAGCTTGGCAATCATTACTTCCACAAATTCAGGCGAGTTTGAGCTGGAGCATAAGCCAAGTGGGGTTCCAAATCAAAGTGAGATGAAGTTCTGTAAAGTTTAGGGTGGGTTGATTTGAATTGGTGCCTGACTTGACTAGAAGTCTTCTGGCTTGTTGGTTGGCTCCAGGAGGTAAGCCGTGTAAAGATTCCCATATGGTGGAGATTGCAATTCTTGGCTTGGATGGAGGGAAATTGGTGGAGTTGCAGCTAGTGAAATCCATGAATTTTACTTCCAAGCATTGGATGAGTCTGGGAATCCTCGTTGTTTTGGTGGGGATTGCTGTGAAACTGAACTTTAAGGGGAGTCATGGAAATCTCAGCCTGTGATCAAAGACTTTGGCCACGGTACTTACTTGCTTTCGCTTCTGGCTCATCCAGATTTTGTCGTTGATTATAATCTAACTGTGATTTTGCTCTACAGACATTTTGACAGTCTTTAAGTTGTCACCTGACAGGTTTGTCTATGATAAAGAATTACATCATACACAAATTAGGTTCTTTAGAATTAAAGCTCATTTGCTGGGCTAAAAATTTGTACAAAAATATGGTTTTACTAGAGATGTTTGGTCTGGGAGGTGGACTAGACATGGAAAGAAAAATGATGATTCTCTGGTCAGGATAGGTGCCTATCACCATAATTTCCATGCCAAAAACCATGGTGTTCTGGTTCAGTGGGGATGATGGAAAGTAACCCGTTGGGTGTACTCTAATCATTGTTCATTTAGGATGTTTTCAGCTAAATCTGCTTAGAGCTGCTTGAAAAGTAGGTGGATTTTCTTCTAGGGTGATACAAATCATGTTGATACAATAATTTAGATTTGCCTAATATAAAAGCAGTTCCCAGGAGATTTGATATGAATTTTTCAAACCCCAAAGACCATTCTCAATCAGTCAGAATCACAAGCATTTTCAATGTTCACTGGAATGAAACACAAAATTACCAAGGGTTGGATTCTTTGAAAGATGGAGGGTTCAGGAATTTGTTGAAGTATTTCCCTGTGGACATAGTTCCAGACACAATGATTCCAAACTTTGGCTTGCACAATGGTGTTCCCTTCTCTAACGTTAGGGCATTCTCTAAATCAGCAGATTATGTGGCTTCATTTTGGAAAGAAATTATGGAATCAGTAGGACAGGGGATTGGCAGTGCCACAGATTTTGTACCGGACGACAGTTGCAACTAGTGGGTATGCACAATCACTGGCATTTAATCCTAATAAGATGGAGGCTTTTAAGGTTGTGATCTTATACAAGTTGAGGCAAGACGGGTTGATTTCTGGCATGATTGATAACTTTGATATGACCCATTTTAGTTTCAAATTGTACCAGATCAGATTACATTTTCTATAGTAGCCAAACTACTCATGATTAGTGTAGTACCAAACCATACGAACATTGTAATTAGAGGGGGCAAAACAGTATTTTTTAGGCTTTTCCAGACTTCCATCTTTCAAATGACGAATGGTTACCTTTTCAGAGTTTTTTCTTGTCTAATTCAACATTTCATGTTTTGGTATTTATTACACCTTGTGCGTTCACATGCTGCTTTCTTCATAATGTAAATTGGCATACACAGGCTTTAGTTAGTGTAGGGAATACAGAGCAACTCTTCCTGAAATGGCGACCTGGTTTCAAGGATGATTAAAGAAGGCCGGGAGTCAGAGTTAATGCCAAGGGAAGCGGATCCTTCTTATACAATAACTGCCCAAAGGTGGGTATAATTTTGTATTAATATGTTAATGATTATAATTTATTATTAATTTAATATTAATTAATTAACATATTTTTATTTTGATAAATTTTATTGAAACCAAGTAAAGTATCCGATGTTCCCAGCGATGTTCCCAGCGACGTCTTAGTCGACATTCTCTCAAGATTGCCTGTAAAGTCTCTGCTGCGGTTCAAGTGTGTTTCCAGATCATGGCTTTCTCTGATTTTTGATCCCAACTTCGCTTTACTGCACCTCAGTCACGAGTCTGCTTCTTCACACTCCAATCTGAAGATACTTGTGCCAACCCCAACTTCTACTTGTCTTCAATCCTTGGACAGTTCGATTACATCTTTCAGTGACGAGGGTGCGTTTTTAAACCTTGATTTTCCCTTGAAGTTTAATACTGCAGACGACGGTCGTGCTCGTTTTCTCATTATGATAGGGTCATGCAACGGCTTGGTATGTATAGCTCCTAATGGTTACGATAGCTTCTTTATATGGAACCCTGCAACTGGAGCATACGCAAAGTTACCTGATGTTTGGGTTCCAGGATAAGATGAAGATGACGATGACCATGTAAACGATAGTCTTATTGACGCCAACATTGATCTTTTTACATCAAAAACTGGTTCTTGGAAAAGCATTGAACAATGCTTTTCTATCTCTAGTAACTGCCGTTACCACTGGCAGACCTCATCAGCTGGGTCACTTTTGAATGGAACTCTCCATTGGGTGACAAGATGGGTTAACTATCAATTTGTTGAGCATAGAATGATTACTGCTTTTGACTTAGCAGATGAGAAATTCCTTGAGGTTCCATTGCCTGCGGACACGAAGTACCTTTATTTTGATAATTTGGGAGTTCTTGACGGATGTCTTTCTGTAGTCTCTTTCGGAATTACTTTGGAGTTATGGATGGTGAAGGAATATGGGGTGCAGTCTTCTTGGCAAAAATTTTTCAGAATTTTAAAACCTGAACATATTAAAAACATGTGCTGGCTGGTGCCCCTTTCCTTTACTAGAAACGGTGATGTTATACTGATCAACAATGGTAAAGAATTGATAAGGAGCAAACAAGAAGAAGAGAGTTGAGATAACAATTTTGTTGCTTCAATTATATTAATAACGTAACACTATAAAAGGTCGGACTCATTTTCTAAAATTAGGATTCACACAAATTTATAAATTAAAATTAAATTTAAATATTAAAAAATAAATAAATTTAACATAATTTTTAAATCTAAATCCTAACAAATAGTATCAAATTAATTTATAAATAGGTTCATAAATTTTTATTATTTAATTTAAATATAAATATTTAATTAATAAATATAAATAAAATTTACGGTATAAATTTTTCGGTTCCATTTAACTCCTTTACATTCTTTGTTAATACTATAAAATTATTTAATTAAGAAAAAAATTTAAATTATAAATTAATAATAAATACAAATTACTGTCTCAACTTACTGTTATTGATTCTAGTCCAATTGGGTTTGGAATTTTATTGTCCTTTTGATCTCACGTCTATATTTACATAAATATCCTCTTAGGGATTATTGAACAATATTTTTACTCCCAATTTTCCTACCAAGTAAGGTAAGGGTGCAATTGTAATTAACTAATAAATTAATAATTAAAATTTTAAATCTAAACATTAAGTCCTTCATTTATTTATTTATTTATTTTAATCACATTAATTAAGCCGGGATCCAACATCACTCTCATGTGAAAGCCAAGTGCCCAACCGTTCGAACGCACCACGCACAAGCCATTTAATAACGCCTTAAATGACATTACTACCCTCCACCTCACTTGCCGACACTGCCCATCAATTATCAATCAATCTCCCTGTCGGTGGTGCCGCGTTTTCCACCACGAGACTCAGCACCTCACCGTCATTTCAACTATAATCAAGGCTACTTTCGACAATACATAAAAATTGTTCTTGTCCTTTTAAAAAATATGTTTTTATAATATGTATTAAATTATATTATTTAAAATAAAATAATTTAATATTAAATTATATTGTAAATATTAAAAAAAATTATTTTATTATTTTATATTATTATATTAATTTAACAAACGAAAAAAAATATAAAAAATATTTTACTACAATTATTTAATGCAGTCTATCTGTTTTGTATTTATCAGAACATGCCACCAAAGCATGTCATAGTTAGACGTTTAAGCATTAAACGGAAAGAATTTAGGAGAGCACCGTTTAATCCTTAAATTAAGAATGATTTAAATCCTAATAATACGAGGAGGGATTTCTGATTCAACCGTCTTCAACATCCAGCAGATAATCTAATTTCTTTGTCTTCTTTGACAGCTTAAATGTTCTTTTTTTTTGGCTGTTTTAAGCATATAATCTCTGTTCTGTTAATCATTTGACAGCTGAAATCATACCCAAAAAAATCTAAAATAAGATATAAGAAAGGCAACCCCTGAGAATTGTACTGTCTTGTTTTTGCTTCTTGGGAGCTCTTTCAAACGCCAAGAACCTAAAAGTTGCAGCGGAGTTCTGAGTGGATATCGTTGTAAGTGTGTTCTGTAATAATGCAATTCCTTGTATTAATTGTTGCTGTGTAGTTTTCTTGAGAAAATAGAAACTTGTCGTGTAATGAAATTTGTTTCTATTTTCTTGGAATGTGGTTTGTCGTCAAAGTTTTCTCTTTCTTGTTAAACAAAGTTAAAAGTTTTTATTTTATATAATTTTCCTTATTTTCTGGGTTTGTTTATTTTGTCCTTTTTGGTGCTGTGTTGGTTGGTTTGCTTGCAGATGCCGGAGAAAGGAGCGGTATCATCACCGAAGCAGAGGCTTCTTCTGAGTCCCATGCATCAGTGGCAATTCGGTGTACTCACAGCTCTGGTATTCGTCGGTATGGTGGTGGTGTGGAGCATCGATGGCTGTACTGTAAGGAACTTTATTGAAGCTTGGAGGTTCAAGCAAGATCATTATCTGGCTGTAAAAGTCAATGCCACTGTTGATCGAACACAAATACAGGAAAATCTTACTGTAAACACCAGCAATGTGCGAGATTATTCGACCCAAAGCCAAAATCAAAATCAAAACCAAATTGATGTGAAAAACTTTACTTTCAATGCTTCGCCCAGCTCGAATCTGACCCAGAAGAACCAATCTAGTGTGACAAATATGGCTTCCAAAAATTCAGGCAAGTTAGCTGAGCTGGAGCATAAGCCAGCAAATCGTAGTGAAAGTGAAGTTCTGCAAAGCTTAAGGTGGGTTACAGTTGAATTGGAGCCTGATTTGACTAGAAATCTTCTGGCTCGTTGGTTGGCTCCAGGAGGTAAGCCATGTAAAGATTCGCGTACGGTGGAGATTGCAATTAGTGGCTTGGATGGAAGGAAATTGGTGGAGTTTTCTGCTGGGGAAATCCACGAATTTTACTTCCAAGCATTGGATGAGTCCGGGAATCCTCGTTGTCTTGGTGGGGATTACTTTGAAACCGATCTTTCAGGGGAGTCATGGAAATCTCGGCCGGTGGTCAAAGATTTTGGCAACGGTACTTACTCTCTTTCGCTTCAGGTTCATCCAGATTTCGTTGGTGATTATAATCTAACTGTGATTTTGCTCTATAGACATTTTGAGGGTCTTAAGTTTTCACCTGCCAGGTTTGTCTATGACAAAGAATTACGTCATATAAAAATTAGGTTCTTTAGAACTAAAGCTCAATTGCCAGGGCTGAAAATTTGTCAAAAATCTGATTTTACTAGAGATGTTTGGTCTGGAAGGTGGACAAGACATGGAAAGAATGATGATTGTCAAATTAGCAATGACGGTCGGTATAGGTGCCTAGCACCAAATTTTCCATGCCAAAAACCATGGTGTTCTGGATCATTGGGGATGATAGAAAGTAATGGCTGGGTATACTCAAGTCATTGTTCATTTAGGATGTTTTCAGCTAAATCTGCTTGGAACTGTTTGAAAAATAGGTGGATTTTCTTCTGGGGTGATTCAAATCATGTTGATACAATCAGAAACATGCTCAATTTTGTCTTAGATTTGCCAAATATAAAAGCAGTTCCTAGGAGATTTGATATGAATTTTTCAAACCCCGAAGACCCTTCTCAGTCAGTTAGAATCACAAGCATTTTCAATGGTCACTGGAATGAAACACAGAATTACGAAGGTTTGGATTCTTTGAAAGATGAAAGGTTCAGGAATTTGTTGAAGAAGTACTTCTCGGAGGACACAGTTCCAGACACAATGATCATGAACTCTGGTTTGCATGATGGTGTTCACTTCTCTAACATTAGGGCGTTCTCTAAAGCGGCAGATTTTGCAGCTTCATTTTGGAAAGAAGTTATGGAACCAGTAAGACAGAGGGGATTGGCAACACCGCAGATTTTCTACCGGACCACGGTTGCAACTGGTGGGCATGCACGATCACTGGCATTTAATCCTAATAAGATGGAGGCTTTTAATGGGGTGATCTTAGACAAGTTGAGGCAAGCTGGACTGGTTTCTGGTGTGATTGATAACTTTGATATGACTTTTCCATGGCATTTTGATAATCGCTGCAATGATGGTGTGCATTATGGCAGAGCTCCGTTGAAAATGAAGTGGAGGGATGGTGAAATTGGCCACCAGTATTTTGTCGACCTCATGCTAGCTCATGTACTGCTCAATGCTCTTTGTGCAAAATAGTAGCAAGTCAATTGGAGGAAATCAAAATGTTTAGGAGATTTCATGGAGTATCATTACCTGGATTGTGGCATTTATGACACACTACAGATTACTGGGAATTTTTGCCATTGCTAGAGAAGGCATGTCTGGAATGCATGGAGATTGGAGAGACAACTTGGTGTGCTGGAGGCATTTTGGCATTTTTTTGAGGCAGTTGGTTCCATATATTTTGGTTCATATTCATTGTTACATTAGGATTAGCATTCTTTATTTGTTTGTATATTCGTTACCACATATGTTTTGATAGATCAAGTTCTCACGATTGTAGATTACGAGAGGTCCTAGGACAAATATGTTGGTGAATATGGATTATATAAGCTACTATAGCCATTGCATATTTTTGGTAAAGGCCTGAAATCCGCACTGCATTCAACTAGGTGATTCTCTGTCATTGCAAGTTGTAAGTCACCTAATCTATCAGGTGATTGCATGAGTTCAGCTCAGCTGTTTATGGTATGAAATCGTCAAATCTTTCATGTACAATCATGATTTCCCAGGAAACATAGATCACTATTTGTTGCAGGAGCTACTTGTTACCCAATGTTTCTTTGCATATTCTGAGATTGCAGTTGCTGATGCATCCCCAGTATCGCTCTGCAGCATTACGTTAATCATGAGCAGAATTCACCACATCTCAATACAACGTCATGTCATATCATAAGATATAGGTTGGTTGTTCTTATGTAATGAGATATATTGTTGAAGACAATGCATTTTTGCTGCCTTCTGTTTCTAACATGTTATCAGAAGTGCAAATTCATGAAGCTGGTTAACACGGACACGCAACAAGCAATGGCCGATAAGCAAACGATGGGCTTCACCTTTTCCTTTTGTCTTTTTACTTCTGTGTTAAATACAATAAAGAGTCTCATTTTTGTGCATCCAAAGCACGTATTGTCAAAAGATGCATAAATTTGCTCTGGAATTGCCTCTTTATTCATCTTTGAAAAAAGTTTCTTATTTTAACCTCCATTTCCTTTTTCGGTAGAAGGGAAAGTCTCTACTCCCTAACAAGCAATATAATGACAGGCGTAAACGGTCAACAATCTTCACAAATTCAATTGCATTTACAGCACTAAACCAGCATGGCCACTTCACTCATGCCAAGAATTCTACAGAATACAATTTATTGTTCCTTATATCCAAACATGCTGCTTCATCCGGGACGCTCTTTAAGGGCCCAGAAATAAAAAGACCTGACTGTAAAACTAGCGTGTCATGTGAACAGTACGATAGACTCTGAGAGATGACTTCATCTTCGAGTGAGTTTCGAAGGAACTTCAAATATGTGCAAGGAAACCAACCGACAATCATATCTGGGTAGTTACGTTGACTTGTAAGTGCAATCAGTCGCAGACTATCAGAAGTTTCAACTCTTGTTACCTGATACTTGAATAAGTCAAGAGAAGAGGATGCAAACGTAAATGCAACTGAAAAAGGAAGAGGATAAGTCCATATAAAGGTGGCAGAATGAATTACTAACGAAGCAATTTTGAAGGCAATTTTACACGCAATTAAAAACTACACGAAATTACGTTTCAACGCAAGTTCGCTGCAATTAATGAAAAGCGAACACCTGTTGATTGATGGGATGAATCATAAATCCACATCGGCAACGAAACAATAAAGCAAACCCAGTTAGTACATTTTTGTTTTTGTTAGCGGTCGAGCCGGGTTTTGCTTCTGTTGTGGGGGTGGGTTAACAGTGTTAAAATCTGGCAAACTTAGGGGGATTGAGTGCTCGCTTGTCCTTGAAGCAACCAACCTCCGAGTTTGATCACGACGACGAAGACTGCAGGCCTTGGCGACATAGATTGTCCATGGCTTTCACATGGGGTTCTGCTCTTCGGATCACTCTTTTGATTCTCCTCCTTGCCGCTGTTATCACCGCTTGTGTTACTCTCCCTGTCGAAAAGGTCCTATTTTTTATCCTCTTCGTTTTGTTTGTTTCTTGGATGTAATTTGGTGTTTCTGTTTACTCTTGATTATTTCGTTTTTGGGTTTCAATTTAATTGGTTTTTAGGACTGTTTGTTTGCATTTTTGTTTCGATTTGATTAACGGGTCGGTGATTGTTTTAGTGTTGACTGGGAGATCAGCTGTGGGGAATTTAGGGTTTGCCTTTCATGTTGCATATATGATCGCAAGCTGAGAAATTACGAGTAATTGCTCGAATTAAGTCATATTCAATTTCTAATGATATATTCTCAGTACCCTATTGAATTGCCGTTCGCTTAAATTTCTATGATCCAACATGGATATTGCTTAAATTTACTGTAATTTAATCTCTCTGTCCATCACCTTCTTGCCACTCAAATTGTGATTTGTGACAACGTAGTAGCATTTCTCCTGGTTTATGGCATTAGTTCTATGAGTTCGTTGGCCACAATGAAAGGTTTCCAAATTGCATTTCTTACTTGAAATTTTTGGATGCCTCAAGTACGCTGCCTGTAAAATGTATTTGAATGGGGGGTCTCTTCTTTTTTCTATTAACGAAGCTCCTTCTTGTTGCAGATGTTGAAGGACTTTTTAGTATGGGTTGAACAAGACCTTGGAGCTTGGGGTCCTCTCGTGTTGTGAGTTTATGGCGATTCTTCCTAGTCTGATGTTTGGCTCTTTACTTAAATTTAATTTTTTGTTTTTGATTCTTATTTCTGATACGACTTAATGCTGAAATGTTTTGACTTTATTTTAGTAAGATTTTCTCTGATTTATATGCAGGGCTGTTGCATACATCCCTCTGACAGTTTTGGCAGTTCCAGCATCAGTGCTTACTGTAAGCATTAATCTCCTCTGATGCTTTATCTAGCCTTGCTACCTATCTGTAATTCTGTAGTTACCTGATACAATGCTAATCAAAATGGATATAGCAATCTGAATTAAAGTGCTTATCTAATGTAGGTTGAAAAATTGCCTCAAATCATTTTTTTATGTGACCCATACACGATTATGCCTGGTTCTATTAGGCATTAGACAATAACTTGAATGTAGCATGCTTTTGTTTAAGTATAGAAAGCATTTTATTCATACATGGATGCAATTACGATCTCTGTAATGTATCTTTCTGTGCATCTATGATGTTTCCTTGAGTGCATCATTAGGCCTTTCAACCATCTGGACTTTTCATTTTTAAGGTCATAAATTATTGAAGAACACATGAGCATTTTTTTGTCCAACTCCTTAGTTCTTGAATCATGCTCATACCTGTAATAAAATAAAGGCAGCCTTATGCGGCACTTGATCTTCTTCTTTCAGCTTGGTGGTGGCTATCTTTTTGGGTTGCCTGTGGGTTTCGTTGCTGATTCTATTGGTGCGACTGTTGGTGCTGGGGCTGCATTCCTTCTTGGCAGAACAGTAAGTTTATAAACTCTTACGATGCTATATGCATTGTAATACTCCATTTCCAGGTTGATATACATGGTTGGCTATAAATATTATTTTGTTTCTCTACACACTATTTACTGAATTGTGACAGCTTGTTGCCTAATCAGCGTATAGTGCATTTCCTTCCATTTCTTAAAGTTATTTGACCCGTGCACTTGATATTGATCGATTACATTTGCTTTATGCATATCTCATTTGAGTATTCTTTTGCAGATTGGGAAATCATTTGTTATTTCTAAGTTGAAGGATTATCCAAAATTCCTTTCAGTAGCCATTGCAATCCAGAGATCTGGTTTTAAGGTTTGTGTGCTTCTTAGTGAATCTTCTGGAGCTGTATAGATGCTCTCGATCTACAATTGTTATCATATTTTTGTTATTTTAACTGTATTTTTTGTAAATTTTTTACAAAAAGTTAAGTTTATGTACATGTCATTAACTGTTTAGTGCAGGGATGAATCTAGCGATAGACTGGAATTGATATAACCAATATCCTTAGAGTTAATGATTGGATATTAAAATAATGATATGAACTAGATCTGAGCTAATGGTAGAAACAGTGAGTATCTTGACCTTTATTAGTCTCTCTCTTTTTTTTTTTTTTCACTGCACCAGAAGTTGGAATGTGCTAAAGGACTGTGACAGAGAATCACAATCTGATCTTTACATAATAGTTGTTCAAAAGGTTTTCTTTATAAATAGGTTAAATGTAACTAAGAATCTGCCATTGATCATTAAATACTTGGCAATTTAAGATGTTGAATTTGGCTAAAGTTCACACGGATTGAGAATTGTGTAGGAATATATACCTTTAAATTTGTGTGTCAACATTTATGCAGGATATTTCACCTGAACCTTCTTTTCTTGTTCAACAGATAGTTTTGCTGCTTCGGCTTGTTCCCTTACTCCCATTTAACATGTTGAATTACTTGCTGTCCGTGACCCCTGTTTCACTCGGGGAATACATGCTAGCTTCCTGGTTAGGAATGATGGTATCTTATTCCTCAAATGTATTTACTCTTGAGTTAAATCCCAATGAATTTGATGTGTTAAAGAATTGGTTCATCAGAAATTTGGAATGTAAAGGAGGCTGTTAATTTTATTGGTGAATGTGTCTGTCTGGTTTCTGTTACAGCCATTAACTCTTGCATTAGTGTATGCTGGAACAACTCTCAAGGATCTTTCTGATGTGACACATGGATGGAGTGAATTCTCAAAAACTCATTGGGTAAGAATCTATGTACCATTACTGTTTCCAAGTTTGCAAACAATTTTCAAATTTTCATATGATTTGGTCCTTCCCTTGTTTACCAAAACAAAAGTTGAGGACCGACCGAAGTAATGCTATGTTGCCCTGTTATTCTGAAGGTGTATTGCAATGGTTTTATTTTTGGTAGTCAAAAGATCCCTGAATGGTGCATTTTCTTATTCCTTAGTCAAGGATATGTTGATGCTTTGTTTGTCTTTTTTAGATCTCATATTCTGACACATGTCCACTCCTTTGTTGTGGATGTAGGCATTTCTCATCATGGGCCTTGCAGTATCTGGTATGTCGTAATAACTTGCAGACATGCTAAGGAGGGGTTTTTTTTTTTTTTTTTTCTGCAGCTTCTTAAGATAGCCATGACAAATTAAATTGTGTCTAAGTTTAATCTTAATCTATTATTAAATTGGTTTAGGAATTATAATTAGAAATAAATGCAGAACTAAAAAGCAAAGAAAATATGATTTTGATTTATTTCACCCAAGTTAAGATGAACCTACTTAACAATTGGGGTACAAGGGTACAAATGTTGCTATTACTATTATGTTTCTTTACATATAGGAGGGAAACATTGTACGTGTACAGTTTTATTTCCTTGATATGGCCGTCTTATATTCTCAAGGACATTTAAGTTTACTTCAAAACATTAAGGCAAAAAAAAAAAAATGCTGTTGACTTTAAAATACTGATTGCAGGATAAAATAATATCTCAATAAAATTATTTTGTTGTTAAGCACACTTCTCTGTAACATTTGGACCTTCGCCTGCTTTTATTCTTACCTTCCTTGCTTAAAACTCTCAGTTTTTAGCTTGAGAGTTGGAAATTGACATGAACTGTACTTACATTTTTATACTTAGCAACTGACTTTCAAGATATTAAAACAATAACAATAAGAGTAAAATAATCCAAAATTTGTGGTTAAGGAACTTCTGGTGTATGAAATAGTCTGTTTTCCATCATCTGTGCAGTAATTTTAATGGTTTGTGTTACCAAAGTGGCCAAGGCCTCTTTGGAAAAAGCTTTGGCCGAAAATGAGGATATTGATGGGGTTCTGGGCGTGCCACAGTTGCCCATTGTATCTGAACCAGCAGTGGATCTCAACCAGCCTCTCATAATCAAGATAGAAGGCACTGATGACAGTCATGAAAAATAGATCTCATATTTGTGTGTAAATTCTTCCTCAGCTTTTTTTATAGTTCTGCTTAATGCTTTTAGCATTTGGTGACTGTCATCTGCGATTTGTACAGTTGCATTACTCACAAATGTATTTTTGGACCCAATAGCTGACTATACATTTGAGAACATGTTGTTTAAGTGTAGCTTCTCTTCAATTAGAAACTAATAAATTTCACAATCAATTAATTTTTTTTTTTGAAGTGTTCGTGCTTTTGATTTATAATTATATACAGGAAGCAATACATAGTGAATTATCACGTCTCCCACTCTTTATGTATTTTATTACATGATTATGGCGTACAAGTATGATCCGTGAATCATACCAAGAATCATGTAATGTCTGGTTAGCATGGACTGATTATTGGTAACTGTTGAATTCAGGTACAGATGAATGTGATTTCCTGGTTGGAAGGTGCACTTAGTATTGCAAATGGAGTTTGTTCCTAACATATGTTAATCCTTATCTCTCAATTCACAAACCTGAAATGCTGTTTGATCAAGGCAAATGTTAAAGCTATGAATAAACATTTACATTCTTCTAGATATTGGCATGATAACACGGCCATCACCAATGCTTGTAATGTTGTATACATGTAATCAGGTCTTTCATTTTTCCGCTGACAGATCGTAAGATTACAAGAGGGGAGTAGAATTTTACTTGTTGATGAAAGTATGCAGTTGTTCTAGATGAGCTGATAAGGAAGATGGATGATAGTTAAATTGCCTGAAACTGTTGCATCTAGGTAAACAGTGAGTCCCATTTCTAACAGAATGGACGGTGTTGCTATCATTTCAATGATCGACAATAGATAGAATGTTGGGTATTTTCAGAACATCACTTAAAACATTGCACTGTTTCTACGTGTTGATAGGATTATCCTAATTGACCTTATATCGAGCAACGAGAAATGCGGCCAATCCATCATGACCCACCTATCGAAATCAGATGGTGCGGTCCAAAATGAGGTGCACTTGCATTCTGTTAAAGTCGCAGCTGAATTTCTGGGGAAAGGAAGGGTTTTTGGTCCGCAACTTGGGTAGGAGTAAATCAAAAGTAAGTCCAATGATAAAAGGTGAAGCAAAATCATCTCCTACCTCATCATGAATCTTTGAATAGATTTGGGGTGCCATTGTATTGCTTGCGCTCTCTTTTCCTTTCCAATCAATCAAAGGAAAAGCCATTTGCTGGCATTTTATTAATTTCTGCTACCATTACTTCTTTATCTATGTCTGTTTGTGTAGAAATTTGGGGGGGGGTCTTGGGACCCTACCATTTTCTTTAGCGAAAGTCTATGGAAAGGTATATTCTCTATGGTGTTAACACTTTTTATCAGTTGTATGTGTTCTTATTCATCAGGATTGCAGCAACCACACGATCTTCCTGATGGAGCACAACCTAGGGATAAAAACCATCGATCGAATATAAAAATCTATGAAGACTGGAAGACATGCTATTTGTCTATAAATGCATTAGAAATATTGGTAAAATGATATGTTATTGGAAAATGCATGTGCTTTCAAAGTTGAAGGTGACCAAAAACATCGAGTCCTGCAAAGGAAAAATGGCAGGATTTGGCATTTTTCCCTTCGGTGGGTGCTTTGATGGATGTCGTGATCATACTCAGTCATCGGGGTTCGGCACAAGAATCTGGAACCTGAGTGACAAGCCTGTGGAATTGCAGGTAAGGGTGGGATCAATACTAAAGAAGGTTCATACTCTGAAGCCAGGTTCTTCAAAGAGGCTGAAATGCAAGAGCATATACAAGGCTTACATGCCTGGTAGAAACGGCAGCACTTCTGTGAACGGAGGGATGAAGAGCCTGCTATATTACTACGACGAGACTTGCCACCCTTATATTTGGATCCAGGACATTAGCTCCGATTCGTTAAGGATGGTGAAGCAACAGTATCTTAGTCTCGAAGACCTGAGAGACTGTTCGGAGATCAGAATTTTCAGGGATCATCAGAGAGGCTGCGTATCAGTTCGCAAGAAAGCACGACCAGACTTTTGCTAAACTCCTTGTTATCTATATGTCAGTTGTTGTTATGGAATTCATGGTTGTCTCTTCCTTTTCTCTTTTATTTTTTTTTTTTTCCTTGTGGGGGTTTGGTTCTTTTTGGATCTTTTTGACCATTGATCTTCGGTTCTCTATTTTTCTGGATTGGCAACATTCAGTTGCTTTTGTCATCATGCAATATGTGTAAAACATTGTAGAGAATGATATTAATACGGCTGTTGGGGTTCTGTTCTTGTCAGCTTAGTCATTTGCAAATCATTTGTCTGCCATTTCTTGGCAGAATGAACATACTATAAGCTGTTGCAAGGGGCTAACACTGAACATATTTTCTCTGAAACTCAGACGTTGGACAAACATTTCTGCTTATGTTCAGTAAAGGATGTGTGCAAGCTGCTGCAGACTGGTGTTGTTCATAACCTTAAGATATACTGGGTTTGCCCAAATCATTTCGTTTCATTTCATCTATCTGTAAAGTTCAAATCATGAACTGGGTTTGTTTGGATGGAAAGAAAACATGATGAAAGTTAGGAACAATGATGGAAAATTTAATAATAATGACCCTTTAAATGGTCTCATAACAGAGGTATTCGTGACCAAGTTGGAATAATGATGGCCTTGAAATTATATGTCATATTGAATGGTTGACACCATTGAATTCAGACAAGAGGTCAAGGTTCAAAATCTTCGAGAATCACATATATCTGGAAGATTTCAGGAATGTTGGCGTTCGAATTGGGTTGAAGAATCACAAAATTATATTATAAGCACACAATTCTATCCTGTACAATTACAGACAAGTTTCATGTGTCGTTTTGTACTACAGATGTTGCGTTTTATCTAGAATATAATAACAGTTAGAAATGTCAATGGAGCGGGGGAGGAAAGACGAAAGGCAAAGCGCGTGTTGGTCATCAGGTTAGTATTTCTTCAACATCACAACACGAAGAAGAAATTTTACCAAGTCCTTGACGACTGTAGGCATCTTCCTTTACAAATCACATCACACAACTCCGAACAGATCTTCATACAACTTTCCTTTTTCTCCGAAAGATGGGTATTTCGTGGAGTAACAGAAGAAGAAACAACCAACACCATCATCAGTATTTACCTCCGCCGCCCCCGCCGCCACTGCCACCTTACCAAGAACCCAGTTTGTATCCCGCGACAAACCCACTTCCGCCACCAGTTCCACCACCAGTTCCACCACCTTATCATCCAGCCCACGCGCCTTATCCTACTCCCCCACCACCTCCACCGCCAGCTGTGAATTCTTATTACAACAATTCTCATGGATACAATTCATGCAATTATGCAAATCCCATGATGGGAAGGTTTAGTTATCAGTTTCATTACCAGCCTCCTTATTACGCCAACCATCCACATGGCTGGCCCGCTGTCCGGCCTCCAGTGGGACCGCCGCCACCTTATGTTGATCATCAGAGTGCAAAGAAGGTGAGAAACGATGTGAATGTTCATAAGGATACATTGAAGATCGAAGTTGATGAGGAAAACCCGGATCATGTGTTGGTTTCTTTCGTCTTTGACGCCTTGTTTGATGGCAGGTGAGTTCTTTCTTGATTGATTGCTGTATATTTGCTTTTTTGTCCTTTGATTTATGTGTATCTTTATGTGATTTGGTTTATTGGTTATCCTTAAATTGAGTGTTGTTGATTGTATATTTTAGTTGAGTTTTGATTGTTAGATTAGATGAGTTGAGCTTTGGCTTGGTTTGGTTGATGAGGAGATGGAAAAAAACAAGTAAAATTGTGATTTTTGATGCTAAAATTTTAAATTGCCTTGGACTGAATAACAAAAAAATTTCCAAATTGTTAGATTTTAGGGGATTACGTTGATTTTCTTTTTCAGAAAACATAAACAACAGAGAAAACAGAGTAATCTAAGATAAGATGCTTGTGATTATTGGAATTTAACTGGAAAGCAGTTGCAGTAGCAGAGATAAAATTAACTGAAGGGGTTAAAACGTGACAGTTTTCATGAAAAATATAAAATTGCTTCATGCAAAATGCTGCAATGTAGAATATTATGGTGTGTGGAGTTTGATACTAATTTGGGATTTTGATTGACAATCTATACTTTCATTTGATTCTCTGGATGTTGCATTGGTTGATGAAGTGCAAAAACAAATGCTGCACTTCTACTTTTATATTGCTTTACCTCTTGGTGGCTATGGCGTACATAACAGCGTTGATAGGGTCTGCCAAATAGAGAAAATGGAAAGCAACTAGACCAGAATAGCAACCCAAGTCAGATCTTCAAGTTAGATGATAAACATAGTTTGGATGGTTGCGGTTTTATTATATTTGGTGACTGGTTGAAACTCTCATGGAGATAAGGTGGGCAATGTGCACTAAAATTGAGTTAATGAGATTCACATTGAAGTAATTCCTTATATTTTTATGAAGCTGCATGGTTGTGGTTCATTCTAATGTCAACTTAGACTTTGCAGTTTGTTCACACTCATTTATGGGTAATATTTTAATCTAGATGTGATAAGCCAGGTTCAAGGAAGGTTCAAAATTTGGGATGCATTTGTGGTCTTCTGTGTTTACCCACCGGTAGAACCACTGTCTCATTGCTTGCCATTATTTTGTTGGCCGCTCTCATGTGGCTGAGCACTCAGGGTATGGAACCATACTGCTACATGCTTACCTATGGTTATGTGGTCAAGCTTATGATATTTCCTTTCATACTATGTTCTATCTCACCGGAAGTACAAGGGAATCATCTTTGTTCCCAGATACAGTAGTATCTCTGCTAGTTCAGTTTTTCAGGTTTGGGTCTGATAAAACTCATTGCTGGAAAGAGAATTGACTTTTCAGATGGTACTGCTTGAGAGAATGAGCTCAACTTTGTGACCCATTGGCTTTCATCATCCATGCTTGAGGGCACTCTCATGAATCGTTGCTTGAGCTCGCTACATTTTTCTGCTGTTTGTTTACACTAATCTCAGCTTACTGTAAAATTTAAAAGAAATTATTTTCATTTAATCCCCATCTAGTTTAATGCAAGTCAAACAGTGTCTGAAAATAAAGTAGTCTGATCTTTTGTCAGCCTGTTGACCTTATTCAGATATTTCTTTGTGATGAAATTCCAGGATCCTTGTAAGTTTTCCTATCCAATAGATAATGGCTAAATCAAAATTTTCAAAATCAAGGTCAAAAAGAGAGAGCTCAGAGTACTACCATCAGAACATCCTCTTGGTAGTTCTTTCCTTAGCTATTAGGTATTGGTTTTAAAGTGAATGGCAATTAGACATCATTGCAATGCTTTTGCATACGTAAGAGATTAGTGTTGTCAATCAAACATGTCACTTTCAAGCTTTTTTTATGGAGGATACTGAAAAAATAGACTGATTGTAGTGGTCAGTTGTATTTTACTGCTGCTTGTTGTTCCTCTTGGCATTTGGACTAGTTTAATCTGGTCAAGAAAGGAAGATGACTTACCAGTTCACCCTGTAAAATTGAGGGAAAGTAAAAGAGAAGAATCCACAATTAAACTTGAAAATTGTTGTAAATGTTGATGTACAATGACTTTGGGTAGTATTATTAGGTTGACTAGGTTTGTGGAAAAGCATTACATGCAAATTACAATTTAACATAACAGTCAGAGCTCAGGAATCTCAATGTTGACTATGCATATCAAAAGAAGTAGACTCATAATTGATTTCCTTATCATCTTGCAGCAACTGTTACTTGTAGTTTGAGCAATGCTGAACTTACATCTCAAGTGACTAAACATTCCAGGCTGCCAGCACTCTGAATGAAAGACCAAAAATATCCAGAATATAAACAAGTTTAATATAGAGGAGTTCCTATAGTTGGACACAGGAACTTGGATTGTCTTTAACAAAATTCAAATACCATAATGGCAAAAATTATTTGGACTCAGTTGGAACTCAATAACAACCAATTTTATGATTGGATTGATTGTATTATTAACAGTAGTCGTATATGAAAAGTTGCATTTCAATCTGATATATAGTTTTGTATTAGCATTCTATTTGTTTAGTTTATGGAAACAAACCTTTTATTTGTTAACAAACACCGCTTACATCATTGAATTGTTTTATATGTGTTGTTTATCTTTCTTTTCTCATCTTATCTACAGCATCACTATTTTCTACTTCGCCAAGGAAGAGACCAACTGTAGGTTTGTTCCACTATTTCCTGAAGCCTATATGCCAGTAAAAATTCCCTTTAAGAAAGGTTTGGGTCAGAAGTTTTGTCAGCCTTCAGGAACAGGCATTGACTTAGGTTTCTTTGAGTTGGATGATCTCTCAAAACCATCACCAGAAGAAGATGTATTTCCTCTTATAATATCCGCTGAAACACATCTGCCATCATCTTCAACGGATGAACATCTTGGTGAGACTCTGTCAAATAAATCTGCTCATATGCAGATCACTCAAGCTGTCTTGGAGAAGAATAATGATGAATTATTCCAGGTGAAGGTAATAAGGCAGATATTGTGGGTGGATGGTGTTCGCTATGAGCTACGCGAATTATATGGAATAGGAAACTCAGCAGCAGAAGGCTTTGAGGACAGTGAACCTGGCAAGGAGTGTGTGATTTGCATGACTGAACCTAAGGATACTGCTGTACTACCTTGCAGACATATGGTGAGGGTCCATCTTGGTTATCTTGACTATATTGACTGTCAATTGCATAAGAGCAACTATATACCATTCTGATGCTTCTGCACTCGTAAAAAATAACTTCATTAAGTGTTAATGTCATGAGCTTTATCTTCTGATTATTAGTTAGCCATTCACTGGATCTCATGTGCAATGCCACAAAACATCCTCTCACATAATGTTTTGTTCATTTAAAAGTGCTATGAGATCCAATTCTGCCCGGCAATTATTTCTGAGCTTGGTTTCTTTCATTCCTGTTCTGTTTCAAAGTAGTTCAAGATCTAGATTTTAAAATATAAAAGGATAGATAATCTTTTATGCTTGTATGTATTTGTGTGTGTGTGGTGTGGCACACACCCTTTCAAGCATGTTTTCACATTCATAGTGGGGAACCTAGCAAGAAGAAAATTCCAATGGAAGTACATAATTCTGGAATAAGAAAACTTAGGATGTTGATACCGAGGTCCAAAATAGGCGCAGTGATTTGTTGCAATAATAGCAAAAAAAATTTTAGAGGAACAATACTTTTCACTTTTTGGCCCTTGCTTAATATCTGAACTCCTTTGAGAGTACCTGTCTTGCATATGACAATTAAGGCCAAAATAATGTCTTGTGTCTTTTGCTTCTAAAACCCAAGTATTTCTAACTCATTTTGTGTATTTTGTATCTTCTCAGTGTATGTGCAGTGAATGTGCAAAAGAATTGAGGCTTCAATCAAATAAGTGCCCTATATGCCGTCAACCCATTGAGGAACTAATAGAGATCAAGCTAAATAATGGTGATCAGTGACAGATTCTTTTCCTCATATAAAGTTTGATTGTGTGGTATGACTATTAAATTCTTTACCTCTGTCACTCCTGTCTCTCCAGGCTTTCATATTTCTTAATTGTTTTGTATATTTCAACCACATAAATTAGTATTTTAATCATCATGTGACTTCCCACAAAGAGAACTGTGTCAATCTAATGTAGCAAGTATGAAATATAACAGTGAATATGGAAGTGTGAACCTCAGGTTATCTTTACTAATCACTCTGAGTAGGAACCGTTAGCCATCTTCTGTATTTTCGGCCGCATGCATTTGTTCATTTCTTTTACGGAAAGAAAGGTTTTAAGCCACCAACTTCAACTGTGTAAAGGTTGTATCAGTTGGAGCAACCTTCTTTTTGTTTAAAATATACTCCAGTGAGGTGGAGGAATAATCTTTCCCATCCTTTTACCAAATGCTGTTTGAAGCTTTGAAGAAATATATGATATCAGTTCAAATTTTTGATGTCTTTACCTTTTTCTTTATCTCCTGGTCCTTTTGGGTGAGCTCTTCCCCATGAATATCTATTCAACATTCATGCATACATGTTGATTACCTGTTGAGCATCCAGATTCATAAAAGCAAGATGTAGAGTCACTAGACTGGATGAACATTCTAGATCTGCAGAAGTACTTTTACTCTTTAGGCTACCAGCCAAAAGAGAGGCTGAGATAGAATATTTGCCATAGAAGTAAACATTAACGGGGACTAACTTAGAATCTTCAAAGCTTGTATTGGATGGACCTTGAGAAGGGATGTAACCTTTGAACAGACGAGGATAACAAAAGTTGGCCAATAATACTAAATCATATTTTGCATCTTATTGAATCTCGTTGCATACATGGCCTTCTATGATACCCCTCTCTCAAATTACTTAAAAGAGTTTATATTTATCCTACATAATCTTGAGATAATCTTTTCTGGGTACCATTGAATTTGTTGCACCTTTATTCTATAATGATCCTGTATTTGAGGAGCAGATCTCTAACCTACATCATATGCGATCACCATGGATGATGTTGATGGATTATTTCAGGCACTGATTTTACTTATTCAAATTTTTTGCAAGTGGATTTCAAAAGTTGTTTACTTAAAAAAAGGGTGATGTCTTCTCAACCCACATGCTTTTAGTTCACAAATTTTAAGAATATACAGAAATGTTAATTGATTGTGAAATCCACAAAGATTGTTTGGGCAGTTTTCTGAAATTTGAATAATTATTTGTGATGTGAATTGAACCATAACCATTAGACAATGTCAGAGAGCTTGGCCTGCACATGAAATGAACACAGTTGCCACAATTATATTTGCCATGGCTTGTAGAAACAGAAAGTGTCAACAGATGCTTCAATTCTTTCAATTATATAGCATAGCGTTTTCATTTTGCGAGATAATATTAAACAATTATGAAGTATTGTGGGTGCTTATTGTTAATTGGAGAATAATCACTTCCATATGACATGTTAACCAAGCAATTTCTTGTACAAAGAAAAAACTGCTTTTGTGCCCCAATGAAGCACTTCTTCTTCGAAATCTACTGTACACACACCAAGCAACTCCCTTGAAAATTGGACATGACAATGAAACATGTTGCCATACTCGGGTTGTCTCTCTTGCTGACTTTTTGCTTTGGAGCCTGTGGACGATATTCTCACAGGGTTGCAAAGATTGTCTTTGGAACATCGAAATGCATAAGAAGTGTAGAATCGAGACGTTGTGATTTTTACTTTCACACATGAGATGGAAATCGTTGGATTCCTCTGCGAGTAATGGAGAAAGAAAACAAAACTAAAGCCAAACAAGACTTTCCTGAGCAGTCAAAGCTTGTGAATATCTATAGCTCCATTAATTGTTTACCATAACCGCACTAAAAACTGTGAGCAAATATTGTAGAGAGCATGTGAAGATGAGGCTGGCTGCATTGCACAGATGATAAAACAGAGGGCCCTCACACTCAGCTTCAAGCTGTATTTTCTTGCCTCATCAATCACTATCCACTTACCATGTGCTACTCGTGTGATTCCATTAACATTAATGGCAATGCCCCTGCAATTGCAAATGCATTTCCCTTTAAGCACCATCGACACTAACAGGATGCAATACCGAAACCCAAAACTAGTCATCTCCTCCATAACCATAACATCTTTAGCCAACTTGTTCATACGATTAAGTTCCAAGAACTTCCATATTCAAATGGAAGCGTGGGTTCCTTCCATTTTCACCATTAAAATGACCTTTTAGCTTTAAAGTCAAAGTGGGCATAACTTCAGAGGGAAACAAGCAAAGCAAAGTAAGGAGGTTTCATTACGGTTAAGCTTTTGAGAAGAAGAGCAATTACTCATGTGAGTGAGCAGCAACAGAAGCAGATTAAGGGGCTGGTTTTGGGGCGCTTTTTCTACCTAATTGTTGTTTAAAGTAAGGTATGATTAAAACAAAAGCTAGGGGCTTTACTGTACACAAACAACATGAGCATCAATGGCCCAATGCCTGCTTTCTTCTTGACAGAAAGGTTCATGCAATGCAAACCCAACAACTAATGCTCTGATTTTCATTCACATGGCTCCACACCCACTTGAAAGCTGAAAGTTGAAAGTGAAAGAAGAAAGGAAATGAAATGAAATACTACCATTTTGAGGGGTATCAATTGTCTTTCAAAATACTCCAAATGGCATGGGTTGGATCAATTAGGTCCAAAAAGACAAATGGGTCGGGTCGGGTTGAGTTGGGATAAGGCTAATTGAACAGGAAGCCGAATGTGGTAATGCACCAAAAACAAAGTAAATTAATAATTTTAACAAAGGGGAAGGAATTCAGAAGGGCCCATTAAATAATGCTGTTTATTGTACCCACCCAAAATGGGGAGAGAAAATCTGACACTAGTCATTCACATCTGCTGATAATTATTATCGTGAATTAAAAACAAATCTGACCACTCTGATCACCATTTATTAACCCCCACTATCACTCACCAATCCCTTTTCACGGTCCGGATGTAAATAAATGATCGGCTTATCCTGTACCCACGCACACTCGAGTGTAAATAAAGCCCACAACTTTATTTATTTATTTTTTTATTATATAATATTTAATAAAATTATAATTATTTATAAATAAATATATATATATATATGACAAATTGTATCCAAACAAATTACAAATTGCATGCAATTTAAGTTATATTTTTTAATAAATAACTTAAAATGATAATATAAAATTTAAAATTATTTATAAAAAATAATTTAAAATATAAAAATATTTAATAAAAATATTTAAAATATAAAATAATTAATATAAAATTTTAAAAATTATATATAAGAATACATTTTATATGTTAAATAA
>CP135541.1:1745906-1791740 GCA_032402905.1 Khaya senegalensis
ATAACATACAAATTACATAATATATTATAACATATAATAATAAAATTATTTAATAAAATTATTAAATTAAAATTTTAAAATTTATGATATAATTATTAAATAAATTAAATTTAAATTAAATTTTATTTAATATAATATTAATATGACATGATAATTTCAAATGATACTCATGGATCCCCTTGATTTTTTTTTTTCTCGCTCTCTATATTTTTCGTCAAAAAACAAATTTGCCCGTTTCTTCTAAATCAAACTCTCCTTTATTCAACCGACCATATTAGTCTCTTTCCCATTGCCATCCAAGTTGACCAATATTAAGTCGTAAGAGAATGTACAACCCACGAATGCATGACGCATCATGTTAAAACCATGTGCCACTGCCTCAGTTATTGCCTTTGCTTACGCATCCACCTCTTGTACTTTCTTTTCACCTCAAAGTTTGAAAAATGATTCTCGTTTCACACTCAAAACGGAGCCGTATAATCGAGGAGCCGTTCGTTGACTAGCTGGCTAGCTAGCTAGCCAGCTTACGTAGAAAATTATTTTTCTTATTAGTAATTATTACTATATCCATAATAAAAAAAAACCTTAGCCACGTGTAAAGATCCTGATGGTGGTGCTCACTGTATCATCCATTTCGTAGCTCGTGCATTACGAAGTCTCGGCCTCTATATATACCCTCTCGTTGCTACGTAGTTCATTTCACAACAGTCTCTTCTTCTTCTTCTACTGGTTCTATTTTTCTTCGGACAAGAGAATTATAACATCGGTTAGTTCTTTATAAGTAAGCAAGCATGCCCGGTGGTGGATTCTCGGCTTCGGTGCCGCCCGCTGGAGTCGAGTTTGAGGCCAAAATCACGCCGATTGTTATCATTTCATGTATAATGGCGGCCACCGGAGGACTCATGTTTGGATATGATGTTGGAGTTTCTGGTAATTTTCCACTTCTTCTTCTTTTTCTTTTTGGATATTTAGATTTATATATATTTTTTTTGAATTTGTGTTTGTGTTTGAGGATATGATCAACGGGTGAGAGTAAGCATTGTCTGGTTATGGTTCTTTGAAGGTGCTTCTTTTTCTTGAAATGCACTTTTGGAAGACGTTTTTAAGTGATGAAAGCACTTCCAGATTTCATACCAAACTGTGAAATTTGTTTTTTGGTTCAAGTACTTTTGAATTAATAAAAAGGAAAATCCATACTTCATAATTTGGTTGGGGGTAAATCTGTAAAAAAAGAAACAAAAAAGGAGAGGTAACTTTCTCCCGCCAAAGTGGAAATCCCAGCAAGCTGGAGATCTTTTAACTTTTTGGTGGTGAACGTACCAAAATGTCCCTAATCATGATTTGCAGCAAAGGGTTATTTTGGTATTTCATCGTTTCCAGCATCGTCTCGCCGTTGACGAGGGAGTTTGTTACGGTTGGAATATTGTCGGTGAAGCATCGTGATTGTCCCGTTACTGTGACGACCGATGGACTATCAGTGCGACTGATCTTGCTAATTTGCGCCGTGCGCTTACTATTTCGTTTTTGCCTCACCTTAATGAGCATGGATATTATTATTATTTTTTTAAATTCAAATACTGCAGAAGTGTAGATTGTATACAAATTCTGTGTTCTAAAATTATAATCTGTATCCTCAATCTTTAAAAATTATTTTCAAATCTGTTTTTTGGGTAATTTTGATGCAGGGGGAGTTACAGCAATGCCCGATTTCTTGAAAAAGTTCTTCCCAGTTGTGTATAGGAGGACTCAGAAAGGGGACCTGGATAGTAATTACTGCAAGTATGACAATCAAGGCCTACAGTTGTTCACATCATCCTTGTATCTGGCTGGCTTAACAGCCACCTTCTTTGCATCGTACACCACTAGAAGGTTAGGCAGGAGGCTAACCATGTTGATTGCCGGTGTTTTCTTCATAGTCGGTGTTGTGCTTAATGTTACTGCTCAAGACCTTGCCATGCTCATTATTGGAAGGATCTTGCTTGGCTGTGGTGTTGGTTTTGCTAATCAGGTTAGTTGATATTTATTTACATTCAAATAATTTTTACTAATAGTACACTAATAGAAGCATGTTATTTGGTTGGGGGATTCGTTTCACACTTTCACTTGCTAGGTTTTTTTGATTTTGGAATATATTTTTTATGTCTGTTTCATTACATTAAATAATTATTGTCGGCAATTGAGGAGTTAAAGGTGATTAAGGGAGTTAACTGCTATGGGTATATTGTGTTGTCTCCAGTTAAGGTTGCCTTATCAACATCATATTAATACATCAAATTAAGTCTACATGTTGTGGGATGATGCTGATATATATGGCATGTTTTTAGTCAAAACCCACTTCATTTAATTCTCTTATCTGAAGCCAATTTCTTTTTGCCACTTATCAATATCACATCCAACGGTCTTTTACTGCCTGATAGGCCGGTGGCCGGTGGGGACAAGTGTCCCCCACATTAGGTCGCTAATTTTCCAATGGATTGGGTAAAAGAGATTGTGAAAGTTACATGATCTCTTTCGTATCCGAAAGTCTTAATTATGCACAAATTTTTCCAAATCTTCTAGTTTAATGTATAATTTAGTTATGACGTTTTCTTTGGGTGATTGAGACTCTTGTTTTTCCTTTTGGCTTAATATAAGAAAGCATCATGTGATGATGATCGTTAGTTTGGAGTTATCTAAAGAAAGTTCAACTGGAAAAATCTTCCGGGTAGTAAATAACATTATTGTCTATGTAGACCTTCCTTCAACTTCGCCGTCTTCAGTCCTTGTACATGTTTATTTTTCTTTGAGTTGTTTATCTTATCCTTTAGAAGTTACTTGTACCTAAATTCAGCTGCTAATGTAAGAAAATTTGACATTTATGAATATAATATTGCTTAAATTCAAAATTAACGAAGATCTACAACCTACAAGAATTGAAACTTCAAAATTAATAGATTTCTGCAACCCATTGTTTTGAATCACATGCAGTAATAAATAAATAAGACCAACAAGATGCCACCTAGCTTAATTTGTTGTGTATTTCAAAGGTATCAGTTGGATGCACTTGTGTACTTTTTACTGGATTTTTCATGTCATTTTAACATACTATTAGCTAGGGTTTAATGATACCAATCCCATGTCAAATGCAGGAAATCATTTAATTCTATTTACATGAGATTGTGCTCGCATGCAGGAAATCTTTTAATTCTTTTTATATTAGATTGTGGTTGTATTGTCCAACTTGTAGTGATTTACTTGTTGGAAAATGGTATATTTATGATTCTTCCTGATTTGATGATGTTGCATTATGAATATAAAACAGGCTGTTCCTCTGTTCCTATCGGAAATAGCCCCAACAAAGATACGTGGAGGACTTAACATACTATTCCAGCTAAATGTCACCATCGGCATTCTTTTCGCCAATCTGGTCAATTATGGGACCTCACAGTAAGTCCAATCATTCATCTTGCCCACAACTCTTCCTTTATTTTTATTCTTCTTGATAAAACAACGCAAAAGGATTCTATGAACCTGTGTGTTGAATTTGACATTTTGTTCGAACCTGGATTTTATAACTTTCAATAATTGTTACTCCTCAAATTAAGCCGGTATGGCATTAGACGTGCTCCTTTCTAGAATGGCTAGGTTGGTGAAGGTGGCAACTGTTGGGAAAACTACAAAATTTTATTCGAATTGTTATTTCGTCACTGACTTCCCTACCCCAGCATGTACCAAACTCTATGCTTGACTGTTGAAATTAAGGAAATAGCTGAATACTTAAAGAGTTAACAACTGTCCAGGATAATACAAGTAAAATTATTGCTAGATGATGCTTAGTTTAAAGGTTGACCAATTTGATAATAATACCTAATACCTTGATCATTTATTGTAAGGTCTCTCTTGTGTTTTATAATTGGTAAACCATTACAAATTTTATTTTCTGTTACACATGTTCAAATGGTTTGAATCCTCAAATGGCAGCTAATTTTTAGATTTTAATTCAAAGTCTAATAATTTGATGCCCTCTCATAAATATTACATTTTGTATAATATGGCATTGATTTTGCACATCGCCTTAAATTATTGAACAAAAATTTTTGCAAGAGACACATCATATTTATTCATTTCTAATAATACATTCAAAGCTAATTTGCACATCATGCTTATTTATATTCATTGTTTATCTGTGGGATGTCAGAAAATCCTAAGGCCATGAACTAATTTCAATGATTTTCAGCAAGCAGTCATTTAATTATATTGTAGGTGGACATTCATACATAGAATTTTGAAGTACTTTGTCTTCCTTCTAAATTGATGCCCTTGCTTGTGCAAATTTGTGGACGAACGAAATTGGATTTTGCTTCTCTATTGCAACCTGACGGGTCCTTTAGTTCAATACTACATCTAGATTAATTAGGGAACGTCATTTCAAACATCTTTATAGAAGGGAATTTTGGTCATGATTTCTTTTTACCTTTGTTTAGATTCTGGCTTTCTTGCTGACTGTCAGTATTGTTTTCCCTTTGCAACAAACAGCATAAAAGCAGGATGGGGTTGGAGACTATCACTGGGTTTGGCTGGCATTCCTGCCATTCTCCTAACTATTGGAGCCCTCCTGGTGACAGACACTCCTAATAGTCTTGTTGAGCGTGGTCGCTTGGAAGAAGGAAAGGCTGTGCTCAGAAAGATTAGGGGTACTGACAAGATTGAACCTGAGTTCTTGGAGCTTGTTGAGGCAAGTCGTATAGCCAAAGAAGTGAAGCACCCGTTCAGAAATTTGCTCAAACGGAGGAACCGGCCCCAACTAGTCATTGCTATTGCCTTGCAGGTCAGTTTTTCTCACACTTGACTGATGGCTTAATTGCAGCTTCCTCTTCTCCCCTGGTTCACATTTTCAAGCTAAATTTGTTGTTATGTACATGTCAATTTTATCCTGATATTTTTGCTGTTCTTTTCTCGTGTAACAGATCTTCCAGCAATGTACAGGAATCAATGCAATCATGTTTTATGCCCCAGTCCTGTTTAACACTTTGGGATTTGGCGGCAGCGCTTCCCTTTACTCAACTGTTATAACAGGGGCAGTCAATGTTATCTCAACTCTCGTGTCCGTCTACTCAGTGGACAAAGTGGGACGTCGCATGCTGTTGCTTGAAGCTGGAATCCAAATGTTCTTCTCTCAAGTAGTAATAGCAATTATACTGGGAATCAAGGTTAAAGACCACTCGGATGATCTCCACACTGGTTATGCAATCATAGTTGTTGTTATGATTTGCACTTTCATCTCTGCTTTTGCTTGGTCTTGGGGACCTCTTGGTTGGCTAATTCCCAGTGAAACATTCCCTCTCGAGACACGTTCTGCCGGACAGAGTGTAACCGTTTGTGTGAATTTGCTCTTCACTTTTGTGATAGCTCAGGCCTTCCTTTCAATGCTCTGCCATTTCAAGTTCGGCATCTTCTTGTTCTTCTCTGGCTGGGTTTTGATCATGTCAGTCTTTGTCCTCTTCCTTGTCCCTGAGACGAAAAATATTCCAATTGAAGAGATGACAGAGAGAGTGTGGAAGCAGCATTGGCTCTGGAAGAACTTTATGTATGACTCTGAGGAAGTAGCACCTGGTAATGAATTGAAGAAAAACAGGCATAAGAATGGGTTTGATCCTGTTTCCCAGTTGTAAATTTGAGAAGCTTGAATAACCTAGAATTCATATATGCATTAGTAGATAGGTCCGAAATATATTGATAGTATCTATGTTGTGATGAATGCTTAAAGAGAGTATGGTGGCTTCTTATGTTAGTATATGTGCCACAAATGAATGCATCAGCAATCTGCAAAATTTTCCTGGAGCACAATAAATTTTTGTAACTTTTTTTTTTTTTTCCCCTGATGTCTTGAACTTCTATTAGCATATATATGAACAAGTGAAATCAACTTATAGGTATCTCACTACTGCTTCCAAGCTCATATGTGTCGCGACCAAGACATTTAAGTGGGGAAAAAATTAAATGTGTCACAATCCCTTTGCTCGATGATGGAATCTTCCGCACACTTCTTGCTCAACTAGCAAGTTTTTGAATCTTGACAAGCAGGGGCAGTCTGAGTTTTGGGGACCGTAGGCGGGGTTCATAACTGGTTTTAGACTTAAGGCAAAATTTTGACGCGTTAGCCAGTAGTCTGTGTTCACTGTTGCAATACGTAAACCCTCTGTTAAGGAACTTCTTGGCCCAAGATCCCCGCAATATGTGCAGTACAGTGGTCAACAACCAGACAACTTAAGAGAAGGAAAGAAAACACCATTGCAATAGTCATATATCTTCTTCTTCATCTAATTGTCCTTTTAGTTTCAATCCCCTCAATGTATGTATTTCACCAACCCAACGTGACATTATATCCACGAATCTGACTACTCGTCTAATATTTCAGAGGAAAGAAAGATTGTACAGAAAGTGTTTGATAAACCCTTTATTTCTGTTTAAAAAACAAGGGATTTACACCAGCTTTTGATAGAATATTAGCATGTACCATGCTGTAAGGAAGTGTAGAAAGCAAGCTAGACTGCATTTCTTCCCTGTATAAAGCAACATAACTCTGACAAGAATGAAATCATATTGGCGACCAATATTGCCATCATACCACCCACCAAGATTTTTAAAAAACATTGGCCAACATTCCAAAGACGTTCTTTCCTTTTAAGGGTTTCAACCATTAACTTTCGCTAAACAAATAAAGTAGATGATCCTGTGACCAGCAGCTACTTGTATGCAGCTACCTTACCGTATTGTCAAGATTTTAATATCCAGATAATGTTAATTAGAAAATCGAAATCAAGAATCATCAATTCGTTTTCACTTCGATCTCAATCTTGAGAATACTGTTCTGTCAGTGTAGTATAATGGTACAAAAATACTGGTATTTTTGTTGTGCAGATAATCCAGTATATACATGGATGTACAGCTTCAACGAGTACCTGTAAAAAGGTATGGACAGGTTTGACTCCGAATTTACACCAAGTTTACACCAAACTGCAGTTAGGATAATTATTTCATGTTTTGATAATAAAAAGTGTTAATTATTTAGGCCGTAAAATACGGGGAACAAAGTCGCTGTCAAATTTTTGATGTCCCAACGACCAAACGCAGTTCAGTTCCAAATATTTATCTATAAACGATCACAGACAATACTCCTTCAATTCTCACATTTCAGTCTCTTCATACCTCTGCAGCCATGGGCTTGGTGATGAAAGCTTTGGCTCTGGTTGTCACGGTGATACTGTTTGCGGTGCAGGTTTCCCTTGCAGCAGTTTACAAAGTTGGGGACTCCGCTGGTTGGACCACTATTGGCAATATCAATTACAAGCAATGGGCTGCTACAAAAACCTTCCAAGTTGGCGACATTATCAGTAAGTTAATCTCCCTTTTGTTTAATTTCCTTGGCATCTTCTTGTTGGTTCAAATTTTTGATTGGATGTTGATTATGTTGCCTCTCCCTTTCTTATAATTTCTGGGTGTATTCTCTTTCAGAGCCAAACCTTTTGGTAGTGAAACTTCGCTGTTGTTTGATGCTTCGTTTCACGACAAACTTCTCTTTCTTCTCCTATTTTGCATTCGTCTACATCTCTCCCTTTCTTCCATTTTTCAGTGGATAAAGCAAATTTAGGAGTGAAAACATCAGTTTCTTATCCAGATCCCGGTTCCAGATGGTTAATATGATTCATCCAAAACATGAACAGCGGCAGCTTTGTCTCAGTTTTCTTGTTTGCTATGGCTTTTGGAAACTCCCAACCAAGGTGATTGCTCATGCTGTTTCCTTGGTTAATCATCACAGACAGTAACCCACTTTCTCAATGAGCCAGCATGAATGACACGCGGCGAACAACAAGTGAAGCGACAGCTGGCTTGTTGGTGGGTTCATGATACACTGGGCCATAAAAATGTAAAAATGGTCCCACAGAAATGTCTGTCTTCAACTCCTCCCATCCTTTTTCGCACGCTTCAATGATGAAGCTTTCACTTTGGCACAGTAAAGCCATCACCCACCACCAACCATGTTTTATGCACTATCTTGTTTTATTCCATGGTGGGGTTGGCAATTGCAGTGTAATTTTCCCTCAACAAACTTGGATCTGTTTGATTTCTGGTTTATTCTGTTCCTTGTCTTTGGTTTGTTTTTTCTCCAGAAAATGTTGAATCGAAGACATTTGTTTTGTTATTATTCATTCATGTTTCGTTTGTGTAGGTCCTAATCGCATTCGATTATATGATGAATGGTTTTTGCATGCTTCAATATGGGTGTGTCCGTTCATGTTTTGGGTCACGCCAAGAATAATTATAGGGCACTGGTAAATGTTCAGCCATCATCGCAAAACGAAATTAAGCTTTGGGTATCATCATTGAACCACTTTTGGTTGTGGGATATGTATGTCCAGTTTCAGAAACCATTCATCATCATGCATATCAATAAACTTTTTCATTTGAATTAGGACCAAAACTAAATGTTTGATCTATGTGGTTGTTCTTCCTGTTGAATCTACATATTGTATGTCTTTGTCCTACATTCCAATCATTTTAATCCCCGGAAGAAGGAAAAAAACATGAGAGCTTGTAGAGTACGGTTTTTGGACCAAAAAATAAATAGTAATATGCTATTAGTCTTAGGTTTAAATCCTAATTTTGAGCCAAATTTTAGAAGAATGTTACGTGCATACATAACCTAATTAATATCATGAGGTGATAAAAGGTGTTGAATTCCCACATTATTTGACTAGAGATGAATTCTAGGTTGTAAATATAAAGGGCTTAAAGCAGTATGAGACACTAACATCATACTGTTGTAACTCTGATTACCATACAATTTATGCAATGGTGTTTCTGTTGATATCGTGCCAGATTTCGAGTACAATTCTCAGTTTCACAATGTGATGCGAGTGACACACGCTATGTACAGAGCATGCAATAACTCAGCACCATTGGCCACCTACACCACTGGCAATGACTCCATCACCATAACAACAAAAGGGCATCACTATTTTTTCTGTGGCGTCCCCGGACATTGCCAAGCCGGACAGAAGGTCGACATCAATGTGCTTCGCTCTACTGAAATGGCTCCAACTCCCTCTGCGTTGCCTCCTCCTCCTTCCGTCCCTGCAACCAAAGCTCCCGGGCCTTCTTCCAGCAATGCCGCGGCATCAAGAGATTTGAATTGTCTTCTTGGTAACCTTATGGGGTTGGCTATGATAGTTTTCGCAGTTTTTACCTCTACTGCTGCTTAAGAAGTACGTAGTTTGTGGGATATTTAGGTGGTGTTATGCTGCACTATTCTCGGGTGTTTGGGGCAAATATTTCAAGCCGTAGTATTAAAGCTCATAAAGTTGTCCTTTCAAATTCTTACTTTCCTTTTAACAATGGCGAGAATTATAGTTTAAAATCTTTGATGTCCCAATACTGGCAATGCATAAAATTTTTATGAACATGGTTTGTTTTGTTTTGTATTTTCATATACCTGTTCTTTCCTGTACATTGTGAGACATGCATCCAATCTGAATACTATCACTTTCGGACATATTAATTTGGTCTTAAACAGGATTAAAAGTACCACACTGTCAGTTTTGGGTAATTAACTAACTTAACAACATCCAAATTGAGAAAAAACTGGTAAAAAAAACTAAAATTCAAGCGGCGACGAAGAACAATATAGCATGCATAGATACATCATTGATAAGAAAGCCTGAGCGACGAGGAAAGTGAATAACATGTTAGAGCTAACATTGAATGCAAAGCCTGCAGATGTTTCAAGAGGGAATGTTTCCCTGGGAATCAACCAAGCAAGAGGACCACATGACCATGCGAAGGCCATAACAAACAAGCACACAAGCACCACCACAAGACCTGCTTGTGTTTTTGTCACTGTATTTGATGTGGCCTTCAGTTGAACCAGTAGAGTAGCTCCAATTGCAGTCTGCATTGCCCAAATTAAAAAAAAAAAAAAATCTTATCTTAAATGCATTAGTACATTGAGTTAAACTAAATAAAAACAAAACGAGGTAAGAATATTGGATCATACTTTGGCTTATGAACACAGGCTTGGAGAAGCAATTTTCTCCTCCCAACTTCACCAAAAGCATAGATTGAGACCAGAGTGCTGAGCACATTAGCAATGTCTGTGATAACCGAGGGCAATAACGATGCATCATTATTGAATCTAACAGTTTGGAACAGGACTGGTGCACAAAACATTGTGGCATTAATTCCTGTAAACTACTGGAAAACTTGCAGCGGGATGCCGATGATCAGCAGTGGCGTGCTTGAGCGCTTCATGAGTTTCTTGTATAGATGCTTCACTTGCCAGGCTATATCACTGGCAAATTTAATCTGTTAAAATTCAGCATTAACATCTTCTACTTCTCTTGTTTAATTTTAATGTTTTTTCCCCCGCCGCTTCATTTCCACGCTCAATTAGGCTAGCTGGTGTCTCAGGAAACTGGCCGGTACGCCTGCTAGTCCTAAAGATCCTCTCCATCCATTTGGGTTCAATTTTGAGGTGCACTAGGTAACGATATAATCAAAACATATCCCCATGGTAACATGATGTTAGAAGAGAATGTTCACAACTCCGTGATGCTGCAGTGGGGCTATCTCTGACAAGAATAGACGAGCAGCCCGCAATATAATATCAAGGAAATGCAGTGATTCTAACATAATGGAAACAAAAATTCTTGAAATTTGAAACAGATGGAGATAATTTGGGCAAACCTTGTTGACAAATCCAACACCAATGGAAAGAAGAATCCTCCCAATTATCGGTATTCAGAGATTTTCAGCACCAGAGCTCCAGCCTGCTCCAGCCAGAAAAAAGGCAGATGCGACTAGAATTTTGGGTTTTCTGCCAAATTTGGTGCAGACCTTGGAAGCAGCAAAACTTGAAAATAATGCAGTAAGGTACAGTGAAGATGTGAAAAGCTGAAGGAATTGATTGCCATATTTACAATAATTGTCTTCCCCATCATGGAGATTCTCTCATACACTGTAGAGAAGAATTTAATCAAGAAATCATCCACGGCCGTCACTCCACCTATATATTATTCAACATAGATGTGTAATTGTAATTTTATTCCAAATTCCAATACATGAACAGCATATATTCTTTGACATTTAACATTAATTTGAATCAGGGACCAATCACAAATTCGATCCAGTGTAAATAACTTGGGTGAATGGCCGGGTTTTATAGAATATGAATTTATGTATTCCTGTGAATGATTTAACGTCAAGAATACAAATACACACTTAAAAATGGCTGCTTTAAAGATTGTTATTGGACTCCTGTGAAGTAAAACAATATATTTAGGCCTTGCCTATGGTTTTCTTTGCATGATATATCTGGCACTATATATCATGTATACGTCCACAAATTTCAGTAAAGGCAACTTTGATTATCGTAAAACTGAGAAAACCCACGACATAAACCGTGATTTTGGATTGAAAATCCTGAGTCTCAACCATGTTAGTCTCTCTGATGTGTTAATTTATAAACCCAAATAATCAAATTCAATCTTGGAATAGAGAAGAATAACTGTTGCCAAGAACAAAAAGCAGAAAAAAGGAATGAGAAAATCCAATATTGAATTTGGTTTTTCATTGATTTGTAGCTGCTTTGTTGAGGAAATTGAACAGATGATTTTCAAATGAGTTAAGATTCATTGTTGGAAAGCTTTTGGGGAAGAATTGTTCACAGTACATATATATATATATATATTCTGGTGAAGTGCCCCACATTTATTTTATTAATTCCGGTAAATCATGTCATGTGGGGGTGAACCAAATCAGGATTCTTTGCCTTAACTTCTTCAACTTCTTCATCCATAAATCTGTTCCAGAACCAATGTCGCTTCCAGACTGTCTCGACAATGGAGTCGACGTGCACACCCTTTGTCTCGGGCAAGAGGTACACAGCAAACAATCCCATTACCAAAATCCATGCAGCAAAGAAGAAGAAGATACCAGCTTTCATGGTGCAAAGCATGGACAAGAAAGCTTGTGCAATTACAAAAGTGAAAAGCATGTTAGAACTGACTGCAAATGCAAAACCAGCAGTTCTTGTCTCGACAGGAAATGTCTCGCTTGGAATTAGCCATCCTAGAGGTCCCCATGACCATGCAAAACCTGCAACGAATATACAAACCAGTAACACTACAATTATGGCTTCTGTTTTGCCTAGAGTTCCGGTTGATTTCAAGCCAATGGCTAGAATAACGCCAATGGCAGTCTGTGTAATCAACATCTGAACAGCAGCTTCAATTAGCAATGCTCTCCTTCCAGCTTTATCAACTGCGTAAACTGAGACCAATGTGCTAAAAACATTAACAAGTCCAGTTATAACAGATGAAAGAAGAGAGGCATCGTTTCCGAAACCAACAGTCTGGAATAGGACAGGCGCATAAAACATAATAGCATTGATGCCAGTGAATTGCTGGAAAATTTGCAACACAATTGCCATGATCAGTGGGGGTTGGCTTGATTTCTTCATGAGTCTGCCAAATGGATTTGTTACTTGTTTTGCTTGTTCGCAAGCAACTACAAGTGAATCAAACTCATTATCGACATTGTCCACACCACGGATTTTCTTAAGGACTTCCCTTCCTTCCTCCAATTTTTGCCGCTCGATAAGGCTTGTTGGAGTCTCGCAGATGGCGAAAGAACCTAAGCATAAAGCCAGAGCTGGAATGCCAGCTGATGCCAGGGATATTCTCCATCCGTAAGGATGAATTGTTGCCGTGAAGTAATTAACCAAGTTGGCTATCAGAATTCCAATTGTTATGAAAAGTTGGAAGCAAATGTTAAGTGCACCGCGGATTTTGGCTGGAGCTAACTCGGAGAGAAAGAGAGGGACTGCCTGCAAAAGCAAAAACGAATCAAAATCAGTGCATGATTTGAAAACCATATCATTGTACGTAAGTTGTAAGTGGTATATTAATTAATTCTTACTTGGTTGGCAAATCCAACACCGACCCCGAGACAAATTCTCCCAATGATCAACATTTCAACATTGATGGCCGCCGCAGTTAAAACAACGCCTGCCATGAAGAAAAGCGATGCTATTTGCATGGTGGGTTTCCGGCCTAACTTCGAGCAGACCCTTGAGGCTACAAAGCTCGCTATAAGAGCAGCAATGTACAGGCAAGAAGTAAACAGTTGAAGATACTGATCATCGAACTTGCAGTAATTGTCTTCGTGGGCGCGCTGTTTCTTTTCGAATACACGTGGGAAAAAGTCTTTCAAGAAGTCATCCATGGATGAAACTCCACCTACAATGCAATGCAATCAATACAAACGCCAAGAGAAACGAGCTATTAACAAGTATGTCTACGGATGCATAATTGAAATCAAATTGAACCTGAAATTCCAATGTCAAAACCAAACATTAATCCCCCGAAAGCCCCAATAATCACACAGATAATCACATAAACTGTGATTTTGCCTTCAAATACGGGCGCATTTCCATCAGCAGCTACGACAGCCCCTGCCATTTCGCCTCCCCAAAAGTGTATGTTTGTATATATATAGGAACTTAACTCCTAAAAAAGAATGAAATACCGCATATATATCTGTTACATACAAGGGGAGAACCAAGGCGGAGGAAAGAAAAGATAATACAAAATTTAAAAAAAAAAAGACAAAGGAAGGCAGTAATTATAACATCTGAGTTTACTGGTTTATTTATATGCTCAAGAAGGCAAACTTGGAATGGAAACAGGGTTGTCCGCATTCTTAGCCCTCTGCTTGTATTTCGATCCCACATTCTTTAGATTATAACCATAACTCATTCAAACTTCGTCAATTCACCTGCAAAAATGTATCATCAAGAGGGAATTCTATTTTTAAGCTGAAGTTTGATATTTAGTTTATAAAATACCTAAAATAGACATCGCTATCCTTTTAAATTTTCTAAAACCTAACAGGTAATATAGTAAGATTATTTATATACACTTTTATACTCATCCATGCATTTTAGTTTATTGTGTTTTACTATTACTGCATATCTTGTATTTTGATTAAAAAAATAAAGAGATTTTAAATTGAGTAAATGAAAATAAATCATGTAAAATATATAACAATATTAGTATGTTAATAGTGTGAAAATTTTAAGTGATTCAAAAAAATTCTCATGTTTAAAAGGAAATATTCAAAAAAAATTATATATATTTATAATTTAAATTTATAAAAAATTATCCAAAGTCAAGTATAATTACGATAAAAATAAAATTTTTTTATATAATATAATCCAACTCAAAACTTAATGGATTTAATAAACCTTAACACAAATTAATATAGGTAAAAAAATCTAACAATTATAACAATACAAAAGTTATAAAAAATGAAATAAAAAAGAAACTTTTTGTTTTAGTTTTTCTCTGAATTGAAATTAGAATTATTTAATTACAACCTTTATAACTGAAAATTTAAATAACTAAATAAGACTACAAAAGAAGAAATCTTTCAATCTCTACTTAAATTACTTTTTATTCATCAATTTAAATATTTTTTAAAAATAAAAATAATTTCATTAAAATTGAGTCTTTCAATCTTGACAATTGGGTGAAAATAGGTTGTTATTATTATTATTTTTAGCAAGTCGGTAGACACAGTGCTTTTATACTATTTGTCTACTTAATATTATCAGGTTATCTATGTGTTACGAGTAGGATACCGTACAAAATTTTGCAGACGTATTCTAAAGTGTGATTGCTTAATTTTGATGTTTTCTTCAAATTTTTTTTAAAAAAAATTTGATGCTTTGTATTCCCTAGTTAATCGATGTTCTTTTCGTATTGGATTTGGTACAAAGTTTTTGAGATAGTGTGGTCCATCCCCCTGTATGCCAAGGGGACAGTAATTAATGAATAACAATGAATCCTATGGCCTTGGCAGATTTATCTAGTATAACACAGAATCCCATTGAGGAGAACAAAATGAAGGGAGCAGGCTAAAAGAATTGGCCTTCCGTGTAGATTAGATATCAGTTAGTACTACGATCTTGAACCAAAAGACCATTCAGAAGTGGGCGCTCCGCTTCCGGATTCCCAGCGAGCACCTTTTTATCACGAGCCTGACATCTGCCATCAGAAAATTGAGGATCAAGCAGTCGGAAAAATAAAAATAACACTGAATACGATGTCTCTTTCTTACAAAACCGTATGGTGCAAGTAAGCTTCACAGGTTTCATTTAGTAGGCGAGGCACACAGCATCTTATTTGAAGGTGAAAGCGCCCTCTTAAGATGCGGAGGAAATGAGCTTTGTTGCAGTTAATGAGACTTGTGAAACTTACTTAACTCCTAGAAGTTTAAAGTGTAAAGCTCAAACTGTATATGATTTCAACATAACAAGTACTTAGCTAGCCTAACTAAATTCCAGATAGTTCTCTTGTGAGTATCGTAGAAAAGACAATGAGTAAAGCAGCATAGAGACCTTACACTAGTTGATTGGAGCTCCATTGTAGTTGAATCTTCGCCATCCTAAAGTATAGACCACCAAAATTTAGCCCTTCAAGAATCCAATGAACTTAAAGAATATTGAAAAAGTTTATGCAACAAGAATACCTCAATCAACAAATCCTTTCTTGTAATCACACCAATTACACGAGAAGCACGAGGAACGACAAATATATGCCTCAGGCCCAGTTGGCGGAAGAGATTATATACCTGTACCATTAGCAAAATGCAGCATTTACAGGATAAGATGAAATTACACTAACAAAATAAACAAACATGATAATCCAATAAGATAGACAAGAAAGGATGACCTTTGTCAAAGACATATCTTCCGGGACAACATATGGAGATGGATTCAAAAATGGGGCTAGATCTATGTACATTTCCAAGTCATCTGAAGTGAGGTGTATGTCATTGATGGATAACCCTTTACTGGAAACAGGTTTCACAAATTCGCTGAAATTGTGCCTGCAGCCCAAAGGATCCATTAAACATTAAGCGTGAGTGAAGAAAGATCAGAATGGAATAAATGAAGTATCAAAACTTATAAAAGATTCCTCGCTACCTGATTGGCTTGGATCCACCTCTGGGATCGCAAGGCAAGGGACTATGCTGGAAATCTATCTTAGACTGAAGAAGCACTAGCAAGTGGCTGTATATAAACACATTGAGAGTTTGTTCAACTGAAGCATTCTTTTCTTTTAAAATAGAAACACATACATGCAGGAGGTGAACTTATTCTACTCTACCTTCGAAGCATGAGTCCAATGACTAGTCTTTCTCCGTTTCTTGTGTGATCAATCACCTAGGCAGGGTAAAACATCAAAAATAAACTTCAAAAATCCTTAAAATATTAAATAAAACCATCAATGAATGAGAAGCTAAGCTTACCGGGAAGCCATTGTGTTTGTTGATCCGCAATATAGAAACTACATCAGCAACCTTTACAATTCGTGGGAAGGATACAACCTTCAAAGGCAATAAAAAATGCAAACAAGAAGTTCAACATAATGAGCAACACAAGTAGAAAACCAGAAACCAGAAACAGAAAAGGTAGGCCACTCCAACAAGGGAGAGAAGAGGTTTTCTGACTAATGTCCAAGAATGTCTAGCCATGTAAAGTTGTGTGATTTCTTGTAGTAATCTCTTTCAAATGCTTAAAATTAGGGCATTGTGTCTATATAATGTTCAGTTGTCCAGAACTTATAAATCCCAGATGTTAGGATGTGGATCAAAACTTTATTACTACCAGGCTATAACAATGCCATTTTATTTTGTTTTGCAGAGATCCACATGGCAGAAAGACTCCCTCTTCTTTTTTTATTTATATTTTTAAATTTTTAAAGCCTCCATAAAAATCAAGTTAGCAAAATTTTTCATGACGTAGCAGAATCCTGCTTCACCAGAGCATTTCTTTTTTCTAATTGTTCAGGCATGTTCTCTTATATGTGCCATGAAATGCTTGGGTTGTATTCTCATCCATAAATCATATTGATAGAGAAATGCCAAGCACCCCATCACCTTTTGAGCTCCACATGCTTCCTTTGCTGTCATTTGCCGCATCTTGTACTTAGGCCTAGACTCCAACAATGGAATGCCCTTCAGGCGTGCTTGTTCTTCATAGAAACCTTCATTAAAAGCATCCCCAACAGCCTGCAGTCAAAATAATTCAGTTTGTTCCACAAGACATCAATCAAGAGACACACAGAGATATTAAATAGCATACCTTTGATATAAGCAGAACAAGCATGATAAGAGGTAGAAATTTTAAATTGTTTGTGATTTCAACCATAATGACACAAAGTGCCACTGTCATTCGCATTGAACCTCCAAGAAAAGAAGCAGCTCCCAGCAAAGCATATCTGTGAATAAACAAAGAATTATCTAAGCAATTTGGGAATCATTATATTGTTTGCAACTTATAAAAGAGAATGGAAACCAAAAAAGAGAAGGGGGTTGGGGATGGGGGGAGGGGGGGAAGGGAAGGTGAAGATAGGCTACTCACGTTCCCTCCTCAATGTTGAGTTTCTTGTAAAAATTAACAACAAACATGCCAACAAGCCGTCCATATGTTGATCCTATCATAATACCAGGAACAAACTGTCCAGCAGGAACAGCAGTACCAAATGTCACAACTGTTAAGGTATAAAACATAACCTGCAAAACATTTTAAGAGAACCGTACAATTAAAGCACTAAACGTAACTAGAAATAACAAAAGATTAATTAGATTCATTCAGCAGCACCATCAATCCAAAACCTATGCTGTAAGCAAAGTGATAAAATGCTCTACCAAAAAGGTCAGCAAACTTTGAGCACTGTATTCATGAATTGTTTTTGCACTAAACAAATTTCTGATGGCATCATCCTGTAACAACGTATATACATTTTGTTAGAATGCAAGCCGTCAAAGCACCTTGGAGAACAGGCAAATAAAGGACGAAGACGAGATTTCCAGAATTTAACACAACCTGAGTGTTGAAGAAAATAGTTGCTAGATCATTGTATTCCTTGTCCTTGCTACAATAAAACTGCAGACAACAAAAAAGCAGATGAGAATACCACGAAGCTATACACACAAGTATAGTAGTATACACAGAAAGAAAAAGGCACAAAAACTCCAAGAAACTGTTACTCAGAAAAAAAAAATTTGTTTTCTCTATTGTCAATTACTTTAAGAATAAAACCAACTTTTAAATCATGTAATGGTCAGGATCTGTTAAGGAGGAAGAAAAAGATCTCCAGCAGCATAGATAGGGAAGCCTAGACACTCCAATATAAACTGAGAGTTAGCAACTTCGCATGGAAAAATTGATTCAAACTCAATTGGGCATATCAGATACAGTTTTCTATATATATATATATATATAAAAAAAAAAAAAAAAGCAGAAATGTAACTTCGGGTCTGGATTTAAATTTTTACTGGATATAGAGTAATTATCATAAAGGCAAAAGAGATTTAAACCACATACAATATAGTTGACACATGTTACATGCTTGAATGGAAAAGCATGTACAAACAAATATCACAGGTACAGCAACAAGATAATCAAAAAGTAAAGTAATTTCAAAGGATGACTCTTACATTGACATAATTCCCGTACATTCCCGGAGGCTGTGGGCATTCAATACCAGAATCAGAATCTGATTCAGGGCATGGAGTGCATTTTCTTAGAAGTGGAAGCCCGAAGGAAATAACTGAAGTTATCACGGAGATAACACATGCTTCAATAATCTGTAAAAAATTTTATTCCAGAGAGGGAGGAAGCAGATTGAAAGTCAAATACAAGAGAACAGCTCATCCCTAGTAGAACACCAGTGTATATAACAATATCCAATTTCCACGAGTAACTTACCTTAACTCGGTTCCCTTTCTTGTGTAAATAATTTCTGCGCCAAGAAGTCATGTAAAGAGTAAGTTGGTTAAATAACGCTCCTGAAAAATAAAATTAAAAGTTTATGACTATAAATCTTTTATTAAAAGTTAATGACTATAAATCTTTTGAACAATGTATGAAATGTGGACAAAAAAGTACAAAACATGTACCAAGTAGACCTCCAATAACCCCAATAACTGCCATTGGCAATAATTCTTCAAAAGAATAGTCCTCCTGACCACTAAGAGAAGGGAAAAATAAGAAAGCCAGCAAACGCTCAAACAGAGATCACTATGAAAGAGCTGAAGAAGATAGTGTAGATACTAACTCAGATATGTCCCATATAATGAAGCCACCTGGGCCAAAATGTCCACACTTTCCACTCTTACACCAACCCATTGCAGAACGCACAACAACAGCCACAATTGCAGAGGTGAAAAAGACTCGCCACATGAGTTGACTCCTCCACCTTCACGAGCCAATGCAAACCAACACAAAACAACTTATAATTCAGGTATTCATACATTTGGATGAGTGAATTACCAACTAGCACAGCCAAATATGAAAATACTCTCAAAGATGAACATAATGAGTATAAGCTTACACAGAACCATGCTTAAAATCATTAATATGAATGCACAAGCAACTATGTAATCAATAACACAGATTTAATACCAAGATGTAACCTCTTCCAATGCAAATAGTACACCACCAACGGGAGCTCTAAAAGCAGCAGCAACTCCAGCTGCACAACCACATGCTACCTATTCAAAACATAACACAGATGGGTAATGAGCTCAATTTCAGAGAATAAGTCAAATATGTATAACTATATCTGAGAAAAGGAAGAAGCTCATAAAAATTGCAATGCTTTTCACATAATACACCAGTCAATAAACATGGCACTGCTGCCAATAATTAATTGGCTGAACATCATCAAGAACCTTATTTTTTTCTCCCCCACAAAGTTATATTTATTGGGCAGATAAAATGCCCAAGAAACAATAACAAGCATTTCTATCCAATAAAGAAAGGCTAAAAATACTTTCAGCAAAACGTATAAAGAACAACTGCAAAGCCAGTTTTTTTCTTAAGTAGCAAATTTTTTCCTTGGAGGCTATGGACATCCACCCATATTTCCTGGTAATGAAGAACAAGAAGCCAGAGAAGAGAGATATAAACTGTATTCAATTGGTGGATCATCATGAATTCTATAAGCATCAACAAATTGGGACAACTATTTCAACTTTAACTTCTCTATTTCTTATTTATATACTTTTTTGGGGGGGGGATGGGGTTGTCTAGCAATCTAACAAGAGAGCATATCAAAAAAATCTTTCCTCCTACATTACACAATTAGATGCTTCAGATTATTGAAGTTTCAAAACGCATTAAAGTTACTCACAAGATCACGGCGATCCCGGTCACTCTTGAAAACCTGTAGCCATCTCGAACTTAGATGATATTTGGTGGAACCACCCTGAAACATCACATGGAAAGAGAATTTAATTAATAGAAAGTAAAGGAACAAGCTTCAAGCGAAACATGCTATAGAATCATATTGAGATGTCTCATCCAACATAAAAGTTGACAAAAGCATGCTAGAAATTCCAGAAAAAAGAAAGTATTCCCACTCTTGTATCAGATCAAATGAAAGGCATTAAACATTCATTACATTGCAAGTTTTCAGAATTTTTCTATCCGCAGCCAAAATAGCCATTAGTTGCAGCAAAGAACAATTGGTTCTCTTAAAGAATTTAAGAAAATTAGTAAGGTGTCCCTTTCAAGGACCTATGGCATTATAAATCAAATAAACTTAGTGGAAAGCAAAAGTTGAGGTATATTTGAATATCATCCTTCTGCAATTCAGCTTAATAAATGCTTACTTGTCCAAGCAGAGAAGCAATACAAGCACCAGTATGAACGAGAGGACCTTCTTTGCCTAGAGCTAGACCACCTCCCACAGAACCAATACTTCCAAATATCTGAAAAATTAGAAAAGAAAAGAATCCAATTAAAGCATATAGAATGGAAATGGATTATCTTAGTCATTAGTTTTTCCCCCCTTTAATTGTTGTTTGGACACAGAATTCATTATTTTTGTATTAGGATACAAAAATATGGACATGGTTAGGTTACAACTAGAAAGCGCAGGCGTCAATATCACTTGGGTAATGTGGCAAGGAATCCCAATAAGCTAAGGAAATTCTAATTGGTATCTTTGGAACACCTCAAGGCTTTATTACAGAATTTTCAGAAAAGCAATACCAAGACAAGAAATTCCACTCCACCTTTCCAATTAAGGTTCTGAAAAGAAGGATCCCATGAATATCAACTCCTGCACATTTGATAGAAATTAGCTCTGTTAGCATATGACACTCAGAACAGATAATAAACAAGAGATAGCAATAAAAAGCAGACCCACAGCTGCGGCTTACCATTTAAATAACCTTTAATTTCAGGAATGCCAGACCCTGCTGCTGCTGGTGCAAACTTAGTGATGATATATACAGAAGAAAGGACTAAAACCAAGTTGATCAATACGTACACTAGAAAACCAAACAAATATGATTTTTGTATTATAGAAAAAGTTAATGAAAACTTCCAGCCAGCAAAGTTCTCAACAGATAAGTTGATGAAAACAGCAGAAAGCCCAGTCCCTGAAAGCAACCAGACAAAAGCAGTTATCATATGCAGAAATGATTAGCATGAAATCAAAGAAACAACCTTGAGAAATAAAATGATTGATGAGCTTCTCCACCAACAGTTAATAAAATATGCAACAACTTTAGTAAATTTTAAGGTAATTCCTGACATTTCATTCAAAGGCCAAAAAAAATACTTTAAAATCAATAAAAATCCGTAAAAAAACTAGTTGCAAAACCTATATGGCAAATGATACAAAATAAATAAGATGATGGTGCAATGCAACAACACAAAACTTAATTTCCATAATTAATTCATTAACTACAACCATTGTCAAATATTCCATTATGAAATCTACACACTACGTACAGATAATTTCTCAATTCTCAGTCGCCATACATGACTAATATAACTCTTTTTCAAGTCCAATCACATTACTGACTTTAGTTTCACTGAAAACCATGTTGATCTGAACCAATGACAGAACAACAAAAATCACACTCACGCGATTGATAACAAACTCCAAAATCTTACAGCAAGCAATAAATCATTCATCATTCACACACACACACATATTGGAATTAATTCATCATATAATCTAAGACAGATAATATGATCACTCAACTATATTGAAAACACACTAAGGTGGTGCATTGCCAAATTTATTCCTTCTAATCTACAAGCAAGTTTTTCACTAATGATCTAAACCGAAAATAAGAATACCTCATCAAACTTTAAAAGAAATGGAAATAAAAATGAAAGCAGAAGCATATACTGTCAGCTCACCGATGCCAATAAGCAAAGCAAGAAACCATTTCACCGCCACATAGTATATGACATACAGCTTCCCTCTCTGCGCCTATTATATGAGTAAAAACATCCATATCAGAATTATTGAACTCAAACTCAAGCTCAGAATAAATAAATAAATAAAACCTCAACCGAAAAAAAAAACCACCTGCTCTTCTCGATAGGCGTAATTCTCGATAATCTCATAATCAAGACTCTCGACAGAGCTGCTTCCACCACTTGTACTCAAAAGTCCGACACCTTCAAGCTCAGAGTCCTCCGAGTTCGGCATCTTAGACCAAACCAGCTTCGCCGTTTCAAATCCGTTTTGCAAGTGATTCGATAACATAATCGATTCGCTTTTCACTCAGATCTCCTCCAAATGAAACCTTGCCTCCAATTCCCCGTACAACATCAAAAATTAAAACACTACTCAGATCACAAGTTATGAATTCACGAACTCTAAGTTACCGAAATTATATGAAATTCGCGAGAGAGAGAGAGAAATGGACTGTGGCGTAGAAACGTAAGCAACTTCCTCTCTCCCTCTCTGGTTTTATTTTCCTCTCTTTGCTTGTTTTGTTCTTTTACTGCCGTCGCGCCTTCGCTTTATATTGTCTCCTGAATCAGAAAGGCAAACTCCATGCCGCATTGCAACGGAGTAGAGAGATGTTCGCGTAGGTTATGATCCACTGCAACGAGCTGTACGCTATATTTCTTACGGTTTTCATTATTCACCTTGATCAACGGGTGGATCGTAAGTGGTAGATGACGTGGACTACATAATATATCGATGATTGTCTGCGATAGGTGTAGGCAATTTTAGCTCAGGAGTCGTGGGTTGGACTGCGTCGTGGACCAACTGTTGTGATTTAACACTTCAAAATCCAACGTTTTGTGGTTTTGCGGGCACGTGGCAACTGACAAGATAGGTAAGCTAGCAATGAAAATAATTAAAATAATTATTGATTAATAAATAATTAAAATTAATTCAATTCTTAATTCGTAATTGTTGAATGGGCCAGTAATGGATGTCGATTGCTAAGAATGGTTTAATAGCTTCCAACGATAGTGGTTGGGTTAGGCAAAGTCAAGACAATTAAGGGTTCGTATCACGTCTTAATCAAACGCATGATGGGGAATGAATCAGCAAGCATGAGATAGATAGTTGCTTCCGACGCGGGAATCAATGGACGGTTGTACAAAGATGAGTATTTAATATACAATACACAATCGTGAAAAGGGCGGCAAGCGAATGGAGTTTTGGATTGGAGGACTGGCGAGGACTGTGAAACTAATAAATTTGGTTTCATCTAACTGGTCACATTGACTGTACAGTCTTCTTTCATCAGTTTACTAAAATAAAAGCCCACTAAAATATGCAAATTTAAGGCAGGATTGATTGGTAAAGTGAACTCCATGAGTTCTTTGTACTTTCAACGTTGACAGAAGAAATACAGAAAATTTTGAATTATTGACATACAGAACGGATCCCCCAAACCAACTCTTCATGCTTTTGATTGCAGACAATACGATTGTTACAGAGAGAGAATATTATTAATACAGAGAATATTATTAATACATTGAATTACTGCACCCATATTCATGGTTGATGCACTGTTTCTTCTGTTTTTCGAACTTTATGAGATATTAGAATAAAAACAAAAACAAAAACTCACTGGAAGAAGACCTATTAACTGAGAGTGGCTGATTAAACAATCGAATTTCCTTTTATTTAGGCAAAAGGATTGAAATAGAAGAAGTAGAGGTGAACTGGGGAATGCCTCGAGACATAGGGATAGCTAAGTGCCAGTCAATATTTCATCTGCAGAAGATTTTATTATTAAAGCTGTGTCTGGAAATTCTGGGTGTTGATTCTGTATATTTCTGATTCTGACGAGCTTCACAAAGGTTTCTGAGAGGGATCGGATGCAGAGAGCTCTGCATACATGTCTGATATCGCTTTTGCAAAGTATTGCTTTGCTTGAGGTCTCTTTATCTGAAAGTGTGCAACACAGGGTAAGAATCTGCAAGTTTGACTTCCCTTTGAACTTGTGTTCTTTTCTGAGAAAGAATGTACATTTTTGAACTGAGCACTTGCCTTAAATGTCGGAGTGAGCAGACCATTTTCCATTGTGAATGGCTCAAGCACCAAAGTCACAGCTTTAACAAATTCAAAACCTCTCAACTGCAGGACAATAATCCATCAATAAATGATTTACTAAAATGAAAAAGCGAAACTGAACTAGATGGCCAAATAGTAATTTTATAAAGATGTATTACCTGAGCTTCTCTTCCAAGGGCATCCATGTCAGCCAGGACAGCAGCCCTTGCTCTCGGGTCATTGCACAGTTGCCCTAAATCTTTATACTGCATGCAGATATTACCCGAGAACCATTAATAAATAGACAAAAAATCACGTATTTAGTATCTTTCAATCCAATAATGATTTAACCATCACAAAAGTATTTGCATCTTTGCACCAAAAGTTTGTTGATCTGCTTTTGTTTCGGCACAAAACTAGACTTGGTTGAGCTACTTCATGAACAAGTGATTCACAGGAAGGCTACCTTGTAGGTTCTGAAAGTTTGATAGAGTTGATGAAAATGGATGACATGAATTATTGCAAACCAAGAAACAAATATGATAAGATACCAAGACTAAACATAATTAATTATCCTGCCTCTGTGCCTCATTTTGAATAACAAAATTTGTCAACAAGGTTCATCACAAATGCAAATGTGCTAGAACAGTCTTTCAAAATTCAACAATTCCAGCATAAAGGTCCAAATAGAATTTCTACATCCACATGCCAACAGGTCAACTGCTCTTCACTGATTTAACTGTGTGATGACTGTCAAGTTTTTTCTATGACACTGAAAGCCAAGAAAACATCACCTGAATGCCTTCAGATGCAGCCCATGCTTTTAAAGCATCTGGGTCCACTGAGATAATGGCTACCAAAGAAGAATTCAGGCTGTCACCTAATAATAGAAGCATTTCCAAGTCAGCAAACAGAGGAAGGGGTAAGAGAGAAATAAAACATTGGAGAACATTGTTTTCTTACCATAGACAAAGCACTGACCAACAAACTTGCATTTGGCATGTACATTCTCTATTTTCTCTGGAGCTATGTACTCTCCCTGTGCCAACTTAAAAATGTTCTTCTTCCTGCAGCAGTAGATACAATTTTCTAGTAAAAAATGGTTAAGGCACGCGTGTCCAAATTATAAGTTGCATTCAATAAAATAGCTATCACACTGGAAAACAAAAGAGGTTTTGCATTCATTTCTAATATCAGCACAAGTTTATATCCGGTGCTGATGTTTGGTACGGCGATGTTGATTGATCAGATTATGGGGTTTAAACACCCTAGAAACCCAACGGTAGAGACAGAAAGAGAGAAAAAGATGACAAAAATTACTAAAAATTAGTGGAAAACGACTATTTTTACTTTAGGCTAAGAGATTCTTAATTCAGTTCAGGGGCCTGAGAGAACTGTGTTTCTGTAATTGCTTCAACTTCAAGCATTGTTGGATATAACACCACCAACAGAGAGAGTGGAAAATTCAAGTAGTCAATTCTGTTACTTAAAGAAGCCTCATTGATGGTTGCAATGACTAAGCACTGAGAGATGCCACAGCTCACAGTTTTGTTTTTCCCACAGCTCTAGGTAGCTCAACCCTATGGCAGAAGACCTCTGAAACAAGAAATATCTGGCCTGAAAACTCCCATGTATTATAAGGTTAATTGCAAGCTTAAGTGATAATAGTTCTGCTGTCCATATGTCATATAAACCACAAGCAGGAAAGACAGAATATCTGTGATTCATCTCCTAACCAGCTTCTTAATAAGAAGTCCAAGGACACAATTAATCCAATTGAGAATAGTCATTTGGGACGGTAAGATCTCACCTATCAATAATCTTTAGACGACCTCCAGGTAACCACATCCCTATATCTCCAGTATGAAGCCATCCATCTTCATCAATAATTTCTTTCCTGTTCAATTGATTATAATGTCAGTATTACTTGCTCTCTGAACAATTAATGAACATTAAATTAAAAAAAAAAAAGTCAACGGGGAAGGTGACTACGTCTGTATTTCATCTTTATAATAGCCCTTGAAAATAGTGGGACCCCTAACACAGATTTCACCATGAGAACAAGGCTGATCCTCAGATTTGTAGTGCATCTCTGGGACATCCACAAGCTTTATTTCTAGAAATAAAAATAGAAGACATTATGAACAGAGCCAAGTTAATAAATAAAGGAAAAACCTAAAGCCAGATGGCCCAGTTTATAAATGGCTAATTTACTTATGCCGGGCATGCAATACACATGCCAATAACTCACCGCAAGCTGGATTTGGAGAGCCAACATGACCAGAGAGGTTGTCACCCTCGTCCATAGAGCTTATAACACATGAAGTCTCAGTCATTCCATATCCTTCAGATACTCTCCCACCAAAGCAGCTACGAGGAATGACATAAGCCTTTGAGAGAGAGATACAACTTCTTGGGAGGAAGTCCATATGCTAAAATTGGCAAACTTACATTTTCAAGAAGTCCAAGACATCAGGAGACAAGGGAGAAGCACCTGAAGCCATAAAACGAACTCGTCCTCCAAGTTTTTCCCTTATCTTGTTGAAAACCAATCTGTCCCACATGGGAGATGGATTCTTACCTGAAATAATGATGTATCACCCAGACCAGGAATGTAAGACAGCAATGTGGGAGTAGTTTAATTAAAAAAGACAGAGTTTGAGCTTAAACTGCAAATTTTAAACATATAATAATTGCAATGAAAAGGCAAAAGAAATTTTACACACTTTGCATGGAAGGTGAAGAAGGAAAAAAATCTCAAGCTACAATGTGAGAAGCTCTTTTTGATGCACTTCCTTACCACTCAACATTGCTTGCTTCTTGGCGTTGTAGGCCGCATTGAACAGCTTCTCCCTTAGTGTACCAGATGTTTTTACAGCATTTGTAATGCTGCAGAACCAAATTATAAGACCCAGTTAACTAATGAATACTATTTGCAACCAAACAAATAATTTTACCAGTGATGGACAGTGTTGTCACCCGGCATATATTCTATTGTACAGCCGAGGAACACTGCAGAATAAAGTTGGTCTTAGAGCTGCCATGTCATCCATCAGTTTCATATTATCCTGCACACAGATGTTAAAGAACCATGTGAGGCATGTCAGCAACAAATAAAATCAAAGTAATTTCAGAGCTACAAAGCAAATATATACCACAAGATTGAATTACAGCATCACATACATGGATGAACTATTCAATTGTGTTATAGCAATTACTCTTGTTTAAATACAATCTAGCTTAATTCTGTCAGATAAGGTAACTGTTATTGATGATGTAAGACAGTTCACAAAATAAATGCACGTGGACACTAAAAGGCACCAATGAATACACCAGCAAAATGATGAAACAATTTTGTAATTCAGTTATGCTAGCAACAATTTTTCAGGGATTTGACAATGAAGCAAGAAAACAATATCTTGATTAACCACCAAATTCACATAGTTCGACAGAAGAATTTAAGTCATTTTTCCTATTTAAAGGAAAAAAGTAATATTATTAACAGTTTCAAGATACAAGGAAAATAACAGTTATAGTCAATTACATACCCCCTGGTAAAATCCAACAGCAACTCCAAAATAAACTAGCAAGACTTGGTTTGCTCGTTCATAGATATGAGCCAAGGGAAGATAGGATATGAAACTGGCAAACCACAGGTAATTAAGCAAAGACTAACCAGTGCAAAAGATATAAATAGGACACAAGGAAACAAAAAACGACATAATGGATCCAAGAGTATTCGCACTCACACATCTGAGGGGTAGAATTTAACAGCGAGAGAGCCGCCAGCAACACTTGCAATGAAGTTCCCATGGGTCAATACTGCTCCCTGGTCAAAATTCATATTCAAAAAATGATCTTCATTTAGATAACTAACAGAGAGTAGAATCATTTATAGGGGAAGTTCATAGCACCAAAATCACAGGATTAAGTAATACCTTTGGTGTCCCAGTTGTACCACTTGTGTAACAAATTGTTGCAACACCATCAGGCTTGGGTGGACAAAAGGGCTGAAGGTTACTGCAGCCCTAAAAGCAAGCCATTTACTTGAGGGAACTAATACATTTCTAGATTATAAAACAAAATCAAATACTCTTGCATCACCATTATAATCTTGAATTTGGCTAGGCAAATATCACAAAACATAGAACTAGACGTGGCGCTAGGAGTAACTAATGTCAACCAAATTCAGAAATAGACACGTGTGTGCATAAAAACTTATCTTCGGTGTTTTTATGGTGTTGTATGCATGATGTGTCGACAATAATAAGGATAACCTATTATTGATCTCTTCTTGCATTTCTGGGGAACAAAAATTAATGTGAAGAAAAAAGAAGAATCCTAATCTCATTGGGGAAAATGCATGATCTCCAGAAGCAACAAATTCCAAAAAGAATTGAAGAAAAGCAGTTCATGTCCTGATACATTTTGTAGCAACAACCTACAAAATCTATGGTATATGGTAATTCTCACATCAACACCCCTGTTTGAAACATTTGCAGCAGAAATAGGAAAGGAAAGTTGAGACCAGAGAATACATGCCTTAACTTTCTTTCAACCAACATGGACAACATTTAAAATGAAATTCAAATCAGATTATACATTATCTAATCACATTAATGTACCATCGTAGAGCATCAAACTCATGTCGCTACAAACTCAAAATGGCACAAGGCTAGAGAGGGATATGTAGTCACCTGACTAAGTAATTTTGAATATGTTAGAACCTGAATCCCAGTTGTTGATGGAAGTGATGGTATTTGATCATCTATCCCTCCAACAACCTGTACAATGTGGAAATCAAATTAACATACTCTAAAAAAAATTGGTGAAACAAGGAGATGTACTTTTATGCTGTTCACGTTTCCAGTTAAGAAAGGGCAGACGGTTTTTCGTACCACAATTAGACGAACAGTTGGAATCTCAGACAAGCAGCACAGCAACTGCAAATTTCAAGTCATACAATCAAGCATTGGGAAAAGAAAAATTCAATCAGAAAAAAATTATATAAACGGTATAATCAAACGAGACGTAAATGTAAAAGGAAAAAAAGAATTGATCAATAAAGCCAAAAATAGTTATTTGGTTTCTTAACATGACAAAAGTACTGCTGTGGCGGTTTAGAGCTCATAAGTAACTACTGGCAGTGCAAGAATAGAAGGGGTTGTCCAGATGATAATGCAATAATAATAAGAATGTAATTTTGGTTTTCAATACTCAGCCAACTGAATGGGATATGGAAGTGAAATTTGTCATAACTTCCCACAACAGTTGAAGAAATGGTAATATTAGAAAAAAGAGAAACATAAATTATAATATAATTGACATAATCACAAAAACTGTTATTACTAAGAACTGAAAAGGGGTGTCATTAAATTCCCAGCAATAAAGAGTATGTTAAGGTTAGCTATAAACCTATTTCTCACAAAGCTTGACATGACAATCTTCACAGCAAGGGAATCCCAAAAGATTCACAGATTGAACTTACAGAATTCAGGGTTTGAGGCACACAAAATATGGCTTGTACGGAAGCATGATTTGATATGTACTTGACAGCATCTGGACCTGCAAAGGAAGAAAATCTGATTTAAATGACAAAAAACCAGGCTAGGCCACGCAAAAAATCAACTAAAGATATATATTTAACCAGTCACACACCAAGAGTGTCATAAAGAGGAACGGATATGTAAGAATACGCAGAGCAGGCATGATCAACAATAAGCCACTCTGGTCTATTGATAAAATATAATCCAATGGAAGATCCCTGTTACAAACAAATGGAACAATATAATATGTTAAGTGAGAAATGATCCAGGAACTTCAACTGGAGATAATATAACATGCTAAAAGTATTGAAGACATAAACTGTTACAAAAGCAAAAACCATTCTTCACCAAATACATGCTGTCATTACTCAGATATTCACCTTAGGTATTCCATGATAAATGAGGCCAGAACCTACTTCTGTCCGTGCTGTACCAGCTTCTCCGTATGTCATCCATTTGTACCTAAGCATAAAAAACACAAGTTAATGAAAGAACTTCAGCAAGAAGTTACATGCTTCACTTAAATTAAAGAACACTTACCCTCCAACTGTGCCATCAACCCGGATACGTGTACCCAGATATTTGTAATCTCGGAAAGTCTCAACCGAGCGCCTAGATTTACAAAGTTGAAGGAAAACCAAATAAGCACGTTTCTACAGTTACATACTAGTGTGGAAGTTGAAACTTAGATAAAATTTGGCAAATTAAATGGAGGATGCTCACACAAAATTGTCATGCAATGTACCAATTTCAGGGTGATCAGGGAATCTACTCACAAGCTTCAATGGTGAGCGAGCAGATCTGTCCAAAAATTCAGAAGACAATTAAACTCAAAGGTAAAAATTAGAAAATCTTAACAGTAATGGGCATGAAGAAATTTCAATGACAGCGGTAATAACTTACCTGTATACATTCCACTTTCCTGTATGCAGTTTCTCCGGAAGCACAACACTGTAACCCTGCTCTGCTCAAATTCAAAAGCAGAAATGATAATAATTACTTGGGCATTCATAAATGCAAAATATGAAATAAGTTGTATGCTAACTAAATATGCTCATTTGGATCACTCTCTAAATGTAAACATCAAAACTTTCTCCAGTGTCAGTCGGGCATAAGTCACATAAAAAGTTAATGAACTGCACAAAAGACAAGGAGTACAACAAATTACATGTGACCCCGCAACACAAAAAGTGGAAAACGTCGTACTAATTGAAAATTGAAGAAATTAAGGTATCAAATCTTTTCTGTTTTTTTTCAAGAATGACGAAATCTATTAATAAAAAGAAAAGTAATGGCAACTGGTCCGGGAAGATCATGATTGGAACAAATCCAATAGGTTATCGTGCTAACAAAAGAAACCAAAAAAAGAATCTAACAATGATTAAACAAATCGAAAGTATTCAATCTCTACAGTAATCTTAACAAATGGGAAACACGAAGGGCTCAGCGTCTAAGCAAAAAGCCACATATTTTTACACGATATAACTAATCATAAAGGAAAATAACAAAACAAAGGAATCAAAAAACTCTTTCAGCGACGTTTACACCAGCTACAGTACATGTTAAGATCACAAAAGAAAAAACAAGAAACAAATGCAGCTACTTACGACTGCACCGGAATTTACACGTAGCTATATATATTTATAGGAAAAAATTATACCGTATGCGAACTCGCCGGCGGTGAGATTTTGACGGAGCCGAGAAGAAGAAGAAGAAGAATCATCAGCGGGAATAAAGTGGCCATTAATGGCTTTTAAACGACGTTCAGCGCGCGCGGAATCCATAACTAAATTATTCTCTCTTCACTCTTCCAACGAAGTTGGTAAGTTTCTGTTAGCTTCCAGGGAATATGTTAGAATGAAGGGCTAGAGAGAGAGAGAGAGACAGAGAAGGCACGCCCTTCAAGGAAGATGATGTAACAGCGTCGTCGTTTTTGGGGCATTGAAATAGATAAAGATACGATACACTATGCATTAATTGTCAGCGGTTGAAATATGGTATGATAGTGACAATGAATTATTTACCAACTACATGACATCTACGGATTGCCGGCACGGCATCGTTTTCGACACTACATCGAAATCATCGATCGTAATGAATAATGAGATCAAAAAATTAATTTATTAAAATATAAAATTATTATTTGTTTCCGTATATCCGAACCCATGAATGGACCATTAAAGGATTATACTTCTTGCACTGTATTTATAAAATTTAAAATTATGGTGAAATAATAAATAAAAATATAATTTATTTTTATTTAGTTATAATTTGAAGGATAAAATGTCATTCATGTTTTTATAAATTTCAGTAGTCACTCATTTTAATAATGTAATTACATAAAGGATTTATCTGTTAAAAGTGATTAATTATGTCCTTATCTGTCAATATTTTTAAATTTAGGGGTGTATATGTTATTTGTCACTCTTTTTCTATTTAATTTGCGAGGAACCTGGGCTGGAATTTTGGTTTTTCTTTACGTTCTTCTCTATGGCGGCACACATGCACGGAAATTTTGCATGCTGAGAAAGGCGAGTCGTACGTAGGAATGGATTGAACGGCGCTTTAGGACATACGGGGTTGGAGATGGAAAAGAGAGTTGTCTTTTCCTTTGGGGGCATTTATTCTCGACCAGTTAACTGTAAGCTACCATGAAAAGCAAATGCCCTTTAATAGCGTTCAGAAAATTAGACTCCAATCATTTAATTTTCTTTTATTATTTTATTTCGGTGCATAAAGTTTGATTTGGTTGACAAGTCAATGTATTATGATTCGCAATTAAGAGTCATTTTCTGGACTCTCGTGCACTTTTGGAAAGGGAAGATCTAGGTGCATTGAAAAAACATAAAGGCGTACTAACAACGGCTTCCACTTTATACTACAGTCCATGATTGGGAAAGGGTGGCCTATACTTTTGTTGACTCGTCAATCCAGTGGTACTCCTAATTTAAAAGACACAGCAGCGTTTTAAATTTTTAGCTCACGTTTTAAATTTTTTTTATTATATATTATTATAATTATTTTAATATTTTAAATTCTGCATTAAATAATGCATATTAACAGTTCCCACTTTTCTTATATCAATGGAGCTTCACTACTTAACACATATTTAACATAGAACAGTTTTAAAATAAGAATGCATGTGACACACTCATGTCACTTCATACTTTCTCGTTAAACAAGCATTTTCTTTAAACGGAACGGTCATCAGTCGGAACAGTAGAAATTGGCACATTTGACATTCTATTTGGTTATGGATCCCAAAGTATATATCGAGAAAGATTTGTACCAGTAATCGTAGAACCTACAGCCAGATCAGGTCAAAAAGAGAGATAAATAAAAGCATATCCTTTAGCTTGTTGCGTGGCTGGGTCTCTCTCTCTCATCACATCTCGCTGTCTTTCAAACGTATCCCGTCTTGTAGAAGCATATATACTCATGGACAAAATGTGTACCAGCAGCCTTAAGCCTCCTATGGATGGATTTGTGTTTATCGTATCAGAAGAGCTCCATCAATTGCTGCGCCACATCTGCACCAAACAATCACAAAATCACAAAGATTTTAACACTGATGCTAGAAAATAAAACTTCTATGGGATACGAGATGCAAATGTTACAAATGTTTAAAGTGTCATAGATATTGAAATTTGAATTTCAGATGATGGGGTGTGTGTGTGTGTGTGTGTGTGTGTAACATGGTGAACAGCATACCTTGAAGAATAGCCGGTGATGTCTGGAACTCCTTCCAGATATTCTGATAAGAAGCAAGATCCCAATTTAAAAATTTGGCAGCAAGGTATGCAGCTCCAGCAGCAATATGATGAGGTTTAAACTGAAGCCACAGTGAACTTCGAAGCCTGCAAAACAAAACAGTGACCTTCAACAAGTGATGTAAATTTCTATAAAACTACAATTTTCCAAAACAAGTCCAGAGACATGTAAGAAATAGTCAAACCATCCGGGAAACACTAATATGAACAGGCAATGTCTTCTACAACTTAGCACATATTGCCACATTGACAGAAACCACATCGCTACAAGAATACAAGTGAGAGAAGTACCAGATTTAAGCTATAAAACAAGAAAATCATGCACTGGTTCAAATAAAGAAGTCACTATTTCTTACCAACTAAAAAGCACCAATCCAGGTAGAATATTTTCCAAGAATCTCTGCAGTAGTGCTGATATGGTATCAAAACTATAGCAAACATGTTATACTCATCTACTGAAAACATCAACTCCCAGAACCAGTTCTGCTGCAGGGGATTTTAACTCCAGAAATATATGCAATGGGAATAACAGAACAAACATGAAGTCCAGGCACATAGCAAACAGTTAAATTTATCAAAGAAAATGTCCCTCTTCTGCTCAATTGGAAGGCTTGCGACATGCATGTTTGATGCTCCTGTATCATGCATGTAACCCAAATCCTCGGCCTCGTCTTGCAGACATGATATAAAGCTACACAGGGTACAATAAACTTGTATCCTGTCTTGTATTTATTTTACCACAGTGTGGATATCATCATAAAATGCAAGGCTTTATTGATTCAGAATATGGCCGTAGTAAGCATATCGTGCACTGAGAAATAAGGCATAAACTTTTTGTCAGTCAGAATCTCAAACTGACACCATATTTACAACAAACAAACAATGGGCATTTTCATAGGCATACAGAGGCTAACTCAGGGGACATATAATAATCTGGTTAATAACAGGTATTTTAAGAGTGTAAATTTATCCAAAAATGATGTTTGCACTTGAGACCAAGGGGAATCAATTTTTTTAAGTGGTAAATGTAACAAATTCAAAGATTTACAACATTGTCTTGTAACTTGGCCCCTTAAAGTTCTCTCAATTAGACTTTGTAAGAAAGTAATTAGGATATACCAAAAAGAGGATTTGTATTTTTAACTAAAAAAATATAAGATTCAGCATGTTCAGTTGGGTAAATCTAATTTATTCCGAGGTAAAGGATTTTGAAAACATGCATGATCCAGCCTTCTACACTTATCAAGTTAATCACAGAAAAAATCTTTTGTTCAGTAACGGCAAGGAAAGGCTGCCACTGGGATAGGCCAGTACACAGTACTATTTCTTGATAATAACAAGAAGAATAGTAACATCAACTGCCGATCAATACGTTGACAATAGCTTCGGTAAATTGCAAGCAAGAGTTATAACACACTATTCCCAACAATCAGTTCATTTTCTTAGTATCAGAAAATGAAACTCATTTTGTGCACCACAAGAGTTGTCTCAGAATATATATATATATATATATCTCCTACTGTTATATATATATATATATATCTCCTACTGTTATATATTATACCACCACTGATTTTCTCATATGATAATAACATTTGTAAAACATGACATAGTACCTCCTCTTTACAACAACAAAACATTAGAATTCATGTTAATAATTTCTGTAACTACATGAAGAATTTGGTCATGCAGTTTTAATTGTTTCTTCAATTGAATCAGGTCATTAGTGAATGACAAACTGATATAAGGATAGAAGAACGAGAATCTAAATTATGTCCTGAAGAGAGGTTTACAGCATCATTAGAAATTACTTGGGTGATGCAATGACTTTTCTGAAAGTCATATGACATATTGAAGCATAGCAAAATGACTGAAGCAGAAGCTTTCATGTGAGTTCAGCCATGGATAAGATACAAAATAAAGTTTCACTCTGTCTTGATAAGTTAAGAATGACTTTTCTAGAAAAAAATTGCTCAGATCAAGCAGAAAAAGAGTAAACTCCATTATCACTAAAAAGAAACCAACAGAAGGGGCAAAAAAAATGTAAAATGATACCACTTCTAACTGCTAATATGTAAACTATGCTACAAGACAACGTACAATAACCTATTATTAGACCTTTTTACTTACATAACTAATAAACTTGCTTGACTAATTTGTGGCCTTTCCTTGTGTTTCCCTAAAAGTAGAAAAGAAGGGAGTAGAAACATCAGAAAAATCATATCCAATTTAGAATTTAAACATGGCAGCTTTTCCTCATTTTGTCTTCTGACATACAAATAACATACTCCATCTAGGAGTGTGTGCCATGACTTCTAAAATATTAACAACTTTTTCTTGGCTTCTAAATATACCTAAGAGAATTAGAAGCTAGATCAAGGATAGTAACTCAACAGAGTTATTCAATAAAGTATAAGAAAGACATATAAGAAAGACAGGTAAATACTGAGTTCCACGCCAGGGAAAATGATACTAAGATACTTAAAGGCCTTCAAAAAGCTGGCACCATTTTAATCACTTCAAACCCAACAGGAAACTATTGGCCTTTGGACACCCATCAAAAAAGATATATTTATTTATGATAAAGAACCACCTGCCAATAGCTGGGCTGAATTTGATCAAATAACTATCACTAGCACATAAGCTTCATGTACCTTTATATATTTAATGAACTGAGAATAGAAATTCTTTGACAGAAGTTTCAATGTTTTTCATACCTATTTCAGGCAAAATTAGAATGAAAAAGATAAATGAAAAAGAGAGACACAAGTCTGGGGAGAGGGGAATGGTGAGGGAAGCAATGCAAACTTTATGTGGTATTTCTACAGACTTTTTTTCATTAAATGTTATGAAGATTCCAATGTTCCTTTTTTGCCATCAAAGGATCAGATTATTTTCACAATTCTTTTATTTCCCCTTCAAGGATGTCATATCCTATCATTTTTTCAACATTGTTCTTTCATCTACATGCAAAGCATATAGGTATAAGAACAACAACAATAATTATTAAGTAAAATTATAAATGGTAAGAATTTTGAATAGAACCAATATATTGTTCTTGGCTATAAAGTAGACCGAAAAAAGGAAAGAGGAGGGCTGGAGCATAGATGGCAATTGAAAATAATAAAATAATAATGATGTAACAAATTAATGGGAAAAACATGCTGGCTTTTTCCTTAAAATAGACTTGCAATCGAAATTAAGTTGAAATACTCATATTTGGGAAAAAAAAAAAAAAAGGTAAATCATAAAATAGTTTTAAAATAATCAAATCATAACTCCATGGTTTTTCTTTTTGACCAAAAAAGGGAGAAAAAGCAACTTAGAACAGAGGGAAAATGCTACCATATATTTTTCCTCCAGATCTGTGTGGATGCAGGCATGAGGACAAGAAGCCAGATTTTAAAAACAAAATTAGAAAACTGGCTTTTGGAGGTTCTGGGGCTATCTTTAGTAGCCAATGACCAAGTTGATGGTGTATGCATAGTAAAGGGATCCACAATACATCAGCAGGATAACTTCAGATTTAAAAACAAAACTTTCCATGACCAGCATATCAATCTGCCAGCTAACAGTATCATATAGGCGAGCATGCTAATCTTGTGTAGCCCCTGCAATATTATGCCATGCCAAGAGAATCAATATCCCATACCACAATAACTACGCAGAGTAGCTGCTCTGAAGAAGAAAATTATTGACATGTATCACACAGATTGGACCAAAGAGAGAACAACAGCTCCTCCTCCAAGCCCTTAACTACCTCAGAACCTCAATTGGCTAATTGGCTGAGATGAGAACACCAACTACCCAAAATCTATAAAAGAGATATGCAATCAAGATGCAAGACCACTTCCTTGGTCCTAAATTAGGTTCCTAGAGGAAACACTCCAGCCAAATAGAAAATAATCCAAATCAAACTGGTACCTGAAGAGGGAGCAAGATCAGAATCATTGTAGTGTAAGTTAGATAGACCATTGTGTACAGCATCAAATTGAATTTCAATATATATAGTTTGTTCATCTATGAAACTAATTGAAGCAATCATTACAAATATATTGCACCTGCAAGAAAACAGCATCATATATAATACAACAACTGCAATCAAAAAAAGGAAAGTGATGAACTTACCCTTCACTGACCAAGTTTAATGCCAGATTCACCAAAACAGTTTGTGAAAGACCTAATTTGCTGAGAATGGATGTAAGAGGGCCATACGGATGATGCACGTTGAGTTCAAAATTCAGAGTAGTCAGGATCATTTGCTCAGCCTCAGTCACCCGTTCCCGATACTGCTCAAACCAGTCCTGTTTAATACACAAATCATTTCATTTCAGGGAAACATGATCTTAATTTTTTACTTTAATTTCTTCTTAAGCCATCATATTTGAAGCATATTTCTATTGCACAAGACAAATTTTTCCATGAGTCATTCAACATTTTCATATGGATACGTATAATTACCATATGGACTTAAATTCACAATAATGATAGAAGGAAAAAATTTGTTAAATTTTATACTAGTTTGTGAAATCTGTAATGCTTGAGAGATAGCAAAACAAACTAGGTTCTTCTTGTTGACCATTATACAGCTGAATAATTTGATCTTTTTGATTTTCATTTGCAGAGTAAACTAGTGAGAGTTGTGTAGTTTGATTTTTTTTATTTTTATTTGCAGAGTAAAATAGAGAGAGTAGTGAGAACACTTACAACAGGAAGGAGATAGGACAAAAGACTAATATCCTGCTTATGATAAAGTTCAGAAGATGCTCTTAGTACATCATTCAAAGGGCGAGGTGTCTCCTCGGACTTTGCAGCAAGAAAGAGAGCAGCAGTAGCAATCAACTGCAACAAAGACATATCAGCTAATATACACACACAAAATATCATTAGTGTACAAGCAATAACAAAGGGAACAAGTTTTCTTGAAAAGAATCCTCCGAGAAACAGAAACAACAGAAAATAAATTAAAACTTCTCTGAAAAGAAAGTAGAAACTCACAAATCTATCATGACAAGCATGAGATCGCCGAACAAAAAACCGATGGCACAAAACCATGGCAGTTCCAATGGTGGTTTGTGGCCTGCAAGATATATGACACAGTTTGTCAACAACATGGGGGAAGGAAATCTTAAACATCACCAGATTTAAAGAAACTAAGCCATGAATTAAAGATGAGCTTACAATTCAAGCCGCACTCCAAGATTTTGAATGAAAGCACAATATGAATATCGCAAATGTGTTTCACGTAGCGCATCAATGCCATCTTTTCTTGAGGGGGAGAATCTCTCAATCTCATCCCTCGACATAAACACTGGTTCATCATCCTCCAGTTTTGAGCGGTCTCGTTTACAGCTTGTAGATGTAGAGGGCTCGGCATTGGATCTTGAAGCAGGAAGAACCAAATTGTTGTAGGTTGATGAAATAGCACTCTCATAATCAGTAGGTGGTTGAAAATAGTTCCTTGTACTATCTCCCCATGAAGAGGCTGAAAATTTTCTCCTCTTGAAAGAGGGGGCATTGTTAGGTTGAGCATAACTAGGACTTTTATAGTGCTCCCTAAATTTCCCTGAGTAGTCATGGAAATTGTTATAATTTCGAACATGATTGTTATTCCAGCATCGGTTCCAGTTATGGCTATTGCTGACATTGTCCCTATTGAAAGAAGACCAATGCCTATCATGATAGGCGCCCCCTTGTTGACGGTAATTTCGTGCAAATTTCATTATATCTGTTCAAAGTTTAAACACAAAATCGTCAAAAACAAATAAGGCAGAATTAATAATAAATTAATATCAACAACAACAACTAGATGTTTGCACATATACACAGACTATAGATAAAAAACAAACTCCAATTACATCAATTTTCCTTCTCTGAGATGCCTAAAAATGATAACTTTTTTAATGTTTCTGACATGCAGCAGAAATAATTAACAATTTTACCAAAACAATAAATATATCATCATCAAGCTAAGCTCCAAGGCATATTATTAATATTTCGTCCAATCAATATCTCATCTCTAATTAAATCATCTCCGATCATCAATAAATTTCCTATAAACTATCAAAAATTTGTTAAACGAATGATTAATCAAATTCAGATAATCTGATCTGAATACAACCAACACTATCGCGCCAAATCCGTAGCGGCAAAAATTCCTAAGAAACAATCATGCGCAAATACCAAAACTAAAGAAAATCTAAAACCTAAATCCAAAAATCTGATCAACTAATTTAACAGAAACGGTCAGATATATTAACGACAAAAAATCTTGAAACGAACATCAACAGCGTGATTCAATTATACAAAAATTTACCTGATTAACGGAGAACGAGAGAAGAAGATCAAGAACAACTCCGTGATTGAAACAGAGAAGAGGTTGGGGGCTTGAAATACAAAAGGAGAAAAAGCGTAAAGAGAGTCAAAAACAAAGACAAAATCAAAGGGAGGAGATGGATGGTATTTAAACAAGCAACTTTAATTATATGATTATCCAAATATTCGGTGCGGTGGTTTTTCCTTTTTCCTTCTATCTTTATGAGTTGGGAGTTTAGGCTGTTGGGTTGAGTAACCTAAGGTTAGGTTAGGTTAGGTTAGGTCTAGTCACGGAAGGTAAGCTGACCAAATCCGCTTTTCAAAATTTTCTAACGTGCGCGGTTGTGCACGCTACGCACCTTAAAGTCTAATAAAACTTCACTTCAGTTTTCGGGTTCGGCCGGTCTAATTTCAAGGCCTATTATTACTGGGCCGGTTAGTCACAAAGTTTTGGAAGCCGGTCCATGCAACTTCTTGATGGATCAAACATTGAAACTAAAATGGGCTGAATTTATCTAAATTAATAATTTAAATTAATTTAAAATTTTATTAAATTACAAAACTATCCTTATAAAATATTATCTCCATCCTGACCCTTCCTTGCCTCGTTGGTTCGTATCATCTCTTGGCCTTGAAGCTTCAAGATGAACTTTCTGTGATCTCAATCCACGTGCCTTTTTCTGAATTCTGAATGCCTCGAACAGCTACAGCTCTGTGTACGCTTCTCGATTACAGGTTTGCTTCATGCAGGCTGCTGACTTCGATGAATCTAAGGAACTTTTATCGAGTGCCAATAATATCTTGTTACGCTGCTGGCACTGCGAGGAAGAGTACGTAATTTAATCACGATTAATATATACTGTTAAACAGTGCCATCCTCGCTTCTCTCCCACGTGATTTCCTGTTCTACGTTTCCTCCTTCAGGGTTACTAGAAATTGCCGTGCAGCATCAATTTTTACTGCAATGGATATTCATGTATATATGCAGCAGATCTGAGGCAAAGGCGTTGTGCCCGTACAATCTCATGATCGCAGAGCATGCTTTAGAAAGCATTATGTGATGATGAAGAAGATTTGGAGAATCAAAGGAGAATCCAAGTATTGAAATGAGGTGATTATAAACTGACTGTGAATCAGTTGGAGCTGACCCATTTTTCACAGTTCAAATGTGTGGTAACGTGGGTTTGTAAAAGCATTTAAAATAGTAAAAAATTTTAAATAAAATAATTATATTATATTTATATAATAAATATAATAAAATTAATTTAATCTAATTAATAAAATAAAAAATTATTATTAATTAAATAATAAATAATAATTTTACCATTTTAATTATAATAATACAATAAAACCCTCTTATAGGAGATTTTCTCCTCAAGCAACTCGTTGTGGTCCAATTTGGAATAATATGTGTAGCAAAGGTACATATTTTGGGGCATCTACACAGCTGTATAACAATTAATATGCATTGGACTGTACAACTATGGTGTGAATGAGTCAGCATATACTGGCTACACTAATTACAGCCCCTTTCTTTCATGCTATGGCTAAACCCCCAATGTAGATAATTAATTGCAAATATTAATTGGAAAAACGATACAGTAAAGATACCTTAAAATATTAAGCTTAACCCTTTATAAACCCATGATCCGACCCACATTTCACGTTTAAAGCACGTGACACCTAACTCACGTTAGCACTGCGAGGGAAAGAGACGTTTCAGTTTTCCATGTAACTCCTCCTAGATCCCAACTATTCTAGGGGTACTACTGTAGTTAATAGGGGGATGGATTGGAAAATAAGGGTTAAAAAATGACACGTGTCGAAAACGCTCCAGGGCAGCGCGTGAGGTCAAATAAAGACCTTCTATTCTGGATTCTTAACGAGCCATTATAAGAAGGCACCTATCTAATTACTCTCTCAGTTTCTCTGTATTTGATATCTCCGGACAGTTGAATTTTGTGTTTAATGTAGCAAAGACGATGGGGCGGAGAAGGGAGAAAGATTCAGCAAGATCTCAGACCCTACCGCCATCGCCGTCTCACTCTTTCTCTTCGTCTTCCTCCTCTGATTTCGAATTCACCATTTCCATCTCTCCCCGCAAGTCTTCCTCCACTCTCTGCCCGGCAGACGAGCTCTTCTACAAGGGGCAGCTCTTGCCTCTTCATCTCTCGCCTCGCATCTCAATGGTCCGTACGCTTTTTTTAGCATCTTCCAGCACTTCTTCCTCGTCCGACACCACCACTACCGCCTCACGTGACTCTACTGGCAGCGCTTCGAGCAATGATTCCAACTCGTCTTTCACCAGTGACCTTGTGTTGCTCGGTGATTGTGACTCGTCCAGGCCTAGTTCTGTGACTGAGGATGATGAGTTCAGGCGGCTCAATGGCAACCAGGGATTTCAACAGATCAAGAAAAACAAGTATTTCTCATTGTCAAGATTCTCTTCCGTATTTAAAAAGGAGTCCAGGAATCGTGAACAGGATAATGTGTCTGGTTCTTCTGTTAAAAGAATGAGCGCTACAGCGAAAGAGGTTATAAGGAAGTACTTGAAGAAAGTGAAGCCATTGTACGAGAAACTTTCTCAAAAACAACAGCAAAAAATGGGAGAATCGACGTCAAATCCAAGCTGTGTTTCCTTTCCCATGAAAACTGCGAGATCTGTCAGAGATATAGAGGTATCTGGTAAGAGCGCAAGGAAAGATTCTCAGTCTTTCTCAGGAAATTTAAGGTACCCAAGAAGGAAAAGCTTTGTTTCAAGCTGTCCCTCGTCGATGCGGTCATCACCAAGTCACTCGGGGATTCTTTCTCGAAGCGGGATTCCAGGCATGAGTGGCGGCAGAGTTGGCGGGGGCATGCACTACACTGATACGTCATCAATGGAGGAATTGCAGAGCGCGATTCAAGGTGCAATTGCTCATTGCAAAAACTCCATGAACAAGAACTTGGTCAGTAATGAAATTTGAAAAAAAAAAAGTTAAAATTTTTAATTGCGTGATAATAATCTAATTCCCTAAACTTCTAATCACTATCATCATGTATTGTTCATGTGTTAATTTGTCTTTATCTTTGTTTCTGTTACCTTTGTGGGGATCGATCTTAGCAACTAACGTGAGGTTGGTAAAGGTTGCATGTGAAGCTACCGTGCAGCACTACTCAATTTGTATTGTATCTGTCTCTACTCTTGACTTGTCACCATGAAATATATTTGAAGTCTGTCAGTCTTGGCATTGGTATTTGTTTGGTTTCCGTTCCGTTTCATAACGACTGTGCAATTTTCTCCTTTCCATTTCCGCTCCGTTTTTGTCCATATCTCTTCTGTTCTACTTGTATAACATAAAATCCAATCGAACGCGTCTTCTCGGCATGAGATTTGTTGGCTTTTGTGTCTGATAATGCGGTTGTCATTGCCTTTTAAGACCCAACTTTTTCCGAATATTTTGTCACCTTATCTCGGATATTAACTAGAATTTGGAAATACAAACATGGGGTTTGGTTCCTGGAATCATCCATGTCCGAAAGAGTTGACGAAGTTTCAAGGCTACGAATTTATGATGGGGATAAGACGGTGGTATTTCTTAGCCCTTGTGGAGTAGCAATGAAGTTTCCCCGTTTAGCTAGCTCTCTATTCAACGATTGTAGGCGATTAATTATTTAGATCCAAGTTGCTGAGTTGCATTTTAGTGGTTTATTATTTTATCAGAATAACAAAACAAGCAACCGATTCCAGCATTCAACTGTACAGCACGTTTACCCACTTCAATCGCATTGAGAAACAAGACCGATTGAAGAGGGTAGCAGCTGCAGGAGAGTGCAGCCATGCTACAGTAGTTCTGATATGGAAAATTTATGACCTCGATGATGCAATGACAACCGTACTTTTTCAGTGTGGATTTGTCCGACAGCAAAACTTCTGGCTCGGTTCAGAAAACAGAACGGATACAATTGACTACTCATCATCGCTGATTTCGAGACCTTCTCAAATCTAATTGCTCTACTGCTGATATAAAGACGTCGTGTTTTTGGGTCAGCGGGCAGTGGATAACTTGCTTGCTGCTGGGCAAACGATTCCCTGTTTGTCATTTTTATTCTCTATTTTTTATTAAATATTAACACATAATATATTTATAATTAATAATTAAAATTATATTTAAATTTTTAATTTTATATTTTATACTACATATTAATATTTGATAAAATGAAAAAAAATCCTTATCCCTTGCGGCTTTCATTTTTCACGACACTATTCTTAGGCTTATCTTATATCATGCTGTTGTTAAGATTCAATAATAGAAGCTGGTGCATGAAAAGGACTGCGATCGTACGTGTTGTTAGCTGAACCACGCAGTGAAAATCAATCGATGTTCTCCTCTTGAACTCTCTCGCATCTCTTCGTCTTTCTTTTAGCGAAATGTAGCAAGCATGCATCCACTTATTGATACCATTCCAATTTATACGCCTAGTGAAACTTGGAGATGGACGTCCTCTTTCGTTTTTCGACGGTGAGGTAAAACATAGCCTATAAAGTCGGTGTCTTAAGTCAGGAACAAGTTGATAGGATCCTTTTTTATGCCCCATGTCACCATGTCAACTTCTGTTTAGAACAACGAGCATATGCAACATTGAAGATGTTTTAACAAGCGCAGACAGACAGAAAGTTAAAGCAGAAATTGCCAAGCAATTAAGACCCTAAAAGAGCATTTCCGCAATGATAAGGATGAGACTTGCGTTTGTATAAGGTAGTTGAAATAAGGAGCTAAACTTGTCAATTAAAAGAAAGATCCACATGTAAGCAGAAGCGCAGCAGCTCACATGCCAGGATCCTTCTTTCTTTCGACCGACGTGGTCCTGATAATTTTTTTTTTTCACATGCATGGGCTTCTTAGTACATGGTAAACAGCGCAATTCGAGGAGTACTAATGGCTGATAATAACAGAGATCAATTCATAAGTGAACTGTCTGGCGAAGAAGATAGATGAAAACATTAATGATGGCAGACAAAATAATTTTACAATGCAGAGTTAGCAACCGGCCATGATTGCCTTTCAAATTTTCTTTCCTGCTGTGTTAATCCCTAACCACCTTACAAGATTGTAAGCTATGCCTCTAATTGGTGCATTTAGCAAATAGCAGCGGCAGTTGCATCCCCAATTATCATATCACGACATAAATATGCAGTTTCAAGGGGCACTTTGTACAATGTTGGCTTTGTTTCTCCCTCTATTATTACTGCTAATTGTAATTCTAGCTAGCTTCATGTACAATAATGTTCCAAAGTAGGGGCACTTTGTATAATGTTGTCATTGCTTCTCCCTCTATTATTACTGCTAATTGCATTTCTAGCCAGCTTCATGTACAATATTGTTCCAAAGTAGCTCACAGTTTAGGCCCCTCATGTTGTCATGTGGGTTGAAACATGCTTAGACAAAATCCCAATTTCAATTTCTGATGAGAATCGAATCATAGTGTCGTTGGTGTTTGATCATTCGCATAATCATTGGTGTAATTACTGCTAGATGTCCTACAACTTACAGATTAATTGTCGCTGAAAAGGAGAGTTCATCATGGTTTGGCTCGTATTATCAGTTAATAAGAGTCATTAAACATGATCAGTTTTGCCTTTGTGACTGGTACAAGTACCATGAAAGTGCATTATCAATCGCTAATCTCCTTTTAATTTGTTCATGGCGTGGGCACTGTGCGTCAACAGCATGAACTAAGATTTTTCCTTGGACTTGTGATCAAGTGGGTCAAATCCAACATTGTATGATTCTGTTCGTGGTCCAACTCTTCTTCCATCGTTAGTTTCTTGTGAAAGTTCAAAAAAAA
>CP135541.1:1792081-1817729 GCA_032402905.1 Khaya senegalensis
AGTTGTTCCGCCTTAACCAGACCACTTAATTTTAATAATCTCACCGTCGGAAACATTTTACAAGGCAAATTGATTAAAGTATCACTACCCACTAACTGTATGTCTTCTCCTTATTCCCTTTATAAAGTGACTTCTTTCTCATGTACTTCTCTTCATAACACAGCAGTAACCAAAGCCAGCTTAGCTAGCTCTTCATCTCACTTTTGTTCCATCTCTGAAAATCCAACATGGTTTCTGTGGAAACTGTTCATGCAAGTGAAGCAACCACTAGGTCCATCATTAACGAGCAACCTGCAAGTCCCAGAATTTCTTTTTCTGCTGATTTTCTTGATGAGACGAATTTCATTTCTATTACTCCTCAGTCTCATTATCGCCAGGAGGGAAGGGATCAAGACAAGGAGAAGGAAAAGGGAAGGAATATACCAGATTTTGAGTTTCTTTCGAACAATGTGGGTAGCCAGAACATGCTTACTGCTGATGAACTGTTCTTTGAAGGAAAGCTGCTTCCCTTTTGGCAAATACAGCATTCTGAGAAGCTGAACAAAATTAGTCTCAAAACAAAAGACGACGAAGAGGAAGATGGAGAGGTTATTAACAAGGAAGCTACAGAGACGAGAGTAAATTGGTTTGTTGACGATGACCCATCTCCGAGGCCACCTAAGTGCACCGTTTTATGGAAAGAGCTCCTGAGGTTAAGGAAGCAGCGTGCTTCTTCCTTGTCTCCATCTTCTTCTTCCTCTTCAACATCATCTTCTTCAAGCTCACTAGCTGATATGGTTACTACTGAAGGGGGGAAAGAAGGTTCTGCGAACAGAGAGAAGCATGTTAAGAGGATTAAGAAGGGATTAGAGAGAACAAGGTCAGCAAGCATTAGAATCAGGCCAATGATAAACGTACCCATTTGCACACAAGTCAAGAGCACCGCTTTGCCACCATTATTTCCTCTTAAGAAAGGAAGATTAGAGAGGTGAAAACTCAGGAGGAAGAGAAATTTGTAGCAGAAATATTCTATCTTATATGTAGTACTGTCTAATATGTATTCATTTTCCTTTGCATTTCTTTCTTTTTCATTCTAAATTTCACAGTTTCCCTCCGTTTCTGTTGTTCAGTAGATTAATGTTGGATCTGAGATGTATTTCAATGTATATGCTGACTTTAAAAATTTTATTATTGGATGGGATTAACAAGTTCTGTTTCTGTTGGGTTTTCTTTCTTATATAATTTTGACAGTGCATTTTCTCTGGCTATCATGGATCGAAAGTGGTATGATGTTGAGCAGTCATGGCACATGCAGGATGCAGGGATTCTGAATTATGAGGCCCTACAAAAGGAATCAGACAGCCAGAGGAGAGCTAGAAAATATGATTCGATGGCCTTGGCAGTTTCTCTTGCACTAATGAAAGTTGAATTAGTTTTGGTAAAAGAGAAAGCTCTGCACACCATATGCTCCGATTCTCCATTATAAATCAGAAAGGATGGTATCTTGTGCCAAAAAAGGAAATCCATGAGAAGCAAATAAGTGGGCAATGCTTCTCTACATCTGCCTCTGCAGTATAATCTATCAGAACTTGAATTTCTCTCTCGCTCTTTTTCATTAATGTTGGTAATTAACTCGATGAGACCGACATGGATGGTGAAGCAGGTGACTTTCAATTGAAGTCTTGTATTAACTGCCATTGGTCATAACTCATAAGCTAGTATTATAAATTCTAACTCAAAGATCTCTATTACATTTCAAATGCGGTCACTTGCCAACTCTATTATGGCTTGCAATTAATGATAGTCAACTTCAGATAGAAACTGATCAATTACAAGTTCGAATCTTGACTATTTTATGATGGGTTTCCAAGGTTTATTAATGGACTTCGAGTCTTCTTGTTAGTTTCAATAAGACAAAAGTTTAACCTCCCAATAGATCAGTTGCAGAAGGAGCATATTTACAGGGATGGGCACTGTTTACATACAGAAATAAACAAAATTTTAAGGAGCCAAGTTACCTGTCAAATGGCAGCAGAAGAAATTTAAGAGAGAGAGAGAGAGAGAGAGAGAGAGAGAGAGAGAGTCATATGCTTATATTTGAATTCCAAGTATACAGTCAATCAACAATTGTTAGATACCACCACATCTACTATGCGTACAGCCATATACAATAACACACACATGAATAAGTTAAAAGCTAGTTTAGGTTATGATGAGAAAATGAAAGAATCAGAATGCATATGGACAAAAAGTACAATTTTGAAGGGTCCGAAATGGAGTTTGGCAGCTTGTAAATGCTCAAACTAGGGAAAGCTTAGCATGGGAACTTCAATTCCCCGTCTGCATATCCAGCAAAGCTTTCGGCAAAATTTTCAAAACCACTTGTTATGGCCCGAGTACTTTGTGGAGTTAATATACAAATGGATAAAATCAAGTTTTGTGATAAATACAGCAATGTCACCTTTACCATTGTATGGAATGACTTGCTCAAGAAGGAGGGGGAGATGAGAGATTATTCCCAGGTGAAGTCCTAATAAGCAAATTAAAACAGTTAGCTTAAACTAGTGATTACAAAAATGAGAAAAAAAAAAACTTGCAGATATGAAACTTACTTGAGGTTCAATCCAGGTTTGATAAGGCTACTTGGAATTTGACCAGTCAGATTATTGTTTTGTAAGAATCTGAAAGACAGAAGGAACTATGTTAGGTACATCAAGAAGTATATCAGAATTTCCACATGGGCAATCAGGTACAATAATCCAAAGGCAAAAGATGCTCCAAACAATATGTAAAAATCTGTTGTCATATAAGGTCTTGTCTGAGGAATACTTGAAACGACCTGGATATATAGCAAAAATGAAGAATATGTTTGCATATTTAACAGCAATTTAGAATTTGAGGGAAACATTGGATCTTGCATATAGAAGCCTTGGTACAAGAATCAACAATAATCAGAGTCAAAATGATTGACTTGATGTGAATAAATGGACAAAACACAATACAAATCTAAAATCTGTACCAGATGAGGCCACACAGTCAAATAAGCAAAAAGCATGAAACACATCAAATGGCAGCTACAAACCAATATTATACCACTGTTTGTATGTACTTTATGGTTCCATAAACAAGCATGTTCTTTAGCCAATATCATTCCAGGTACCAATTAATTCTGGAGCCTTTATTTTGCAAAAATAAATAAATAAATAATGATGATGATAATTGTTCTTAGGCTGATATGTGTAACAAACATGTTTGGCACATCAAGCATGTGGGTCCAACCATGGTGAAGTTGAGGAACTACTAACATGAAATCAAATGCAGTGAATCATTTATACTATCAAGTAATCAAAAGTCCAACATATATATATTCTAGCACTGATCACTTCTGGCATAAGCTAGAAATGCTAAGAACAAAGTAAGATGTTCTACATTTTAATCACACCAAAAATAATTTTTCATCCCAATTTTCTCGCAAACTGACTTGCTGAAAGCAAATAATGATTTAACATGCCAGATTCAGCAAGGGATCATCCACTTTAAATCACTTAAACTATCATCAGGAATTACAGTCACTTATTCTCTGCTGGTATTTTCCTGACATTACAAGCCACCAACACAAAAATTCATGAGATCTTGCCAGGATGGCAATGTCTTTAGGTTTAGATCAAATTGATCTCCAGCAAGGAAATCTTACACTGTTGAGTGCCTCAGATACAGTACACAATGATCTGAAAGTTCATTCTGATCATTTGGCCCAAAATGGTTACAAATGTAATCTATTTTTCTGCAACATGAAGCAGATGCTCCAACATACTCTGATTTGAGCACCGACAGCCAGCACACCTCATTAATAGATTGCACAGATCCTGACTTTCATTAAGTGCTTATTGTTTTGTAAGCGAGGCTTGGATGTCTTCACCATTAGTTTTCAATTTTCCATTCAGGAGAATATGTTTGTTTTACCAATGAGTATAATTTTGCAAATAGCAGCCCAAATTACTACATGAAAGCTGTGCTAGGCAGGTATTAGTGATGTATACGGCAAGAGGAAAGTAGACATGTGTATTGGTAATCCCTTAGATCAAAAGCTTATTCTGCAAATCATGATGAGTGTGGTTGAGGGATTCAGAGAAACCGGCTGTAAATCTCTAGTTATAATTACTTTGATTCAGAAGACTGCTTGAGGATTTAGTTGATTTTAGCAAAGTTACAAGCACAAAATATAAGCATACTGTAGAACAACATTTTATGCATTAAATTCCTTGCATGGTAATATTTTTAACAAAGATTTAAATGTTGGTTAATGTATGGTTTGAATCGATTCATCATCACAGGCATACAATAATATGGATGGAGAAAAGCCATGCACAATATGTTATGAGAGTACAACTTACAGTTCATGTAAGCTTTGAATGTTTCCAAGGGATGAGGGAATCTCTCCACTGAATTGGTTGTCTTCCAAATGCCTTTTCATGTGAAACAGCATATAATCAGAGAATTGAAATCAAATTCCACGCAATAACATGTAAAAGAAATGGTTTCTTAGTTTCCAACCAACTAAAATTTGAAAACTAACAACATGCAGAAATATTTAACAGTGCCAATTGTCAACTTAAGTACTCATCATACAAAAAGAATATAGGGTTAATAGGTTCATGCAGTGATCTATGGTAGCATTTTATATGGTGGCTCATGATAAAATTCCATGTCAAATCAAATGGATTGCTTTAAGCACAAAAGAAATACTGATGGTATAATATAAGGTAAGTAATAACGTACAACTTCTGCAGCCCCTTTAACGAACTGAGATCAGGTATCATTCCAGATAGGTTGTTGCTTCCGAGCAAGCTGTCAATAGCATGAGATCATCGATCAGCAAATACTTATTCCCATATTCCAGCAATCATAACATTTTTTGGCAACTTACATGTCATTCAATGCCGTCAATCTAGAAATGTTGGGAGGCAATGATCCTGAGAGACCCATATTCGTCAAATTTCTGGAAATAAAAACAAAATAATAGCAGGATTTTAGAGACAGATAAAATAATGATAGACAACAACCATACTGTCATATCTAGTCGCAACTCACAAAGTAACTACACGAATCCGGCGGCCATAGGTGCATGTAACTCCAGTCCAGGAATATCGGCGGGGCAAACAAGGATCACCATTCCAATCCAGTGGAGGGTTCTGGAGGCTGTTTTTAAACATTTCCAATGCAATAACTACAACAAAATATAATAATACTATCATTGAGAATGCCAAATTCCAACATGTGACATAATAAAATTTTAGCTACCCCATCATTTTTTGGCCAAATCTCTGTCCAACTGAAAGTAAAGTCTTTTAAAATGATAAGAATGTGGTCAACAATTCAGACTTCAGAGCACCAAATTGAAATTCTTCTATTGGATGTAATCCAAAGATCTTGGTCATATATTAAGTAATCATGTCTAATGTGAAGCAGAGTATATAATTAAACTAACAATTGTCAAGTTGCATGTCAAACAATTCTTTGCTTTTTTTTTCCTTCTCAATCATCTACGCTGTTTACTATCATTTTGTTTCACATGTATTTCAACCTGGCAACAAGGTCCTTGAGAAGAATGACTGTTTTACAAGGAAAACAAAAGTAATTCACTTGCCCCAATAAAAAGTTAGCAGAATGTTAGTGTAAGCATACCATCTCTAGTGAGAGTTCTTCCGTCAAGTTCCAACACTTGGAATATCTCTCCACCGTTGATCAAAGGGCCTTTGTTTGAACCAGCAGCAGGATTCAAAGTGATATTTGTAGCACCAGAAAGAGGCCACCGTGTAGCAAAGACAGCAGCACCATCTGGAGTTACATTCAGATTTCTGTAATAGGGTACACCATTTATAATTATGTTAAACACCCTTGTTCCTCCCACCGCAGATTCAGGATTAGCAGCAAAATACAGAGCAATGTAGTATCTTGAGCTTGAAAGTAAAACTGGAGGCCATATTAACTCCATTGGTTTTGCTTGTTCAATTGCCAATGCTGTCTCAAATATTTTCGAAGGGGGAAGATTCCAGAAACCGGAAACAGATACATTTGTGTTGCCTGCTATGACATCATTATTGTCAACAAATGGCTCCCAAAACCGATCAAATGGATCATCGGGATATCTGCAAATGGAGAGATTCCAATATAAGGGATAGTACTGCAGAAAGCAAATTAGACTTCAACGTCCAACAAATGCATTTATTCTATACGATTCAGGTTAATTTAACAGTAAACTTTCTGACTGCAGTAATTGGAGTTTCTGAGCTAATAAATCAAGGAACTACTGATTATCTAAATCATCACCTATTACCCATTTGTAATGAATTTTCCTTGCTTTTGAAAGCAAATATAAAATTGTTTTCGCTTCTCAACTCACTATCAGATATGTTTACTAACAAGGAAAGAGTAACTCCATTTACTAATAAATTTATAATCAACAATGATCAAGGTATTAAAATTCTCATAGAAAGCTCTGATAAATTCGAACTAAAACCGTAGAAAACAGAAAACCATGAACTTACCGAATGTTGTCCGTTCCATTGTATCCAAAACTATGTCTCGCAACCAAACCGAGTCCAAACTTGCTGAAGTCCGTGCTGTTATAAAGCGATTCTATCAAAGGCACAAACTCCAAAGCCGAGATAAACGGGTCGGAATCCGTAAAATTATTCGACCCGACACATATACTGATAGTCTTCCCCTGAGCCAAAAATATTCCCTCATAATACGACGACAACCCTAGCGCATAATCCGCTGTCGTATTGACCACACTCCAGAGAGTCCCGTCCACCATCTGATCAAAAACCGGCGGAGAATCTCGGCCGTTGACTGCCCCGTAGAAGTATGTCGTCCTGACCAAGTACTTGGCCCCGCGAAACACAGGGACGACGTAACAGAATTTCTGGTAGAGTTTGTTGGGAAACGATCGGACGGTGGAGAGAATAGGTACGGTGACAGTAGTTGTCAAATTCTTCGGGGTTCCACTTGAGATGAAGTCGGTGTCCGGTTGCCATTCGATGCCGTTGATTGTGGAACCGATAGCCGAACCGCAATCAATGAAAGTACCTGAACAAAATCAGACGGAATATATAAATCAATAATCATATAGAAATTTAAATTTGAAAGAAAGAAATGGAAAGGAAATAACCGATTCTTCGAGTTAATCACGAGACAACACTTATCGTTTGAGAATTTCCAAGAAAAAAAAAAAGGGTTTTCGTATCACGAATCAAAAATAGACTCGAAGCAATTACTTACCTCTGGGAGGTTGAGAGAATGAGATGGAGAGAAGAGAAAGGAGGCAAACGAAGAGAAGGGAAACGGAGGACATCGTGGATAGAAGAGAAAGACATGCGCTAGTAAAGACTAAAGAGAGACAGGTTGGGTGACATAGGGGCTTGTTATGTTGTGTTATGGTTGAACGAGTCGTGGCTGAGCTGAGTGGAGTTGATTCAGTCATTGAAGCAAGGAATCGGAGTAGGGGAAGAGAAAGGAATTTCATTTTTTATTTTTATTTTTGTTCGGTTTGGGACGCGGGAAAATTGAGGGCCAGGTCTGGGCCGGCAGTTAAGATTGCGGAGTTGGGTGTGTGTTAGGTAGTGACTCGTGACTGATGGAGAGCCGTTACCGTACGCGTTTATTCCTTTTAATACAACGGACGGACGACGGTTAGGTAACCACTTATTCAATGCAAATCCACCTAATCAGCAATGATTCTACGGCCTAAAATATGGAAGGAAATCTGAAGAGGAAGGAACCAAATTATGACATAATCAAACCAGAGAACACTTGATTAATATTAATACAAGTCTTTGATGCATTTCCACTCCCAAGGATTCTATGATTAAATTACGAGATAATAATTTCATACACTAATTATGATTATATTTAATTTACATTATTATTTATTTATTTATAATTATTTTTAGACTGATTACACAAATTTTATCTTAATTTAAACTCAAGTTTGTGGTAGATAATTTATATTGAAGTTTTGTTTTCAAATATATAAACACGTGGCTTAATTGTATTTATAATAGATTATCTTGTTAAATAATATAATTAAAATAAAATTTTAGTTGATACAATATTATCGTAATTAAAAATTTTAAAATTATTTAATTAATAAAATATAAAATTTTTATTTATTAATAATTTATAAAATAATTTTTAATTTTTTTATTTAATAATAAAAATTTTATTTAATTTTTTATTTATTATTAATAAATAAATTCATATAATAAAATTACTTTGTCTCAAATTTTTTCGTAAAAACTAACAAAATCAGTGAGTGACGCACAGACTAGATGCGGGGGCCACGTGTTTTTCCCGTATTTTAACTCAATCCTCCCTCGGATTCTCTTTAAGCTTACGACCTGGCTAAGCTCCAAATGATGGATTTGGACAATGACACGATGACATTAGCGGACCTCCGCTCATCAACCACTCTCAATTAGGAGGTAATAATTCTTCTTAACACAATGAATTCACGTGAAAATACTAAAATAGCCATTGTTGATTAATTGAGGGTGGTTTGCATAATCTATTAATTAAAACAAGCTCAAATTGAGACATTTGTCTGGTTCAAATTAATTTGATTAGTTGAATATTTAATTCCATTAACTTATTTGTTATCCAATTATATTTTAATTGTTTATCGTATAACTTAGAGAGTACATTTTTTATTTGATTCGATTAAATTTAGGTTAGATTTAAAATTAATTAATTTTTATTTCGCTCAAATTTATCTAAAATAATAATAAAATATAAATTAAATCAAACTAAATTAGTAAATGCTGATTGATGGTTAATTGGGTTGAATTAAATTAAAAACAAAAATTATTTTTTTATTTTATGAACTCTAAGCTAAAAAATAAAAATTATTTCTAAGATTTAATGTTAAATAAATTTAAAGTAATCATTATTTATTGTGTAAAATAATAAAATAAAATATAAAATTATTATAAATGAATTTTTTTTTTTATTTTTTTATTTTGACATAGCTCATATAAAAAATAATATAAAAATCTATTAATTTTATTTTTTTTCAAACTCAAACTAAAATAAAATATTTTTAAATCTATCCAAACCATTAGTAAGTTACATTTGATCGATAAATTCAAAAGTATCAACTCTTACGTATAATTTAATTTAATTTATTTTATTTTTTGTATATTTATTTGACAAAATAAATAATTTTTGGATAAACACCCACTTAATATTTTTATATAATAATTAATCTTTTATATCAATATAACTAGTTAAATATTTATAAATTAATGTAAAATATATCGTAAATTAACAAGGCCAAATACATAAATATAACAAATTTATTTTTTGAACATATTTTAATAAAATATTATTAAAAAATATATTATTTATATATTTATTTTAGTGATTAATATAATCTCCTCTTAATCTTTCATGATTAATCTTTTTTCACTGTTTACATTACAAATTTTGCCTTCAAATAATATTTAGAATATTCATCAAATCATTCCCTAATTGTCAACACGATGACCCGATGATAGTCTTATCAACCTCAACAATACAGCATGTATTACCAGATTGCTTCCTAATTTTCTGCAAAATCAAGGCCAACGTGCATTCAAATCATGGGCCCCACTATCAAGAAAAAGTGGACCCCAGCTATTTCGCGGGTCCCAGACTTCCGCCCACTCACCATGCATGCGTACGTTAGCCTCGCTTTTAACCCTTTCCGGCGGGAGCGCACGATAGGTATTTTTTTTTAATATCAGACCGGAAATTTCCTGGCCGGTCCAAGATTTAATTCCGACGCAACAAAGTTGGGGAAAAAGCATTACTACTGAAGTTCCTATACTACCCTTATTCCCTCATCCGTTTTCAAATCCTGTTGATTTCTAATCTCATCCTTCTCTTCGGTTCGCTTTCTCTCCGAGTGTGTGTCTTAATTGATGGATCCGCGCAGATGCAAAGATCAGAGCGTCCCCGAGAGGAAGGGTCAAAAGCGAAAACTGGAAGAAGAACGAGAGATCTCATCTTCTCCGGCTGGGACTTTATCATCCGATGCGCAGCAAGCGCTTTTGAGCGAGGTTAGTGCGCAGGTTAACATCCTTAACACCAATTTCTCTTGGCTCGAGGCCGATCGCGCCGCTGCCAAACGCGCTACTCATATCCTCGCCGAACTCGCCAAGAACGGTTCGTACCTTCCATAAATCGAAACTGCTCCTCGATCTCGTGTTATTTACTCCTCTGCTGGTGATGTTTTTGTTGACACGAACGTCTCTGTTTGTGGTTGCAGAGGAGGTTGTGAACTGGATTGTTGAAGGTGGCTCGGTTCCGGCTCTGGTGAAGCATCTACAGGCGCCGCCTAACTCTGAAGCTGACCAGAATTCCAAGCCGTTTGAGCATGAGGTCGAGAAAGGAAGCGCTTTCGCTCTTGGACTTCTTGCTGTAAAGGTGATTTTAGCAATTTTCTTGTTTATATTGTTCATGCTTAATTAAGCTTAGCTTGGTCTGCAGTTTAGTACATGCATGTTATTGCTTGATATGTTCTAATGGTGTGCTGATAACAAAGTGAATTCTGAATTCACTTTCACTGGTATCACAAGCCTTTAAGAAAAGATTTAGACTGAATTCCAGAGTATGCATGCTGTGATAGTTGTTTCCTGTAGCGATCAATGTTGGTGTTGCTGTAATAATTGGTAAGGCGATTGATGTTTTGGTGGAACTTCTTAAGAAATGTACAAAATTCTTGGAAGCTAACCGAAGATTAGATATTTAGCACTGATTATTTTCATATCAAAAGTTTGCAGTTTGATGTTGTGAATTATGGTTGTTAAGAATATGTTAGGGGATGTTTGATTGTCTGAGAAGAGTTGAATAGGTAGATTGAATTTCACATTAGATTTTGAGGAATGTCATCTTAACTGGGTCTAATAAACAAAATTTCAAAGCACACCTAAAGAAATGAACATAATTTGTTTTAGTTTAATTAAATGCCATAACTTTTCCTTTATCAATTTTTTTTTAATTCCAGGCCGAAACATAGTTTTTAGTGGTTGCTTTTGAATATCTTGGTCTGTGATCATGCCCTACTTCTTTTCCATTTACCTTCCCTGAACGTTTCTCTCTTAAATAATTATTTGAATAGACAGGAACTGGAAAGGTGATATTTCTGTAATGTTGCTATTTTACTGGTATTTTTAATTTTTAAACAGTCTTGCTGTATGGGGAAGTCAGTTTTGTCTAATTTTTGGCTGTTGCATAATGGATTGTTAATCTTGCTATGTTTGCTGTAAATGTAGCATTGAGGCATTGAATGGTAAAACATGTAAAATTACTACTCTATAAATTAGCAGTAGACCTACTGATATTTTTTATGGTCTTTGTTGGTAACAGCCAGAGCATCAGCAACTTATAGTTGACAATGGTGCCTTGTCACATCTTGTAAATTTGCTGAAGAGGCATAAGGATAGTAACGGTTCTCGTGCTGTCAATAGCGTCATTAGAAGAGCAGCTGATGCTATTACCAACCTTGCTCATGAGAACAGCAGCATCAAAACCCGTGTCAGGTTTCCTGGTTTTTGTGGTTTTTGGATTGGAGACTGGCATTTGCAAATAGTGCCATGTTTATCTCATTGTTATCCGTTCTGGATATGCAGGATGGAAGGTGGGATTCCACCTCTAGTTGAGTTGCTTGGTTTTACTGACACAAAGGTGCAGAGAGCAGCTGCTGGTGCCCTGCGAACTTTGGCATTTAAAAACGATGAAAATAAGAATCAGGTAACAGTCTAGTATTTGCATTCTACAAAACTGGCTTTGGCATCAACAAGTGATGAAATTCTATGAATCTGCAGATTGTGGAATGCCATGCTCTTCCTACGCTCATTCTAATGCTACGATCTGAAGATGCTGCTATACATTATGAAGCGGTAGGAGTTTATTAGAGTGGGTTCCTTTATTAGTTTTTTGACAATTGCATTAGTGTATTATTTTGTGTTTTCACTTCACATTGACTATCAAATGAAATTATTTTCATGAGATGCAGGTTGGAGTAATTGGGAATCTGGTACATTCATCCCCCAACATAAAGAAAGAAGTTCTTGCTGCTGGGGCATTACAACCTGTTATTGGATTACTTAGGCATGTGTAACTTTTGTTTCTTTTACAAAGCTTGTGATTTTGTTCCACTTGGTTTAGCAGCGGTTTTTCTCCCTTGTCCTTCTGCTATTTCTTTTACACATTATGTAGGGTTTTTATCTTCATAGAATAACTAAACTATTTTCACAGTTTATTGAGTTTGTTTATCGATGACAGTTCCTGCTGCTCTGAGAGCCAAAGAGAGGCAGCTTTATTACTTGGACAATTTGCTGCAAACGATTCAGATTGCAAGGTGGACATAGATTGTTCCTTTCTTTTTCATATTTTTTCTTGCAAAAGTTTAGGTTTTTCTCCCCTATTTTCTGCTTGGCTATTAAGATATAAGGATTTAATTGAAACTGAATTCTTTCAACTAGAATATCAAATGATTAAGTTTTACCTAATCCTTCCAACTATCCTTTTCACAAGAGCTTTAGTCTTGGTCGACTTCTTGTCGATGATCATATGCTTTTGCCTCTTTCATTCTTCTACAGTTTTCATCAAGTGTTATTTTCTTGACCTTCCTTTTGTTTACTTTTAATCAAAAAGTAATATATTTTCAGGTACACATTGTACAGAGGGGTGCTGTCCGGCCTCTTATTGAGATGCTTCAATCGCCTGATGTGCAACTGAGGGAAATGTCAGCCTTTGCCTTGGGGAGGTTGGCACAGGTCATTATGCTTTGATTTTATCTGTTGTCCTTATTTTAATCCCAACTAATGGATATCAACAGTTAGAAGAAGTTTCGGCTTCTATGCTTTTTGAGATAGTAGAATGATTTTATATAACTATATTGCATGTTTTCCATATTCTTGTAGGAACTATAAGATGAATTCACCCTTGCCCTTGATATTTTTTCAAGTTCTTTTAGTTTTCAACAGTGCAATTGTGCTATGGTCATGTTTTGTCATCTGGATAGTTATTTGGTGGTTTTCTCACTTGCTTCTTTGTTTTAGTGCCTGTGTCTTTTATGTTCAACATTTAGGCAAGCAAGTTTACAAAGATTCATTCCATGGTTTTGATTGGTTCATTGTTATCTTTGGTTAATTTGGAGCCTTGTTTGTTGCCAAAGTTTTCATGTTTGTGTGAATATTATCATATTTTTTGCCAATCTTTTGTTCTAGTCCCGGAAAATTCAGTTCAATATTAGATTGAAATAGAATTTCTTTTCCAACTTCAGCAGTAAGTTGAGTTGGGATATTTCTCTTACTCTTTAATGTAATTTTAAATTCAGGACACACACAACCAGGCTGGTATTGCTCATAATGGTGGTTTAGTGCCATTGCTGAAGCTTCTTGATTCAAGAAATGGTTCCCTGCAACATAATGCTGCATTTGCTCTATACGGTCTTGCTGATAATGAGGTATGTTATACTCCATTGAATTCTTATGAATATTAGAACAAAAATTCTTGAATTGGTTTTGCAACAAGTTATTAACATTACTTTGTTGTACTATTTTCTCTCTTAGGATAATGTAGCCGATTTTATTAGGGTGGGAGGTGTGCAGAAGCTACAGGATGGAGAATTTATTGTTCAGGTATGCTCAACTTGTTTCAAAATTAGCTGTTATTTATAGGATTTCTATCAACTCATTATGTCTACATGGTTGTTACCATTGTTCATACACCTATGAATCTCAGAATGAGATTCTCATTAGTTCATTTTTCCCCTTAAACCTACAATAAGTGATATAGAAATATGTACTTGCAGGCAACAAAGGATTGTGTTGCCAAGACATTGAAAAGATTGGAAGAGAAGATTCATGGACGGGTGAGTATTTTATTGCCTATCTTTTACATTTTTATTATTTTCTTTACATGGAAATATTTAGCCCATGTGAACTGTTTTTAGTTTAAGGTTTTTGCAGGGATTTTATGTTTGAAATTATGATCCCATGATTTTCTCCATGCAGGTTTTGAACCATTTGTTATATCTGATGCGTGTAGCAGAGAAGGCTGTCCAAAGACGAGTCGCTTTGGCTCTTGCTCACCTTTGTTCCCCTGATGATCAGAGAACTATTTTTATTGATAATGGAGGTGTGCTGCATTCTTGGAGATGTTTTTTGGTTCACACTATTATTCGTTAACTGGGATTTAGGTGTTGCAAAGTTAGACTTGAGATGTTGTGTGCTGGAGTGACGGTGCTGATAACTACTGCTTTTTTTTTTTTCCATGCAGGATTGGAGTTACTTCTTGGGCTTCTTGGTTCTACAAGCCCTAAGCAGCAGCTTGATGGTGCAGTGGCTCTTCACAAGTTGGCCAACAAAGCAATGACTCTTTCTCCTATTGATGCAGCTCCCCCCTCTCCAACACCACAGGTGAGCTATGAAAGCAGTTGGTTTTGTCCTTTGCCTTATGATATGAAAATTTTAACGGGAAATGAGTGTTTACAGATATAGTGTAAATTCTATTTGTTAATTATTCGGCATAACACAAATAGGGAATCATCAAATCTTTAGTGGGAAAGGACCCAATTATAGTTTTTAAATACTAACAAGCTCTGTTGTGGAAGGCTGAATTTAAGTTATGGACTTGGTCACGTACACACAAATTAGTCCAAACATGGATCCATTTTATTATGGTTTACATTTAAATTTATATAGTGGAAGGGTTCTAATACAAGACCCCTTGGTCAAATAAGTTTGATACCAAATAGAGGAACCATGAATTCTTAAAGCTTGAGCTCTAACAGTGTATCATATTAAAGGATGTGATTCTTACATCTTGGTAGTGCAATGTTGAACCCTAACATGAAAAATGATGTTAAGTTCTTCACTGATAATAATAGAGAAAGTGGTGGCAGCAATTAGATTAGGAATTCATAGTTTACTTAATGCAAGGATGCTCCGAGGTTTTAAAAATAACTTTTGATATTTTTTTGACATAGTTTCATTCTGAGAGTTTTTATTTTTATCCAGGTGGCTTTTGGTTATTTCTAATGTTTGATGGAAGATTTTTTTAGATTACTTTGAATCAGTTGCCATGGCTAAATGCTTTTAAATGATTCCTGTGTTATTGTAAGTAATGCAATTTTCTTTTTTGGAAATTATCACTTACCTTCCTGAGGTTTGTCAGTATTCCACTTAGTGGTAATGTAAACATAAGCAAAAACATCCCTAGTGTTAACTCTCTTTTTAAATTATCTGACATAATTTCACAAAATGACCCATTTATCCTTTCCTAAATGAATTAAAGTAAAAAATAAAAATCAGATATTGAATAATTCCCTTTCTTCTTCCAAAGTTCACTTTCTCTCTTAACTCCTCTTTCACCAATAAAGCCATTGTCTCCACTGCCAAATACCATCATCACCTGTACAAAATACTCTAGAAACCCCAGCAACTCTCCCCAGTTGAGGGAAAGTTTCTAACTTTATCTTGGACTGTAACTTAAGACCAATTAACAACTCTCCCTCATATTCGGTTTAAACATGAACAAGTGCACAACAAATTCTTCATCAATTGTCTCAAAAATTCATGATTAAGAACTATATCGGCCACAAAAAATAGCTCCCAGTAATCAGAGACATAACATAAAACCGGGAGCTATTTTTTTTAAAGCTCAAATTATGAAAATAACCGTTATTCTGTTATTTGGTGTATGCAAATAGTCAACACAATGGAGGTTTCTGCCTATATAGTTAACACAATGGAGGTTTCTGCCTATTTTAACATTCTCGAAATCCAAGTGAGATATTGGCAAACCTTAAAGGAGTTATGTGATAATTGCACCCTTTTTTCCCTTTTCATGATTTGAGCTTTTTTCTATTTGGTTCTGTACTCTCTGCTTGCACACTTGTTGTTTGGAAATATGATGATAAATCTATTTATATTTTAGACATTGTTTGAGAATTTGAAAATAGATTATTTTTTGAAGTTTATATTTGCTGAGAAATTGGGGCCTATAATGACAGATACTGCTCGGTGCAGGTGTATTTGGGGGAGCAGTTTGTAAACAATGCCACATTGTCGGACGTTACCTTTCTAGTTGAAGGTTGCAATTTACTTTGTCAATGCTATTAGTTCCTCTTGCTTAATTCTGTGCTATCTGTTGAAAATACTTTCTATGTTATTGTCCATGGAGGTTTTGTTTAGCAAGAGTTCCCTATTTAATGTAAAATTAGCTCCTTTACTGCAGGAAGACGGTTCTATGCGCACCGAATTTGCCTACTTGCTTCTTCAGATGCATTCCGTGCAATGTTTGACGGTGGTTACCGGGTGAGTGTCTACATATGCCGTCTTACCTTTATACTCAATTTTAGAATGTTGGCTTAGTGAGAACTTAGATGTATGATGTATCTTTTGATTATTACAAAGTTTGAGCTCAAATTATGTCTGTTTCTGTAAGATACTAAGCTCATATTTGTTTTCCTGGGAACTGAAGGCTAAGTATTCGTTGGTGTGTTTATCTGTCAATAAAAAACTAAGCACTAATTAATTGACTGAAATCATTGACACTTTAAATATTGCATATTGTAATCAATTTCTGATGGCATTGGTTGCAGGAAAAAGATGCAAGGGACATTGAAATTCCAAACATTAGATGGGAGGTCTTCGAGTTGATGATGAGGTTTGATGAATTCTGTGCCTTTTATTCGAGCTCCTTGCAATTCCTTTCATGTGTACATTCATAATTTACTGGTTTATTCTCCAACAGATTTATATACACTGGATCTGTAGATGTTACGTTGGATATTGCACAAGCTCTCCTCAGAGCTGCTGATCAGTATCTCCTGGAGGGACTTAAGCGACTCTGTGAATATACCATTGCACAGGTGGGCTAAGAAAGCTAATTTAAATGTTTGATTCAGTTCTGTTTGTAATTTGGAAGTTGTTTTCTAATCAAATATGCCATTTTAATTGTAGGACATATCATTGGAAAATGTTTCTAGCATGTATGAACTTTCAGAAGCCTTTCATGCTATATCATTGAGGCACACATGCATCTTGTTTATTCTGGATCAGTTTGATAAGTTGAGTGCTAGGCCTGGGTATGTGCTTCCATCATCTTGATATGCTCCTCATCTCTTTTCCTTTGGCTCTGTGAACTTGGAACTTTAAGTTGTTTAATACTGCTAAAATAGAGGGGAAAGTTGAAACGCGTATGGAGTGGTACTAAGCCAAATAAAGTTTATTAGTTATGCCATAGAAAATTTTAGTTTGTTGGGAATTTTTAAATGTGTACGGAAAATTTGCAGGCACTCCCATCTGATCCAGCATATTATACCGGAGATCCAGAGTTACTTTGCCAAAGCTCTCACTAGACCTAACTCGCATAGTTTACGGCTGTAGATGGCCAGTCATTGATTCTTGATCGCTAACTAGATACAGTGTACAGAAAGTAATAGATCTTCTCACTGTTCTCAAGCCGAGTCCTAATTGGTTGATTGTGGCGTGGCTCATAATCCTGATGCCAGAGTTATGTTGGTTGTAGACGCGGTAAGTTTCTTCTTCAAGTTCATTGTTGTAGGAATTGCTTGAAATATATAATCTTCATAAAACATTAATGCTATTTATGGATTGTGATGGTTGTATGACACGAAATGCATTCTATGACGCTTCACCGAAGTGGCAATCAGTGAAATGCATCTTTTGGTTGTGTAATAATAGGCTTCTTGATATCAATGGTTTCCTGCCTCCAATTAGTTGACGAGAAACTTCATTAAAAAAATAAAACAATAGAACCTGGAATTCTATTTTTGATTGCCCCTCTATTACAATTAGTCGTAAGTTTGGATTTCAATGTACGTTCTGACAGTTTGGGGACTCTTTCGGACACAATGGGGACTAAAGTTTGTATCCTGTTCTCATTTAATTAGAATGAATAATCGAAGGACAACAAAACTATTCAGTATTAGCAAAACGCTAAGCTGAATCTCGAGAAAATAGGGAAGGACAAACTTGGAAGAACTGAATGCCACAAAAGGCTCCAAACTCCAAACTAAGCTTTTCACTACAGAATACAGACATTCTCTGCTTTGGATGGACAGCTGGGTTTCCCGCAATGTATGTTCTTTTTGTTAGTATTTCTCACAATGGTTCTACATCCATGGAGGTAGCTTCAGAGCTGCTCCTGCTTATTGGGGTCTACAAAAACGGATCGGTTGATCGATCAATGGGCTCTCTGATCGTGCCGCCGTCACCAGAAGACCCAGAAACTGGAGTCTCACACAAACACATCACCGCATCTGAAAGTTCCCTTATCTACGCCACAGTCGTATCTCCCTAAACTCACCCAGCACGGCCAAAAGATCCCTGTTTTGGTTTATATCCATGGTGGAGGCTTCTGCTTTGAATCTACCTCCTCTTTAGCTGAAACCAAATATATGAACAGCTTGGTTTCTGAAGCCGAGGTTATTGCAGTATCAATAGAATACGGGCGAGCTCCCGAAAATCTCATCCCTGTTATTTACGAGGATTGCTAGACTGCCCTCTAATGGGTAGCGTCACTTTCTGTCAATGATGGTGGCAATAAGGAACCACGGTAAGAGTTATGGCGACTTTCAACGTGTTTTTGTAGGTGGTGACAGTGCAGGATCAAACATTGTGCGTAATATATAAACAAATAAAATAAAATTAAAAATAAATCACTCTCTCACCCTCTTCAAACCCATAATTCTCAAGCCCAAACTGCTCTGGAAACACCTTCCATAGATGTTTCCGCTTAAAGGCGTCTCCGTTATTGCAATAAACGCCTCCTTTCTTGCATACGGATCCACCGCAGCCCATATTTGGTGCTCCGCGATTAAATCAGCATCCAAAACAATCCAGTTGCATTCCCAAGCGGCTCAGTCCCAGTAAATTTGAGTGGAATCCCTTCGTGTTTACATATGGCTGCGTACACAAAGCGATAATATTCATCAAGTAATACGGAGGAAAATTAATTTTTAATCTTTACAATAATCAAGCTAATCTAGTCATAAATGGCCGGCATTTTGGGACATATAAGCTGTTCTTAAAAATTGCAGTCTCAGTTTGACCAGTCCTTCATCATGTCTCAAAGTTCTGCTTTCAATCACTAGTACTTCACTTGCATCGGTTTATCTCAATCTTCAATGGAATCCGCAGACAAAGAAGTTGTGAAAGAGCTTCTTCCATTCGTCAGGGTCTACAAAGATGGCACAGTAGAGCGTTTCGACTTGGGCTCATCCTATGTCCCTCCATCACCTGATCATCCGGATCCAACTTCCGGCGTTTTGTCTACAGATATAATTATCTCCCACAACCCTGCCATATCTGCTCGTCTCTACATCCCAAATATCACACAACCCCATCAACAACTCCCCGTCGTGCTCTTCTTCCATGGCGGATTTTGTGTTGGATCGGCCTTTAACTCTCTGGAACACAGATACATCAGCAAGTTAGTCTCTCAAGCTCGAGTTGTTGCAGTCTCGGTAGAATACAGGCTAACTCCTGAAAACCTTCTCCCTGCAGCGTATGAAGACTGCTGGGCTGTTCTTCAATGGGTCGCGTCTCATAAAATCGAAGACGATGACTCTAGTAAAGAGCCATGGTTATTACACTATGGTGATTTTGACAGTGTCTATATCGGCGGTGACAGTGCAGGCGGCAATATAGCGCACAATGTAGCTATGCGAGCAGGTGAAGAAAGTTTGAATGGTGGTGTTAAGATTTTAGGAGCATATCTTGTACATCCTTACTTTTGGGGCTCAATTCCAATTGGATCAGAGCCAATTGAAAATCGTGAGAAGAATATATGTCACCTGGCCTGGGAATTTCATTTTCCATCAGCGCCTGGAGGTATTGATAATCCAATGGTGAATCCTGTTGGTCCAGGCAAGCCGAGTTTGGCCAAGCTTGGGTGTTCAAGGCTGCTGGTTTGTGTTGCTGAGAAAGATGAACTCAGAGATAGAGGAATTTTGTATTTTAATGCTGTCAAGGAAAGTGGGTTTGGAGGAGAAGTGGAGTTGTTCGAAGTAAAGGGAGAGGGTCATGAATTTCATCTTTTTAATCCTGAGACTGAGAATGGAAAGAACATGATCAAATGCTTGGCTTTGTTTCTCAAGTAATTAATCCATGCAAATCTGTTCACCATCCATAAATAAGGAATGATTTTATATCAGTAATTTGATTTCTGCGAGTTTTGAACAGCCATTCCTATAAGCTCTTGTACTTTCACAAAGACAGGGTTGATATTGACAATAAATAAATAAACTACTGCATTATTATTCGTTTGTTGCTTGCCTGACTAAGAGTTGTAATATAATTTCCAGGAAATCCATTGTTGATTATCTTAAATGGTCACCCGAGCATTCAAGAACTAGTCAACAAATGTGCTGGTCACTAATTAATGGCATTTGGGTCTTTAAGATCCAAGCTTTTCTAAATTATAAATTGCAAATAATTGCACTGCCCTTGTCATGTTCCATCTCACCAACTCTGTCATCTCATTCTTTGTTGGTATCAATCTGCAGTACTTCACAGTCATCCCTCTCAACCTTTAGTGGCTTCCAGAACCAACGAAGTTGCCAAGAGCATCTCCCATGATCAGATCCAACGACCAGATCTCATCCAAAGATATAATCATCTCCCAAAATCCCGCATATCAGCTCGCCTGTACCTTCCAAAACTCACCCAATCCCATCGAAAACTTCCCATCTCCTTCCACGGCGGTGGCTTTTGCATCGGATCCGCCTTTTCATTTTTTCAACATGGATACTTCAACTTCTTAGTCTCTGAAGCTCAAGTAGTGGCAGTTTTTGTAGAACACAGGCTGCCCCAGAACACCCTCTTCCTGCAGCATGTGAAAACTGTGAATGTGATCCAAATATTAAGCTAAATTCCGTTAATTTTGTTTCTAAGAAATTAGTTGAATTTAACAAAGGATTAGTTGAGAAAAAATTAAACTAATAATTAATTCAAATAATTGAGTATATTAATTTTTTAAATAAAAATTGTTAAAAATTGTTTATTAACAATTATTTTGTTACTATTTATTATAAATAGTGTATAACTTTTATCATATAAAATTTTAAGTTTGAGTGAATAATAAATATAAAAAAAAAAAATTTCTCTTAAAAATTCATCATATTCTTTGTTGTTTTTTTTTTTTATTTTTAGATATTAAATTTTTTTGATAATTCTTCAGTTAATTAACACTTTATCAAGTTTTATTGATTGTTTCTTATTGTTAATTCTTAATTTTCAACGCTCTTCAACTGTTTAAGTCCCATAAATGGAAGATGAAAGCAATATAGATCCATGGTTATTAAACTTTGGCGACTCCATCAGAATCTATATGAAGGGTGACAGTGCAGGCGGCAATATAATTTACAATATAGCTGTGCAAGCAGGTGAACTGAGTTTGAATGGTGGTGTTAAGATTTTATGAGCATTTCTTGTTCATCCTTGCTTTTTGGGGCTTAAATCCAATTGGATCAGAACCCAGTGATAATCGTGAAAAGAATTTTCCATCTTTGGTTTGGGAATTTGTTTATCCATCAGCACCCGGAGGATTGATAATGTGATGGTGAATCCTGTTGGTCCAGCCAAGCCGAGTGTGGCCAACCGTGGGTGTTTAAGCTTGCTGGTGTGTGTTACTGAGAAGGATAAGCTCAGAGATAGAGGAATTGGTATGTTAAATCTGTCAAGGAAAGTGGGTTTGTAGGCGAAGTGGAATTGCTTGAAGCTAAGGGAGAGGATCATGCATTTCATCTTTATAATCCTGAGACTAAGAATGTCAAGAGCATGTATCAAATGGTTGGCTTCTTTTCTCAGACCATTAAGATTTTTCTATGGTTCATTGAGCTTTTGTGAATGTTTGGAAGCCTTAACATGTTAACAAAAGGGTTAGCGTCCATGTCAATTCTCTAGCTTGTTTTAAGAACTGCTCGTAATTATAGTATTTACAGTGAGGAGTGCCTTCCCGTTACTTTCTTTGCACCATGTAAAAATAACTTTAAACCCTTGGGCCCTGTGTATAGCTTGGATATAAAATTATTAAATCTGGAGTCATCCTGCGACTATACTTCTCTCGGATGGTCCATAATAATAAGCTTGCGTTGCATCATCCGCAAAATTCTGGGGAAAAGAAGGCGCCCTGGACCAAGAAGAGAACGAATAGGTTTTCTCCGGCTGATCTTGGCCTACATTATTTATTAATGATAAATAAAAAAAATTAATAAAAATTTTATTATTTAATTAATAAAATTTATGAAATATTTTACTAATTTTTTATTTATTATTAATAAATATATATTTATTATTTTATTAATTAAATATATTCTGTCAGGTTAATGATACTAATTTTAATGGAATTATTTCACCTCTTAATTAAATGACCGTTATTACATTAGCTGTCTTGACATATTAAGAACGTCCCACCTAATACTTTTTTTGATAGGCGATATTCTTCCCTTCTGTGGACCTGAATTTTCAAAAGAGACTGCGTCATGGGTTTGATCGTCGAATGAAAGGTCCGCTCAGGTTTGCAACTTGGACAGCGCTTATTCTCTATAAACTGCGTATTTGCCAAGGCGATCTTCTCTCGTTCCCATCTTTTTGTTTTAGTTTTCAGCTACCTTTTCTCAAACCATGGCCAAAGAAGTAGAGTCGGAGTTGCTCCCATTTCTCCGAGTCTTCAAGGATGGGTCGATCGAGCGACTTAGCAACTCTCCGATGGTGCCCTCATCGCCTGAGGACCCGGAAACTGGTGTCTCATCCAAAGATATCACCATATCTGAGAACCCCAAAATCTCGGCTAGAGTCTATCTTCCGAAACTCACCCAACCCTGCAGCCAAAAGCTTCCCATTTTGGTCTATACACATGGTGGAGGTTTCTGCTTTGAATCTGCCTTCTCTTTAGTTGAAACAAAATTAATGAACGCCTTGGTTTCTGAAGCCAAAGTTGTTGCTATATCAATAGAGTACAGGCTAGCTCCTGAACATCCTCTCCCCATTGCTTATGAGGATTGCTGGGCTGCCCTTCAATGGGTTGCATCAAACTCTACCGATGATGGCGGCAATCAGGAACCGTGGTTAACGACTTATGGCGACTTTGATAGAGTTTTTATTGGTGGCGATAGTGCAGGAGCCAACATTGCACATCACACAGTCATGCGAGCTGGCAAAGAAAGTTTGTCTGGTGGCGTTAAAATTGCTGGAGCTTTTCTTACACATCCATACTTTTGGGGTTCTAAGCCAATTGGGTCAGAGGTCGGAGGCAGCGAACGTGAGGAACTTTTGCCCCCAAAGGTTTGGAAGTTTTTATGCCCATCTGTGCCTGGCGGTGTTGATAATCCGATGTTAAATGTAGTTAGCCCAGAAGCGCCAAGCTTGACTCAACTTGGGTGTTATCGATTGCTGGTGAGTGTTGCCAAGTTGGATGTTGTGAGGGACAGAGGTGTTATGTACTACAATGCAGTGAAGGAAAGCGGGTGGAAAGGAGAAATAGAGCTGGTTGAAGTAGAGGGTGAGGATCACGCCTTCCATATCTTGAATTACGAGACTGAAAATGCCAAGAAAATGATTAAACGCTTGGCTTCTTTTCTCCTCAAGTAGAATCATCGGCTCTCTCTCTCGGATTTTATGACTGCTTGAAATTTCTACTACGCTTTGTTTCTGATTACAAGTACATTATAATATTGCAATATGAACGCCATCCCATTCGGGTTTGGCTGGGTTTGGCTGGTGCCGCTGGGATCTACAATCAAAGTAGGGCGGTGGTAGATTACTTTCTTTGAACGTTGCATACGTGTTCCAGCTTTATTAAAAATCATATGTCAGAAATCACTGTCATTACGTTTCCTTCTATTTTATTATTCTATGTTCATATTGCAGTGGCTGTCGGCACTTCTAGAGAGAGAGTCTTTTTTGGCTAAGTAAATAAATTAAGAAAAAGATTGGTAATCCGAGATAAGGACATTTATTGTCAAATGAATTACTGGACAATATTGACTAAATAAATTACACAGTGCTATCAGTTATGCCCGTCTCATCCTTCTTCCCCTCCCATTTTTGTATTTCCCTTTGTTGATCCATTGTCTGCTTTCAATCCGAACTTGACCTCCGTTTGCTTGTTTAAAAGTTCGATGTCTTCGGCCAGCAAAGAGGTCGCCAAAGAGCTCCTTCCACTGGTCAGAGTCTACAAAGATGGCTCCGTAGAGCGTCTTGCGGGTTCTCCCTTTGTGCCCCCGTCGATTGACCAAGGTCCTGAAACCGGAGTCTCGTCAAAAGACGTAACCATCTGTCAAAACCCACCAATATCTGCTCGTCTCTACCTCCCTATACCGAGTCAACCCCATCAAAAACTCCCAATATTGGTCTACTTTCACGGCGGTGGCTTTTGCGTCGAATCCGCCTTTTCAATTGACGTCCACAAATACCTCAACACCTTGGTCTCTCAGGCTCAGGTTGTTGCAGTCTCTGTAGAATACAGGCTAGCCCCGGAATACCCTCTTCCTATAGCGTATGAAGACTGCTGGACTGCTCTTCAGTGGGTCGCTTCTCATAATAAAATCGAAAATGACTCAGTTAATACAGACCCATGGTTGTCAGAACATGGTGATTTTGAGCGACTCTTTATCGGTGGCGACAGCGCTGGCGGCAATATAGTCCACAATATAGCGATGCAAGCAGGCGAACAGAGATTGAATGGAAATGCTAAGATATTCGGGGCATTTCTTTCGCAACCATACTTTTGGGGCTCAAAGCCAATTGGATCAGAGCCCATCGATGCTCGTGTTCGGGAGAAGAGTCTCGTACATTCGGTCTGGGAATTTGCTTATCCATCAGCACCTGGACGTATTGATAATCCAATGGTGAATCCTATTGATCCAGGCAAGCCGAGTTTGGCTAAGCTTGGTTGTTCCAGGCTGCTGGTTTGTGTTGCCGAGAAAGACGTGCTGAGAGACAGAGGAATTTCGTATGCGAATGCTGTCAAGGAAAGCGGGTTTGGAGGAGAAGTGGAGCTGTTTGAAGTTGCGGGAGAGGATCATGGTTTTCACTTCTTCTATCCTGAGACCCAGAATGCCAAGAACATGATCAAAACTTTGGCTTCTTTTCTCAGTAATTGATTACCAATTAATCAATGAATGAATGCTGGGACGCAGCTTAATTTTAATGTAATAAGTTCATATAGGAACTGGGTTTCGTGCCAAAAATTTACCATGATTTACAGGATTTGTTACCTCTGTCTTGCTTTGCTTCATGTTATCAGGATTTGTTATGTTCTGAATCTTTGGTTATTTGGCTGGCTTGTCGTGTGTATAGCCTTGGCCAGGTGTAATACTTATTGTAATAATTTACTATTATTTTTATAACTTTTCCGGATATATGTGGTGAAATTTAAGAATGTGAATTTTTTTTTTTATAGAAGAAATTATTAAAAAAATAAAAAAAATTATTAATTCTAAAATCTAATGCATTGATCTTCTAATTTTATATGATAAAAATTAAATAAATTTTATATATATTTTTTTATATTTAAATTTATATTTTAAGTATGAAAATTTGATGAATCAGTATATTAATTAGTTTAAAAATATAAATAATAAAAAATA
>CP135541.1:1818001-1856250 GCA_032402905.1 Khaya senegalensis
ACGTTTGTCGCTTGTGCCCCAAACGGGTAACCGGCTTTATTCTGTCGGATCATATAGAATTATCCGATGCTCGAACATTATTACTCGCGTTTCCAAACAGGGCGCTTATGGGTGAGACCAAAAGCGGTAAATTCGGGAGCCTAATGTTTAGCTCTCGTCACTTTCAGTTCACTTCCCCTTTCCCTCCACCTGCTTTCTCTATCTAAACAGGTATCTGTATTGAACTTTTTGGTTTTCGCTAACCGCAACCAGAAGATTTAGAGTTAGAGAGAGTAAGTGTTGTTTTGATTTCGCATTCTAGGGGTTTACACTGATAATACTTGTAATTGACTACTGTGTTTGGAAGTGTTTAAATGCTTCATTTTACTTCAGATCTGTTATGTTTTATGGAAAAGTTTAAATCTTTGTGTCGATTATAGTCGTTCTCTTGAACATAGGAGGTATTTTGCTACTTATTATACTTATATTCGTTCTGCTCGTGCGTGTTGTATGTTGCTGTCGAAAAAGTTATTTATTTTATAATTGTTTTGAAATTAGATGTGTTGAAGGGACATATTTGTTTGGTTATTGAGCGAAAGAGATAAATGTAGATTGGAGATGTGTAAAGGCAGAAATCCTGTCTTTGAAGAAACAAATGGGGCCTGAGATTTATTTCTTTTATTCTGATAATTCTATTTTACTAGACAAATGCACCATGGATTCTTTAAGAAACAATGAAGAGGGAATATTTTCAGGATTATCGACAGGTTTCTGAATATATTGGTAGTCCTTATTTGTAGGCTTCATTGCAATGGATGCTGCATCACTGGAATCACAACACCGTCCGTTTTCAATTAAACTGTGGCCTCCAAGCCAAAACACTAGACAGATGCTTGTTGAGCGTATGAAGAACAATCTCACGTCTAAATCCATTTTCACCCAGAGGTATGGTGTTTTGACACTAGAAGAGGCTGAAGAGAGTGCAAAGCAAATTGAGGATGCGGCTTTTTCCACTGCAAATCAGCACTATGAAAAGGAGCCTGATGGTGATGGAAGTTCTGCAGTGCAGCTTTATGCCAGGGAATGTAGTAAGCTTTTGCTGGAAGTTCTTAAGAAAGGTCCTAGAACAAAGGAAGACAGGGATGTCCCATTGTCTGAGACAACTGAGGATGATAGAGAGGAGCTGACATCTGAGAAAGTCACTATTTCGCATGAAACCTTTTTTGACATCTCTAAAGGAGAACGTGCATTTATTGAGGCAGAGGAGGCTGAGGAGATTCTAAAGCCATTAAAGGAGCCTGGAAACTCTTACACTAAGATATGCTTTAGCAATAGAAGCTTTGGTTTAGGAGCAGCCCGAGTTGCAGAGCCCATTTTGGTTTCGCTCAAGGGTCAGCTGAAGGAAGTTGATCTATCAGATTTTGTTGCAGGAAGACCAGAGTCAGAAGCTCTTGAAGTTATGAATATATTCTCAGCGGCCCTTGAAGGTAGCATTTTAAGATCTCTGAACCTATCAGACAATGCCTTGGGTGAGAAGGGTGTTAGGGCTTTTGGGGCACTCCTGAAATCACAGAGTTGTCTGGAGGAGCTCTATTTAATGAATGATGGTATCTCAGAGGAAGCTGCTCGTGCAGTTTGTGAATTGATTCCCTCCACAGAGAAGCTTAGGATCCTTCAGTTTCATAATAACATGACAGGAGATGAGGGGGCACTTGCTATCTCTGAGGTTGTGAAGCATTCTCCATTGTTAGAGGATTTCCGGTGCTCATCTACAAGGATAGGCTCAGAAGGAGGAACTGCATTATCAGAAGCACTCGAGACTTGTACTCGCCTGAAAAAGCTTGACCTGCGGGACAACATGTTTAGTGTAGAAGCTGGGGTTGCTCTGAGTAAAGCTCTTTCCAAACATGCAGATCTTACCGAGATTTACCTTAGCTACCTCAACTTGGAAGATGAGGGTGCCATTGCTATAGCTAATGCTGTCAAGGAATCTGCTCCTTTACTTGAGGTTCTGGAGCTGGCTGGAAATGACATTACCGCTGAAGCTGCTCCTGTTATATCTGCTTGTGTAGCAGCAAAACAGCATCTTACCAAGTTGAACTTGGCTGAGAATGAACTAAGGGACGAAGGCGCTATCCAGATCACTAAGGCTTTGGAGCAAGGCCATGACCAGCTAATGGAAGTTGACATGAGCACTAACTTTATACGAAGGGTTGGGGCTCGACACTTGGCTCAGGTTGTTATTCAAAAACCTGAGTTCAAGCTGCTGAATATTAATTCAAATTTCATCTCTGACGAAGGCGTTGATGAGGTGAAAGAAATATTTAAGAAATCTCCAGACATGCTCGCATCCTTGGAGGATAATGATCCCGAGGGAGGAGATGATGATGAAGAATCTGGAGAGGACAAAGGTGATGAGGGCGAGTTGGAATCAAAGCTGAAGAATCTTGAAGTTAAACAAGATGATTGAAGGCTCTCTTCTGTCAGATTTCATTATATAGAATCTGCTGCGGCAGTGACATCTGTGGCCTCAATAATTGTAAGACATCCACAGCTTTTTGGATTAACTGTTCTGTTAATTCTTACAAGGCATGAACAGGGCAGTAGCTGTTAGTCTAGTGAAAGGCTTAAACCATATTTTATATGTAGGATAGATTTAGGGGAATTCTTTGCATCTTTTTTGCTGCGAACCTCTAAATCTCAAGCCATTCAATGTGGCAGCAGATCTTGAACTAGTTTTATTCTAGTATTGGCAGTGACACTAGCTATTTTTTCACATGGTCTCAATGGTTGAGTTGGTTTTTTCTTCACTCTATCGTATACTTTGTGAAATGTTTGCTGGGGATAGAATGCATTATTAATTAAGAGAAATTTTAGAAACTCAACAGTAGACTAATTAAGTGCATTTGCTTAAGGGTTGAAATTAGATCACACGGATCCCACGAGTTATACAGGTTAAATATTGGTTGCTTTGCCGGGGAAGCACCATGTACCAGCATAGCCTATATTCTGGATAAAACCCTAAATTCTTCATATCTGTTACAATCCGACCAGTATTAAATGGAAAAAAAACGTGTAGGAAATGAAATTTATGAGTGCATTAAGAGTTGGGATGTAACCATATCAGCAGCATACTACGATGCCTAACATCACTGTTAAGTTGACCAACCATCATTGATAATTAAGCCAAAGGTGAATTTATGGGGGGATAGTCTTACGTGCAGCTTATATGGGCAGAAACACATTAGAAGAGCTGCAATGAATAGAACTGATGAACTAAAAATAAGACCACGATCACACCAGTTGAAACCAGAAAAGGAAAATGAGCCGTAACCTTGAGCGACTTGGGATGCCCAGCTTTTGAGGCAATGCCTCCAATAATCGCCAAACCTCACGTACGAAATTCCAGCAACTTGAGTGGCAAAAATGTTCAGGCTCGTTCATTCTTTTTTGGGAGTCGTCTAAATATCAAGCCCATCCATTTCCCCTTCCATTTGAATTCTGGCCTCTAGAATCGGATGAGGAGGTCTGGACAACATAACTTGATCTTTTCTTACGGTGGGCATTCCATGTAAACATACCATTCAAACCACTTCCTTGAACACCCTTATGATCAGACTTTTCGGCACTCTGAATGTCGCAATTTTCTGGTTCTCTCCTTTCAAATTTCAGGCTTTTTGGGGCTGAGCCATAAGTTTCCTCACTTGTTCCTTCACTCACCATAGGAATATTATCATTCTTCACGTCCAGAATCTTTTTCTCTGCTCCTGTGCTTTTACTAACTGATTCATTGCCGTCCGATGGAAGATGGTCCCCTCTCTTTCCTCTAGTTAAACTTGAAAGCTTTGATATGTCTTGACCGTTTTCCACAGCTTTCATCCATTGTAAATCACTTAATGTATCGGCATAAACCACCTCCTTTCTTTTCCTCTTTCCAGTAATGTTGCTGCTATCATGTTCAAAACCTTTATTCTGATCTTCCTTGTTATCAGGTGCAGAATACGCCCACTCAGGAACCTCATGTTCTTCCATGAGACGAGATCGATAATTCTCTTTTTGCCTTCTCTCCTCATCCATCTTCTCAAACAGCCAGAATTCCTCATCTGTGCGAGCAGCAAGGCGGTTGATTTCTCTCTCACTTGGCACATCTGTTCCAAGAGAGCTCGTACCTTTCTGCATTATCTCCTTCAACATCTCCCTTCTGTCCTGAGCTGCAGAAACAAAGACACCACATAAATTAACTCCCATGTTTGATTATTCCAAAGAGAAGAACCACATGGTGAGGTTAGCAAGAAAAGGCCCTCATTTCATAAAAATTCTGTCAGCACGCAATAGATGAAAGTAGCAGGAAAGACACACAAGTTGGAAACATCATTGATTTGCTTCGAATTCAATTAATCCAAACAATGGGAGCCTCATGAAGAGGTGAGCAGGAAAAGGTAACATCAGTCGAATTTATCAGCATGCAATAGACAGCTCTAGCTACATAGGGATGGAAAGTACACTGGCCACTGGCCAAAGATCCCTGACCGAAAACTTAACTCCATATTGTGATGTTTAGAGCTACCAGAAATATAGAACATTTACAAAAATCTAGCTCCTATCTTGTTCAGTTTCCGTGGATATCTTACGGCTGATGCCTGACATCTAACTTCCTCTTCCTTTTATTATTATTAGTAGTTTGAAAAAAAGCATGTGCATGTACCTGAAACACCACCAGTATATTGATCAAATGACCTTCAAATTGCTAAAACCATAGAAGTTCAACTACAATTTAGGTACAAGATATTTAAGGTATAAGCCACATATTTTGTGGCAGCAAAAACCCATGTACTTATAAAACATTAAAGATATGAATCCACTAGATTGGAAGCAAGTATAAACAACATAAAATACAAGCCCATTTCCTTCTTACAATTTTAAGAATAAACCTGTAATGAATGTATCTAAGTTACTGCATGAAGTTGAAGTGCAACATACCAGTGGAAGTTGTATTGAAAAGTCCTGCCTGGATGACCTTGGCATCAATACCCATCTTCTGCTTAGCACGTTCCAAGATTACCTCTTCTATTGAACCAACACTGACCAACACAAAAACCCTGACTTCTTTCTTTTGTCCAATTCGATGGGCTCGATCCTCTGCCTGTTGGTCCATTTGTGGATTCCAATCACTATCAAAGATTATGACAGTGTCTGCTGTTTGTAAGTTAAGACCAAGTCCTCCAGCACGAGTACTCAAGAGAAACATGAAATAAGGAGAGTCTGGGGCATTAAATTGCTTCAGTAACGCCCCTCTTTCCTCAGTTTTTGTTGAGCCATCAAGTCTAAGAAACTTAAAATCATTAAGCTTCAAATATATTTCAAGAATGTCCATGAGACGAGTCATCTGCGAGAAGAGTAGGATTCTATGCCCAGATTTGCGAAGTGTTGGTAGCAAAACGATCAAGTAGCTCAAATTTCCCAGATGCTCTGATGATCTCCTCTTTGCGCCACAAGTTATATTCTCCCACAAAAAGGTGTGGATGGTTACAACACTTTCTCAGCTGCATTGACAAGTTCTGTAGACTCTTTGATTTCCCCGATCCTGCAAGTTTTTGTACTCTTAGTAAATAAGGAGCAACTTCAACAAATTGGTAAGCATATACAGGCAAACAGAGATCAAGGAAGAATAACTAAACCCTAAAAAAGGTGCAAGGCACAATTGGCATTAAAATTAAATATGACTGCCGTACAACTATCCTTTAAGAAAAATTGTGAAACAAAAATACTGACATTTGAACTAAAGAAAATTCAGTTTGGAAGATTGGGGTCACCGTTTGGTGGGTATTATGAAAGTCTTATCTATGCATATGAGAGACCAATAGCAGAAGCAATTCTTGCTACCCAATTTCTGCTGGAGATGCCAATCAAATTGAGCAGTTTTCCAGATAGAAGCATCTTGATATACCAGGAAGGACGGTTGTTCTGGAGGATTGGGGAGGGGAGAGGATGGGTGTGAGGCTCTCTCACACTTTGATCAAAGCATAGCATTAACAAACTTGATTTTGGATAAGATATGGGAACAAGAACACGCATACAAATGGAATGTAGGAGCAGAAGTCACAAACCCGTATCTAGCCCAACTCTGCCTACGTCAGTAACTTGTTGATAATATACTTTTTGCCATGCTGACATGTCACATTTCAGGATGACCTGGGATTTCCCAGGAAGGTATTTCTCTACCTCATCTTTTTTCCTCCTTAATATGAATGGCCTTATAACCTGACAATCAAGTGATTGCATTAAGATAAATAATTCGAAAAAATATGATATGAAAACAAGGATCAACACCTACATGATGCAGACGACGAATAATCAACAACTGTTCTTCGTCTGTAAGAGCAACCTGACCCCTGTCTTTGAAGGGAGCATTGAACCACTCCTCAAAGTTCTCAACGGAATTAAATATTGTAGGGAGGAGAAAATTAAGGAGGGACCATAGTTCCTGCAAACTATTCTGGATAGGTGTACCGGTTAACAGAAGTCTACGTTGAATCTGATACCTGCATATAAGTTATAATTGATTAGAAAAGGCTCTTATCTTCTCAGGACATGTCCGAAAAAACATTGGAAACCCAGATCAGAATAATTATGGGACAGAGATTCGTTAACAGTAGCTATTTGCAAGAACTAAAGAGGTGACAAGAAAGTGCAAATATGCAATCAGAACATGATTAAGTGGGAAAGGATAAATAATAGACAAAAATTTTCTTGTTTGCACCAATGTTAGTTCAAGCCAATAGATTTACCTAATGCCTAGTATCTAGTGATGGTAAAATACTATTTTTGAGCCCCCTATACACTTAAGCTTGTGAGAGAATGGTGCTTAAGCAAGGCCTGTATGGTGCAAAAGAGATCATACCCTGAAATAGTCTTTGCAAGAGCACATTCATGATTTTTTAAACGATGCCCTTCATCAACAATCATATAGTACCAGTGAACTTTCTTCAAATATTGTCTATCTCTCATGATGAGATCATAGTGTGTGATCAACACATTAAATCTTCCTCTCTCTGTAAAGAACTCTTCCCTTAGTGCCTTCCTCTCATCTGGACGTCCGTCATAAACAACAGCTGCAATACTGCATTGGCATAAAAATGCATGAGTAATTCAAGTGAAACTTACATGTACCACATCCGCATCCACTTTCTGGCAGAGGCACGCACAAACACACAAATAAAGTCTTCAGCTAAAAAGCTGTTTTACCTAGGAACCCATGTTGAAAATTCGTTGATCCAGTTGGGAAGCACAGCCTTTGGTGCCACTATCACATGGGGACCCATCACCCCCTTGTTCTCAATGAGATATGCAATCAAAGCAATGGTTTGTATTGTTTTTCCCAATCCCATCTCATCAGCTAAAATTCCATTTAGGTTGTTATTAAACAAGGAGAGCATCCATTGGAGGCCTTCTAACTGGTATGGTCTTAGTTCTCCACCTTGAAGCAAGGATGGCTGCTCAGTTACCTGTTGAGAAACAAAAAACTTAGTTAGATTTTCTCATTCTGGTATAGTGGGTGACAAAAATTTTACGAAAATTCATGTGAACCCAACCAGTTTTTTGCAACATCAGAGATAGAAGACACTCACTGTGTATTTGTCAATCATAATTTAGCTTCTTAGGGTTAACTTTTAAAATATTATACACAAGCATTTAGTATATCTTTGCCAAATAGATCGTTATGGGCATAAATAATGGTCACACAATTTCTAAGCACACCACCTATACTGCCTGGCCTCAGCTGGAATTGCCTCAACAAAACATGCCCACTTGTACAATGCAAATATGTATGTACACAACCACTCAAACACCCAAAAAAAAAAGGGATGATCTTACAAGTTAGATAACTTAGAAAGCTAGGAGATACAAAGTGAGCTAAGAAAAACTGTAAAGAGGCAATTATTGAGAAGCAGTATCCACCAGAAAAGAAAGCGATATGCAAGATCACTCTGGGCTATTGTAGTCTTCCTAAAATTTACCCCCAGGCTAATTGACATTCATATTGCAAGCAATGATTAGATGCTCATCCCACTGCCGTGGTCTTCCTAAAAAGTTAGGAAAGTCACATTACCCTGAACCCGCTAGTCCAATTTTTTTCAGTACCATATGTCAACTATGCACTTCAGAAAAAATAACAATGTAGAAAAATAACATGCTGCAGACAACAAGGCTTTATCTTTACCTTCTCCTCAATTGCGTGAATGGCAGAGTTATACTGCCTCTGTCCTTCAAGTAAATCACCAGAATCATCACTGCGATCAGAATCAATAATTTCATCTTCCTCAGGAAGCGAATCCCTAGGGGTTCCATTCTCTGAAGCATCCAAGTCAAGCAAATCATCTTCCGAGTCTTTCAAGGGTTCAATGCCATCTAAAACTTTAGCATCTTTTTGACGTTGGACAGCAGCTCCCAAATTAACAAGCAGCTTATTTGTTTCTTCAAGAAGTGTGGTTAATCGTTCGTTCTTGCTCTCCTTTACTAATCTCATGTATGCTTCTTGATCATCAGCCTTCAGGGCTTGGAACCTCAATTTCTCAGCTCTTGTAGCACGTTGTCTTTGCCTTCCATGCCATGCCTGTTACAGTAAGAAATCTATGAAGGATACCCTTCCTACTTGCTATAAAAACAACAGCAACCAGTGATAGCCAAATCTTTTGACCAACTAAAATAACTATCTCATCTTTTGGTATTACAAACTTTATCTACAAACAACAATAAATTGTTCCATGCAGGAATTTTTCACTTCTGAAGGAGACCAAACCATGTAAAGTGACAACCATCTGCTTTCCCTCTCCCTTCTATCTTAATTTTCAGAAAAATCGTTGAGTCGGCTTCCCTTTCTTTTGTTGTGAAAATATGCTTAAAACCATGTAAAGCTTACATGATGTAAGGCTAAAAAATTTTTGTGCAAAACTCAAAAATTAAATTGCAAGAGTATCATGAAAGGAAACAATCAAATGTCTTTTCACACAAGCATCTTAGTGATAAGCTACTTGAAATTCCTGTCCAATGCAAGGGAAAAACTTAACAAAGAATGTATGAAATGGCATGAAGAAACGGAGACACAGGTTTAAGTTGGAACAAGTGGAATTTATAATCCAATCTTGGAACTCATAGAGTTCTATTCTAATTTTTATTTATGACTTTATTTCCATGCCTCCTGGCTTTTCAACAGCAGTCTTTTAACATTTCTCAGTAGCTTCTTTAATTATCACCCTAAAATCTCTTTTTTTATTTCTCTTGCATCTTTTGTTCTTCCTATATTTTAATCGAACCTTCCCACTGGATGCATAACATTTTAGAAAACATTTCTAGAGAGAAAAAATGCACACCTGGACCCCATCATTCCTTTGTTTTCGGCGTTTTATAGCAGTTTGCATATGCACTTGGAATTCGCGGACAGCATTAAGTATTTCTGCAAAAAATTTTCTTTTTCTAGTCTCAATTTGGTTCCTTGCCTCCTCTTCCAATCTTGACAGCCTCTGCATCACAGATTACTAATCAGCAACATGCAAGAAATCAATAATATATCTGATATACCAGAAAAACAATCAATATACACTGCCCAAATTATTCACAATTTTGCTGTTATTTACTTTTAGTTACATCTATGAACTTGCCTGTGGTTTTGTAAGAGGCACATACATGAATTGGATTCACTAATTAACGATTGTTTCTTCAATCTACAGGTCTTTAAACCCAAAAACCAATCTTGTAAAATATATTATGACCACTTTATCCTCCTAGTATAATTTATAATGCTAGACAGCAACAACCCCAGCAACACTAAAAACAGCCAATGACCTCATTGGCTAGAATCCATCAAGTTCTGACTAAGCCACCTCATTATGAAGAAAGAGCTACACTCTTTATAGATACAACATAAAAACCAAGAAATTCTGGCTGTCAATTTTCCCTTACCAAGTCAATAAAAAAAAAAAAAAGAAGGTTCAAACAGTAATGGGTGCACAAATATATGACCTCAGCATCCCGCTTCTTCCTGAAATGATCATCAGCTTCCATAGCAAAAGGATCTCCAACACCATACAGAGGTCGGCGCAGTCGCATCATACCCCAATCAAACAATTGCTTTTCCAGATATGCACAACTCGTGCGTAACCAGTATTCTGAACTTACATCAGACCTAACCTTGCTTTGCAGCTCAGCTAGCTGTAAAAAAAAAGGTCATTAGCCAAGGACAGATCCCGTGTCATCGCTCAACATCAAAAGAACACAGATAAACACAGCTCCTAATTTCCATTAACTTAAGAATTTTAAAGCAGCATGCTATACTAAAATGCCAAAAGGCAAGACAGGATATTGCACCTGTGTAATAATGACTCCATTATTTTGGCGCAATTGGTTACACTTCAAAAATTTCTCAGAAAAATAATTTTCTATGTCACAGTATTGGTAACTACATACTTTTCTCTTCAGTTTGTGTGATCAATATTTTTAGCAAAGATGTAAAAAACATATACAAGGAAGCAGCGAGATAAAGAAAACCAAAGCAAATAATTGATGCATCAACTGTACCTTTAGTCCATAGAGTTCAAGTAAGCACTTTGTCTGCAGCTCTTCACCTCTACTTGAAGGCAATTCTGAAGTCAAATCAGAAATATGTGAGTTCTGTTCTTGAGTTATTATCTAAACTATAACTCAAAAATAATAATCTTTAATTTTTAAGTACACAGCATTAAAATGCATCCTGCCCGTGCTTGATAGAAAATTCCAACCAGAATGTTTGGTTGGCATGGTTGAATTGATACTTCTTACAATCAGTGTTTTAGAAACTGAACTGCATACTGCAGCTTGACAAATGGGAACTAAAGGTAGAAAATAAAATGTCATAAAGGATAACAAGTCTAATGTTCAACAAACATCCACTTTCTTCATTTTGTAGTAACATTGTATGAAACGCAAAAACCTTTTAAGCTTCAACATCTAATCTAGACGTATCCATGTGACAGCCAAGAAGGAATACAATCATTGAAGATAATTACTAGGTTGAACCATCATATTTATTAATTAGAGACAATTAGGAGTTCAATAATAGCAACTCAGAACAGTAAAGCTCTACCAATGCCAATTTAAAACAGCAACATGCAACTGTTTCTACTGACCAGAAGCATCTGAAGGGAAAATAATCATGAATAATTTTGCAGGGTCATATACGAGCAAAACAAATATATAAAAAGTTAAAAGTTCATTCCAAAAAGTAAAAACCTTCAAGCTCATTTAACCGATGCTGAATGTGGCTTTGATAACGATTTTCCCTTGATTCTGTCAATCGAAAGCCTGACATACTTTTTGTCCTTTGCTCTGATAGTGCATTTTCAAAGTCACTCAACAAATCTGACCCATTACAAATTTTAGGACCATCCTGCTGCATCAACGTTGAACAAACACCCTAAAGCAAAATAAATAACAGTAAATTAACTCATTAAAGAAGAGCTTTATGATCAACTTCGAAGCAGCAGATTGATTTATGTTTAAATCTCCGGACATAGAACAAGACTCTACAATTTGGTCAACGACTTCAAAAGAATGTACATGACCAAGAGCTAAAATAAGAACTTTGTCACCACATGATTTGGAAAAATTTTAAATAAAAAGAAGACTAGACCTAAACTTAACATCAATATAAACAAACTTCATTTCATATTACTTAGAATCACTAAGCCTGTTAGTGATCTAAAGCCAGAATCTTTGATGCACATTTCAAGATGTTATTTTATACCATGCATTTCATGTAAAGGAACATATCTATTAAATGGTGAAGACAAAATAGAAAGAGTACTACTTGATTACACTAATTAAAAAATTATTATAATTTCAAGATTGATCAATATTGGATGATACTTAGTTTCCAGTTCTATTAATGTAAGCCCCAACAAAACTACAAGCTGATAAGTCCTGTGTAATAATCTCCTTTAGAAAAACTTAAAGATTTTCTTCCTTCCGTTTTTATTTCTCTTTTCCTCCTTCTTTTCTTATTTTGCTTCTTCATTTATTTACTTGTTTATTTATTGTCCTTACGATCTCCTTTTCCTGATAGTCTCACCTAGACAATATCCCCAACGCCCATACTCTATCTAAGCTGTAAAATGAGTGCTTCACTACTCCAAGGACATTAACAAATTTGACTAAGTGGAAAGCACAATTATCAAATAATTCAATATCTTTGGGAAGTAGTACCAGTAAAAAGTAGTTCTGCATTTTTACACACTAAGATTTAATCAAAATTGACTCCAAATATGTAAAACATTCATGGCTAACAATGCACTAAAAGAATTTCACATGCAGCAACCTAAACACTAATAACACTCAAAGCCAAATACACGAAAGCACAATGGAAACCACAGAATTTACAGAATCTTATCAATCTCACGGAAAGCTAACCTTGAAGCCTCCTCCAGAAACACAAATCTAAAATCAAACTAACATCCCCACAACCACACTAAGACCTAATTCCTCAAGAACCTTGGCAATTTTTTTAAAATCTAATCCAAAGGGCTCCCTTGAAAAGCGCAAATTTAACACCAAACAGTAAACAACAAAAGGGCCTTTCATTTACCACAAAATCCCGAATTTGCAGTCATTCTAGACACAAATATCCAACACGACAAACTAGTATCCCAAAGTTCCAAGAATTCCCAAGACAACAGACCTAAACAACAAATAGCAATTAACAAAAACATCAAATTCACAATAATCCCAGCAACAAAACACTTAAAAAGAAGGGGAATTCCCAAAACAACACAAAACCCCCGAATCCAGTCAAATTCCCAACAAACGAAACCACAACTACAAAAGAGCATCACAGAAACAGGATAAAAACCATAAATTCGGACCAATTCCCACCAGCACAGGCCAAGAATTCAAAAGGGTATGTTTGAAAACTCTTACCAAACCCTTCTCCGCCGCGGGTCCCTCATCACATCCACCTTCAACACGGACCACACCATTATCAGAGTCTCGGTCGCCATAATAGATGGAGGAAACGGCGTCGTATACGTCAGGAGGGACAGGGAGGTTTCGAGAGATAAAGTTCAATGCACAGATCAAAGAGTTTGTCCTCTCTGCGGGGTCTGGGCAAGGTCTCTCTTGTTGGTGGTGCACTAGCTGAGTCACCATGAGCGCGCGCGAATGATTTCGAACGGTTATATAATTTGTTTTTTAAACGGTATTTTGAAAAAGAATTATGTGTGCTTAAGAGATAACACTCTCACACACACTCTCAATGTGTGTGTATAATTGTTCCGCTTCGCAGTAACAAACCCTCGGCGTTTCCTCTCTTTTTTTCTCCGCATGTACAGGAGTAGAGGAATCTTTTAACAAATTACGTATGGGCCCTATACTTTTGTTAATTGCCTAACGCGTCTCTATTTTTATAAAATGATAGATCTACCCTAGCAGAGTACGGATGGCTTCCTCTTCTGTGCCCTGGCCTTCGTGTTAGGCCCCCTTAATATCATATTGCTAGTTTTATTGGTAAATTTGGATACAAAACAGGGCTATGAAAGGAATAAAATAAATAAGTTTAATAATATAAAAAGTATTTTAAACTATTTAATCTTGCAAAAATAAATTTTATTTTAATTTTTTATAACTTTATAATTAAACAGTATAAAATTTAACAATAAAAATTTAATTATCACATGTTAAATAAAAAATATATTTGATGTTAGTATTATTTTTTATATTATTTATTTTATCCGTTAAAAATTATTTTGAACGAGCATAATATACAAGACACTGTCTAGAAAATTCATGTTCCAACATAAAAGAAATTGATTTTAATTACTCGCACTTTTACAAATTAGAAATGAAACTAGAACCTGAAAGGGTTAAGGAAATTGGCTACAACATCAAGAATTGTTGTACAGTAACAACATACGCCGTGAATTGCATAATAACTGCTCAAGAACAAGATGAAATGGCCAAATAACACCCAACCAGATTCATTTGATTTAACCAAAAACTCGTATGATTTCATTTAAATTATTTGTTAATATATTTGAATAAGAACAGTATGCGTACGCATTGATGTTAAAAGCAAGTAATTTGTTCTCTTTTATCTTTATTTCTATTGCATCCTATCTCATCCTATCTCGTCTTGACCCGGGACAACTTTTTTTTTTTGTTTCTGGGTAAATAAAAAAAATTTCTGATTAACAAAATTGTTACAGGTACCGCAGACTAGATACTGTGGGTTAGAATTTGTGAGACAATGAATGGTAAAAACAAAGACAACAGTAGAGAATTCTGCATCTGTATCATCCATAATACTACCTTCAAAACCGTAATATAACCAGCTTCACAATCTGGAGAATCATGAATTGAGAGAGGATTTCTGTGATGAGGGCAAGAATGGCCATAACAATTGGTAAGTTCTCCGTTTACAATCTTCAAGCTACACTCTTTGCAGTGCTCGGCCAATTGGTTCTTGGAAATACTGAAGAGAGATAAAAATTGCTTCCTGTTGGAAGAAATGCAATCACATATGGTAATTATACGTTTATATGGGTGAATTGATGAATGAGGATTGAGAAAGAGTACCTCAGTTCGAATTGTTCGACTTCCTTGATGGGGACACGTGTTGAAATATGAATGAAATATCTCTCTTGCAGTTTTTTGCTTAAAATAAGAAACAAGAAAACCAGTATTCAGTACATGATTGCATTCAATCCTATCAAAACGAGCATAAATAACAAAAGCATGATCCAAATATAAACATTTATCCAAAAAGAAGCATTATTATTCACTGGCAAACATTTTCTTCTTTTTTAGACTTGCAGTGTCACATACATAAAATTTCTCAACCAGAAAAACATTTTTGGAAAGTTAGCTGAAAATTTATCTAAACAAACTGCTAGCTAGAGACATGGAATATTTTTCTATTATTATCTTTCTTGTCCAAGAAAACTGGACAGCTGGAAAAATCTCGTTTTAAAATTTACTGTTGCAATGGAAATGCTCGCAAGGCAACAAATTTCAAAACTGGAACCAAGCTGTCCTTCCTCCAAAAAATGTGAGTATATAATAGAGACAATAAGTTTTCGGTATTTAATGTACCTTTAAGTAGTCATCTTCTTCAATACTCTCTTCCAAACCAGCAAGTCCACCAAAAGCAATCAATAGATGCCTACCAAATTATATATTCAATAAATCAACAAGAATCATGAATGGATGACATAATGTCTACACATAGCTTCAGGTGAGAGAGAATTTGAGGGATGCCCAATATACCAATAAGCATAAATACTTTAAACTATCAAATTTTTATATAAGCTTGCATATTGAAGGAAGACTATTCCCAAATAAAGGTTCATATTCCTCCAAAGATTACTGAATACACTGGCTAGTCACGCTAGATAATTTGAATCACAAAATGGCTTCTGAGAGTGAGTGTCCTGTCTCAGGCCCCTCTAAATTCTATGTTTGCAAATTTTCTTATTCTATAATGCCACTAGTATAGAGGCAATATTTTAAGAAAGACAGATGCAACTCTAAACACAAAATAATGCAACAACAATGCATAGCCGAACAAACACCTGCAAAACAAGTGACCATCACCCAGATTAATCAAAGCAATGCCTGTCAAAATAAAGGTCCTTTGCTCTCTGAACAATTGAGAACATACTTCATCACTCTCAAATTTAAAATAAATAGAATATTGAGCTATACAATTTTCTCAACCCTCACCAACCGTCCATAAATAGGCCCTGAAAGTTTAATTTTAGATCTATGGTTGCTATGTTCTGAGTATCTACAGTTTTAGGTTACACAAAACATGAAGTAGGTTTCACTATCTATGTAGAACATATACAATTGGTGGATATGAGACATATCATGACTATCTAGAACTAACTACTATGGATAAAATTACCAGTAACGAGGACATCTCTAGTTATCAAACGTAGGAACTCAAAGGGAGTTGCAGATAAAGGTTATGAATCAAAGAAAAAAAAATACCTGAAAGTTGGCAATGCAAGTTCTGAAGGATTAACAATGTCACCATGCTCAGAGGTACCAATCAAATGATCATAGCCACCCTATCATACATAACAAAAATTTATGGATGAAGGCCTGGATCTGAAGAAAACCGTGCAATGCTTTTACAAAGAAAAGAAGAATAAATTGTCATTGTATGTATACCTTATATGAGCAATCCTTAAAGACAGAACTAATATTTGACGCATATCTCACTTTATACCCCCAATACATTCCTGATTCTTCCTTAGGCTTGGATGATGAAACAACCTGGCATGGCGGACCTAGAGAATGCAATATAAAATAATAAACTTGAGAAGACTCATAGATAAGTTGTTCAACAATGTAGAAATTGCAGCCTCATATATATTGCATTATCATAACAGTGGAAGTAATCAAAATGTTTACAATGCTAGTTAAGAAACAATAATATCATTTAAATAAAGGCATCTATTACCAGCATCCAAATTGCGGTTGTTTCCCATAGCTACAGTTACCCTTAATCCTGGTTCAAGTACTTGATCAATGACAACATTCTGCATTTTAAACCAATCAAAAGTTAAATTTATCTGAAATTAGTTTATTATGCTTCAAACAGGGGAAAATGTTGGAAATAAATTACAGAATAAAGCCAGTGTGCATATGTAGATTACAACATATATTATCTAAAGCAGCATAACCTCAGAAAAGTTATGCATTAAAATGATATAAATATCACAAGTCTAACACCATCAACACTTAGTAGCCCATTCATCAGGCCCATATAGTCATGTGTCACCCCACAACGTAACGATGAGAAAACATTATATATCATGTGTACTTCCCAGACCTTTCAAGGCCCCAAGATCAAAAAAGAAAAAAATGAAAAAAGTAAAAAGGTGCAGACATAATGTATGAGAAGGCGACAGATTTATGAAAGTGATTCAACTATTCAAAGTTCGAACCAAAAAGTCCCACGGAAGATAGAGAGAACCTAGACCCTTTGTAAATTACAATCATATACCCTTTGTAAATTATAATACTGGCTAATCAATGGGCAGACTGGCAAATTAATTAAAATAAAAGTCTACAGTGAACTCTTTTAAGGTTCAGGACTAGAAACTGACAGTTAAAGCATAAAACAGACAGGATGAAACATGTATGAGCCAATCATTTGTTTACCACGGATACTTTAATTGCATAAAAGTTTTAGGGGCTTGAGGCATACAAAAGAATATTTCAATTGCCAAAACTTTTAGGACTCCTTCTATACAAGAATGAGGGGAAACAGGCAATATTCTAATACTAGTCAGATTCAATGCTTATCATGACACAAGGACAAAACATGAATCAAGTAATAACCATAAAGAAAAAGATTTCAAATATGCAAGCTGTGACGAATGCAACAATACCTTATTTAAGCCCACATCAACTAGTGTTCCTGCAGAGTTTGACACTCTTTCTTTTAATGTAACACCTACAAAGAAACGACAACATATCAAGAAGTCAGCAGGGCTGTAGATGGAGGAACCAAACAAGCTAACAAAAGGACTCAATTGCAACATGATATTAACAGTTTCAGGAAGGCAATCAAAAAATCTGAAAAAGAAAGAATGACAATGCCGTGAAATTCAATGTCTTTAATAATTCTCAAATCTAGAAAAGGAACGTTTTGAGTTCCTATTCCACCTGCCTTGTACCTTTTAAACCCTTTCCACAAAGTTAACGAAATCCCTAGCTACAAACAAAGAGTCAGAATGTGATTCTTCTGTTAAAGCATTGCCCCATGTCTTAAGCTTATCACTCATGATTTCTTTTTATCATTATTCGTGTTTCCTATCACTGATTAAAGATAATCCGTGCACATTTCAGACCATCATGGACAGTGGTATGAATAAGAAGAGCAATTATTTCCATGAGCACTCCTGCTTCGTAACCAAGTTGTCAAAATTCTAACACCGTCATCTATTGTGTCGTTACCTTACTAAGAGTTCCCCTCCCCTTATCAATGATCTTTGTTCCTCTTCTACAAGCTGATACAACATATCCAAAATGCACAGATAAGTGGATCCTATTAAACATCCCCACTCATCAAGCTGCACCCTGATTTAGATAGACAAACTTGAGAACCCAGCCTCATCTGTGAATATATGAACTTGACTCATTAACCTATGAAAAGGCACTGCATCTACTTTTATTTTCAGTTTTGTCTTAACATCCTCCCTCTTGCTCGGTGCTATTATAATTAATCAAATCTATTATCACACTCTTAACAATCTCCTACGCTTGGGATGGATGAATATGCCAGAAATAATAACATTACCACTGTTATAATTGGCAATATACAATAGTTGACAATAAAATGCAGCAACTAATTTCTACAAGTATAATATGTTTAGCCTACATTGTCAACCCCTATATGTGAATTAGAGAGAATAAAAGTGTTAGTAAGACTAACGTAAAGCAAATGAATTAAGATAATTTTTGCATAAGAAAAATGGATTAAGTAAAAAAGAATACCTTCCCTGTATGGTGCCCACTCATGCTTGCGCAGATGATGTGGAGCATCAAGTGGGGGCAACATACCCTATCGAAAACAATATGAGATACAAACAACTGAAATCATATATAGCAACATTCATCTCAAAAAAATATGCAGTTAATGGAACAAAACCACAACTTGCAATAAATTTATGACGCACCACAAATCTTAGGTTGCTATGCATAGGGAAGAGAGCTTTCCTCAAATATTGCGGTGTCTCAAGATACTGCATAATTCTTACAAGAAAAGCTGCACCACTTTCATTCTCATCCGAAATATTTGCAGCCAAAGCACGAGAATGATTATCTGAACTGCTTTTATTATCAAATATCACCACCTATTTTTTAAATTAACGAAAAATTATATCCACTTCTTAATAAGTAGCTATAAAAATTCCAAAAACAAACATCAAAATGAGCTCATACATTATAACAAACCTAAACATCTAACTCCCAACACAAAAACCAATATGTTACATTCCAATTGCTCTAAATGATCCTCCTGTTTACTTATCTGAAGTTTATTAGTGTTGTTTTAGCGGTGTCAAAAGTACTTTTATAGTGTTCGTTGCAATACGTAAATTTACATTTTGGGATCACAAAAGGACTTAGAGCACTTTCTGGAGAAACATTTGATTTCTTCTAAAATGCTGTTTCAGGTAAGAGAATTACTTGAAGTGCTTTTTGTTGGAGCACTTAATAAGAGCTTTTTTAAAAAGCCATCTAATGTGCTATTTCAAAAGCACTTTTGCTCGAATTAATTCCTAGCAAAGCAGTCAAAAACACATACTTAACGAGCAGCTAATGAGTCAAATATAAATAATGACCTCATCGATTCGGAAAATGGTGGCGGCTCGAGCAATCTGACCAGCCAACTGATACAAAAACAGAAATACGTATGAATATAAAATTCCGTAGAAAATGAAACGTACAAAAGCGCAAAAATCAAACATAAAGAGAGAGTAGTGGTACTCTGGTGGCGAGTTCTAGAGACTGAGTGTTATCAACGATGGAGCCGGGCACGGCTATACTGACTGTAGGCACTTCCTTTGGTGCGGCGTCGTTTTGGTTGCCGACCTCAGGGAGTTCCTTCGGTGCGTTGTCTTTCTGTTTGTCTCTTTTCTTCTTCTTCTTGGTTTTCTTGTTATCGTGAGAATCGCCGTCGGCATTTTGTGATTCGTGACTATCTATAGCTTCCTCAAGTTCTGGTTCTAGCTCGGCCCTCTTCTTCTTCTTCCCCATTTCGGTGTACTGTGCTGGGCTCGCTCTGACGTCTGATTCCAACTAATAGACGCGCGCGCGGCTTTCACAAGGGTTTATGAGACTTTTTGGGGTTTTGCTTGTGTATCAAATATCTATATACTGTTTAATAAACAGTATACTGTAGGTTAGATTTGTAATTTCAAATCTAAACATTGTAAATTTTTTTTTTTTTATTTAACAATTAATATTAATTAAATAATCATTTCCTTTCCTATTCTCACGATTAGTATTTTGATTTTCAATTAAATTTAAAATTAAATCCCCCATCACACATTCTATTTTCAGGTATTAATATATTGTTATAGGCTCATAGCAGGTAAGAAATAATAGGTTCACAAAAGCAACAGTAATCATCCATCCGTAATTTGATGCATCCTAGCATGCCTACCATCTGTGCGAAGTTTCAGGACCAAGGCTACATATTTGTATGGTTAGTCTTCTGCAAGCAATTAGCTGGGCAATTGGCCACACTATTTAACAAATAAAATCCAGAATCTGCATTCATTGGGCGTTCCAGAAAATCCCGTATGCACCATAAAACTGATTCCTGACTAGGCAGATAGATGGCATTAGTATAGCCGATTTTTGCGGCAAATGCTCTACCGAGGATATTGAGTTCAACGACACTCTTAATACCCTTGGTTGAACTGTCGAGGACCTCCAGATATGAAATGGCCAACTGCTTGTGACATCTAAGGCAGGTTTCAAATCCAGGACTTATACTACATCTACCACTTGAACAAAGAAAACATATATAGAACTGTCTAAGATCAAGTCATATTTTGTACACTAAACGCATTATAAGTTATATTATGAATATGCTTTACTTGGCATTCTAAATGTGCCATCAAAATCCAAGAAAATTATAGAGGTGTTATCCTTTGTTCGCAGAGTTCTAGCCTCACTTAGCAAAACATTAGCAATCTTCTCAGTCGACTTCTCCTTATCTGTAGTAGAGTATTTTTCCTTCGTCTGGCAGCAAAAATTAAAAATTCTTTTATAAGATTCCAATGCAGAAATAAATCCCAAAGGAAATACAAGACTTGCCCAGAAAACTCATAAAATACAGAGATGTATGGAACTAGATAATACCTCAACGACTAGCTGAACTGCTTTCTTGATGCTAATGACATCCCAAAAGCCATCACTACAATTTAGGCAGAACCCAGAGAAAATTACAAAAACTGAAGATGAATAGACAAGCAGCAAACAAAAGGATAGGATTTATTTATTGCAGCTTAAATATGATGTGTAGCAACTTACATATCCAAAATCAAGCATATAATGCATTATCAGGGTAAATGAAGCAAACCAAGCACTAAATAATAAAAAAAAAAAAGTGACAAATAAAGCCATGAATCAGCTGAGCTTAAATATGATGTTTATCAACTTTGAAATCCAAAATCAAGCACATAATGCATCATCAGGCAAAATGAATCAAACCAAATACTAAATGAGAAAAAAAAAAAAAATGGGGCAAATAAAGCCATAAAAATGGAAAAGTTGGAAGACATTGGTCCATAGCCAAATCACCTAGCCAGCAGCGCAAAGGCGTTGCTTGCTCGAGCAATCTGCACAACTTGACTTATGTAAGGCTCCGAACTGAAGCGAGCATCTTGCTCTTTCAAGAATTTGTCTCCAAGCATCCGAGCAAGATTTAAACCTGAACCAGAGGAAAAAGTACGTGGCTCTCTAATTCACTAACTTATGTAAGCAACAAATTAACTTAACCAATATTGCCCCTACCACACAATCGTGTGTCCCCATCTTTCAATGGTTCTCCCCTTTCTTTGATTCGGAGCCTTTCAGAACTACTACTTATCCTATGGTCTTCTGTCATTTTGATCTGATTCCCATCAACACTGCCACAATAAAATTATTTCCAGTCGTAAACACGCTGATAAAGGAATAGTTGCAAAACAGAAGTTTCTATTCAAGTAAACCAAAAAGACCATTAAATAATCTATACCAATATTGGGACAAAAACTCAGCAAGCTACAGATTGCACACTAAAAATGGCAGCAGTGCAGATAAGGATAAGACTGGCACTATCACAATATTAAACTTTTGACACTATGATTCGAGAAATTGCTGGGGAAAAACAACTGTTTCTATGATCATCATGATTTACCAAAGTCCTGTTATCTTCCATGAGTAAAAACATTATTGAGACTTATTTCTGTCATATAAAAGAAATAACGTAAAAACCTCTTCATGTTCACCTGCTTTCGCACCATCAGGCCCCCTAGAATGTGGCATGGAATTTCATGATATTATCACTTATAAATCCTTTGCATAATTCTGGGAACCAGTTGGTTTAATTGGTAAAATCTCTTGTACCACTGGGTTTAGCAAGGGGTTTAGTTCATTTTCTTGTAACCATTTTTCCAAAAATAATAAATCCTATAAATAAAAATCGACAATTTAAACACATACTTCATAACACAAGCCGAGTCTCCAACATTTGCACACTGTGCAAAGAAATTTTCTTTGTCATCAGCCCAAACCAGAAGCACTGTTGCGGTACAACCCTGAAACGAAAAATTAAATATTAACATTACAGCAGAAAAATAAAAGACAATAAAATAGAACAATGAAATTTGAAAGCTAATCATCCATTATCTGAAGCCAAGATGCTAAAATGCATAAATGTCAAATAACACTGGGGAACGGACAGTTAACAAGCAGTAAAATCTAGACAATGCTTTCTTTCTTATAAAAAAAAAATCTAGACAACAATTTCTATCATGCAAATACTTTAGAATAAGTAAACATACATAGCTCTGAAATCAAAACTCTTAACAAGTAGCAATCACTAATCACAAGCATTGAGGTGGGAATCACTAGCATTCTCCAATATAAATATTATAGCTACTTTATTTATGCTATCAACAAATTCTCATAATTTCCATTGATTGTCAAACTTCAAAACACAGTTAAACACTGAAGCATATTCTAAAATAGGATAATGGAATCCAACACAAAAAGATAATTAGAGTCACCTCCTTAGTTTCCCTCGCACAGAAGTAATCCAGGGTTAGATAAGTAACAGAAACAGTATACCAATCAAGTATAAGAAAAATATATAAAGTGATATTATCAAAACATATGGATATACTGTAAAAGAGAGATTAAAAGATATTCTAAATGCAAAGATCAAAGCTTCCAATGATAAATTACAGAAAATTTGTATAGAAGTTTCATAGAAAGGAACAGTAGAAACAAATTTGGGGGAAAACCTCATAATAATGATTCAAGGATGCTTCTGCTTGAGAAAATGCATCCCTAAGGACATCTGAGGCATCACACTGTGTCAAAACCTTCTCTCTTTGAAGTGAATTGGACAATGTAGCAGCAACCATCTTAGGCAGCATTCTGGAATACAAAATTTATGATAAGTATATACATTGTGTCAGACAGCAATCAAAAACCATACAGGTTTGCTTGAAAGAAGAATAAAACGGATGAGACAATGATCACCACATGCAGCATTTTTCAATGTACATAATCAGAAAACATTGTAAGGAGAAAACAAAGGTGAAAAATATTTTTAACTAATGACATCATGTAAAAGGCAAAGGGATTCTATGAAAATCTAATTTATGAACCACTCAATTTTGAATTTGACCAAGCCTCATCCCTGACACTGCTTTCAATTCATGCTTCTCACTTAATGGAATCATCCCACACCCATATACCAACAGAGCAATATTACTCCAAATAAGAATGCAGAGATAAGACTACAGAAGTTCAAAAAGTCAGCTGCCTAGTAGTCCAGATTTTGGAGAAGACAGCACAGAAAGGGAGCTCCCTAGAAACCCAAAACAAACAGGATTCTTAAATATTATAAAACCAAAATAGTTAGTTCTCTGAAGCTAGATAAACACTATAGAACTTTTCATCCTTGTAATTAATGCGGCAAGAACAGTTACAGAATTAAAAAGCATCAGAGGGAAGTAACAAATGAGAGCTAAAATATAACCTATGAATAATAGCGATCACGCTTTTTTTCACAAGTATCCAACATGATCTCAAAGATCAATTCTAAATTGCTCAAGAAAAGGTTCACTACCAAGTGAATACGAAAATCTTTTGCGCATTTTCGACAAAATATCTCATAACCCATTGCAAGATGGCACAAGGAAAGTTAAACAGAAATACTAACTTGCTAGCAGATTTTGCAGCTCCTGCACCACCATGTCCATCACAAATACCAAACAATCCAAACTGCAAAGTGTGAATTTAGATAACATTAGACTTTCACAATATGCCTGAATATCGATCATAAATAAAATAAGTAGTGTTGTGAACCTGATCAACCCCAGGAAGAGGCCAGTGATAATAGCACACATCTTCCATAGGTAGTTTCTTTGCACCTCGACGTAAAGACATGGGATCCGATGCCACACCAACACCAAAAGGGATGTGACTGTCAGTTTGAGATATAATTTGAACCTGCCACAAAAGAACTTTATATATTGTGCAAAAAACAAGAAACGAAAATACTAAATTTCTCCATTAAAATTATTACCACATGAGCAATTAAGAATACATAATATAATGAGAGACAACAGAGAATGGCCACCTAACACTTTACCCAAAATACCGGATCTCTAAAGTGATATCACTAAATAGCCAATTCCTTACTAGTGATTTGGAAACTATAATTTTGTGTTTGTATATTCTTCCATGTTTTTAGTTCAATCTCGGTGCCCTTTTGACATGGTAAGCACAACCCACTGATATACTGAGAAAGAATATAACATGCCGAAACTTGTCATGTCAGTTGAACAGTCACCCTGTTGAGGAAACAATTATAATGTACTTGACAAGGGTATCATATATTGGTTAGGACAATCAGAACTGTATCCTTAACAGTACACTGATCTAAGCACAAAGTTTCTCAAACTTGAATTGCCAAAATCTATAGTACTGCTAAATCACGAAGAGACCAGGAAACATTACCAGTTACAAAATGCAAAAACTTTATGATTTTAGATATATGCACAATACACCAAATCAGAATATCAACTCTCTTCATTCACATGAATTCAAGTAGGCAGGGACATAAGTCTATAAAGCTTGTTATTGTAACACAAAAGACAAAACACTAGAATTACCACCAGACATGAAGGCAGAAAATTTACTTACATGTATGTTTGAAGTAGTGCCAAGAGTTATTGTGTCTCCACTTGCAAGCTCAATTGGGTGACCCCACTGTCTACTTCCAGAATCAGGATGGTTAATTGGCTGTGAATTCAGTAGAGTTCCATTTAGACTACCCATGTCTACCAGCTCCCATTTCAATTTCTGAAACCAAAGATACATGTATATTATATTCAATCCACCGTATACACAGCACGCAACCATACATAAATCAAAGCAGTATGGTTTCCATGAACTTTACATTTGGATTCCAGTTTATCAATGCATGCTTTCCTGACACTTCTGAGTCTTTCAACAACAAATCACTTGGAGAAACCCTTCCAAGGGTCAGTGGAAGCCTAGAAGCATTTGTTGACAGTACAGAACAACATACCCCACGAGAAGGACCAGAAATAACCTCCAGAGAGAGGCAGCTTCCTGCACTTCTAACAGAAAGATATGACTACCGTTTTCCACATTCAGCCAAATGAAATGGCAAATAAATCGCTAAGCAATGAATGTTTACCAAGTTTTTGCACTTCAGCTAAGTGATCCTTAATCAATGGATGTTTGAGAGTCCGGCCAACCAAAACATCCTCTGGACTATCAGAAATTACCTCAACAACCAAGCGATCACCTAGAGAAGTGAAGAAGGAAAATTTGATTGTGCTAAAAATGCCAGAGCAACTAAAGCATATAAATTAAACGAAAATATTTAGATGAAAATTGACGGGAAGAAGAACTTCAAACCTTGAGTCGCATGGGGAGATATAGAGGAAAGCGTCTGTTTATGAACAGGTCCATGCGCTCGGGGTGAGCGCCAAAGCTCTTCATTTTGATAACAAGCTCCCTCTAGATCATAGTTTCTTGTCAAATCATTGCTTGGATCTCGGACCACACCCCCATCATCTGATACAAGAGGCCTCTCTAGTTCACCCTTCTAAAAACAGACGCACCATGTGTAAAGAAAATGAGAATTAACACAAAATCATATCATTGATAATATGCCTAAAGAAAGACAATTTAAATGTTGAACTTATGTAGACATTTAAGACTAGAATAGAATAAAATCAACTTAAAGGAACATAAATAGCCCCAATGTTACCTTCAAAAACCTCTATATATACACATGTAAATATGCTATACCACATTAAGTCTGTATCTCAATTGAATTGTAAACTCTATCATCCAAAGTACGAATTTTATGAGAACAATTACAAAGAGAGCTTCCAATCAACGTTTTGCAAGCCTTTTTTTTAGAGCGCCTCCCAAGGCATTTGGAATTGAAACTAATTCCTACATATGCTCATGATAACCTGCAAACTACATTGCTGGTAGGCAGTGGACTTAAAAATTAACCTGCCAATGTTTCACGCTATGCTGCCTTCCCTTGATTCAAGGCCTAACGGTCCAGTCTACCAATTTATAGGAGTTCTTGGTTAAATCATTTATAATTACTTTTGGGTTCTCCGCGAGCCTATGGCCCCACCTCTTAAATTGCATGCATTTCCGCTATTTTAACCCTAGAAACAAAAATATTTGAAATAATTTGTATCAAATGCTCACACTACCTTAATCTAAAATAGTCAACCAACAAAATCCATTCCAAAGGTGCAACTAAGTAGCTAATCAATTAATCATGATCAATTGAACATGACAATACTATAGCCACAACGCATCAACGAACTAAGAAAATAACCTTAAACGGAACGCAACACGCTTCAAAACTTAATTGATCATGCACCACGCAACTAAAACTAAAAACTCTCATTGTACCTTCCCAAATTGAAAACATAAACATCACATCAAAAAATAAACAAAAGAAAAAAAATTAAGTCACGAAATCTATTAAAACCTTTGAAAAATAACATAAATTTGAAAAAAGAAATACAAATGAAGGGACACCTTGATGATGGAACGAGAGCGATAAGAAGGGAAGAAAAAGCGCCATGGTTTACAGGCGAGCAATATGAGAAGAAGGATCAGTAGCAACATAAGAAGGATGGCGAACACGACAATGCTCTCTTGCATCGCCATCGTCGTCGCGTCTCTCACTCTCCTCTCTCTCTCTTCGGAGGAGAGATTTTAGATTGGTTTCCTGATTTGCGAGAGAAGCTCGCTTTGAAATGGTCCCACAATTTCTGGTTTTTTTTTTTTTTAATTTTAATTTCTCTAATTCATTCGTTATTATCCTTTTATATTTATTCTATTTAAGATAATTTTGTTTATAATTTAATTAACAATATATTAATATTAAATAATTTTATGTCTAAAAATACTAATATTCGGATACGCCTTCCCCTATACACGTCACACCTGTCAATGCATGCATGTATTTTTTTGATGTAAGTGATCGGAATGGCATCGGGGCAGCATGTACAGGTGGGATATTCTAGACTTTCTACTAATTGGATTCGGGTTATTGGGCTTGAGACGACCCGATGTATTGGGCCTAAAATATTTTTAAAATGGGCTTTGAGCCCATTACTTTATTTTCGTTGGACACATCATTTGATCTCAAAGTCCAATGACAGCATACCAAACATACATTATGAATAGTGTAATTAATTTAAAAATAAATGGGTTAAAATTAAGAGAAAGAAGCAATTTTTTGAAATAAAATAAAATTATAAATGATGAAAAAAATAAGAACACAAAACAAAGTATTGAATCTTAATTTATATATATACATCCTAATTTAATTATTAGATTTCTATAATCAGAATGACGGGCAAACTAATTTATTTATACATGTTGATCCTAATGCAATTATTTTATTATCTAAGTTAAAGATAAATTTTTACGACATAAAATTAAGATGAAAAAAGATAATAGGCAATAATATATAAAATAAATATCAATAATCAAGATTTTTATATATATATATATATTGATTTATTAGTTTTTTTTATCTGAACGATCTGTTAACACATTTATTTTTATTAGTTGATCGTAATCTAATTTATTTATTATCTACTAAATAGATGAAAATATGTGTAAGTAAATTTATTGTATAATTCATATTCAGCACGTGGAGTGCTTTGAATTTATGAATTTTGATCAGTTATGATCTATTTAAAATTTTAATCATTGAATACGTCATATAACAAGCTTTTCTACTTTTTTCGACTATAAAAAATCTAAAATTATAGTAACTATTTAATTTATTCAATAAATCACGGATCTAAAAGATTTTCATGCGATCAAATTATACACTTGTAATAAAAAGATGTTATTTATTCACTATTTATACAAAATAGTAAATAAAATTAATTTAACTAATAACTAATCATAAGAATCGAAAACTAATTTTACAAAAGAAATACAAAACTAGTATCAAACAATAATTAATTTTTTTTAAAAAAAAATCACATATAATTTAATCATACATACCTCCTTGGAAGAATCCATAAAGCTTTGCTTTTCCTTGGAAGATGAAGATGAATTTGTCATCAATCCAATACAAAAATGAAGTTATAAGGATGTGAAAACAAGAGTAAATGGAAGGTGAGATATCCATGGCAATACAATTCTATCTCTTAATTCATTAAGTTAAGAACAATATTCATGAGCTCTATATGGCAATTAATTGGTTTCATACTTCATTTTTCAATCTGGTTTGTTGAAAATTAAAAATTGTGTTAAGGAAACTAATTAATTTAAGCACAGTTTATTGGTTAAGAGTTAATCTTATATGGTTAGTTGTTAATTGAGGGTAATTATGTTTAATTTAGTGATAATTATAATGATGTTTAATAGAGAAGTTACCTTAAGTGTCAATAGGTAACAACTAATTCAGGAATTAGGAATGTCAAAAGAGATATATATATATATATATAATAAAAATATTAAAAATTGAAATAATTCAATTGTTATAATTAATAAATTCATCAATTATTTTATACAACTCTCAACATTTTTATTATAATACTCAAATTTTTTTAATTATAACACTCAACTTCTTAAATTTAATTCATAAATTAAGAGTTAGAAATATATAATAAGAAAATAAAAAAAAATTAAAATATCTTAAAAAGTTAAAAATTACAATATAAAATAGTTTGCTAGAGTTCTTACATTCATTAATCATACTACATAACACTAACTATTGTTATAATACTACTGTATAATTTTACATCGCTTGAGAGTGAGATTGTGCTATATCTTATAAGTATTTTATTTTTTTAATTAGTATGAGATCTTTTGGGTTTAGCACTAAAAATTTGAATTCTAAAAATAAATTTATGAGGGACTAAAATTGTACCCGTTGTATCATACGCTAAAATAGATGATATCAAGTTAATTGGGTCGAATCATCACAATTACTCAATTTTTTTATATTTAACCTATAAATAAAAAATTTTGATATATAATTAAAACAATAATATTAAGATATATAATAAAAAAAATTAAAAATTACGATAAAACAGTTATTATAATTTTATACTTATAATTTTATTATACGTGATTTAAAAAGATAGTTGAAATTATATGACCTAATAATAGTACTTAAAATATGTTGGAATTATCATAGAACTTAATAAGTCACTTTATCATTTAGTTATTTACAATAGTGATGCTCCTGAAAATGGGCAATACAAATTTTTGCTTCAAATTAACTTAAAATTACTCTCAACAGGAATTTTATTTCAAAAACTTATCTACCGCTCTTAAAAACTCAGAGAAACTCAAGGTGATTCGTGATTTACATGCCCAAAGATGTTAATTATAGCTTGGAAGAGCGAATTACTCGATAATTTGTCCATTAGTTGGAGCAAATTATGGTTGTCCATTTCGTCAATCAACCTTGCAACGAGATGATCGTGCCTTAATTATTGTCCAAATCGACTTTTGACTGGTACAAATCTTTTTTTCCTTTTGTAAATTTTTCAAAATGGTGGTTGATTTTGTGATACGAAACACGTCCTCCACTCCGCACATGATTTCTAGTGTTCATGGATAAATACATAGAACGACATGACTGCATGCAATAGCTGGCTATATAATTCAGGCTATATATTTTTAGTAGTCACCATCGTCCTCATCAGACACGTTACTAGCTACTGTATAACCATGCACGTGTATTGAATTTCTTGTAATTCCCATGTTCTAATTGGTGAATTTCAGTCCAATTCTACATGCAAGCATCACGAGGAATCTGCGTGTTTCAACTAATGAAAAAGTTATCTGTCCATTGATTGTAACACAATGTCTATCTAATTCTCAAACATTATGAATATCATGCATCACATTTAAATGTTGCAAAGCAGCACTCCCGAGTTTTGAAGATCTCAAAAAGGTAATACATTACTTTCAAAAACTGTCATTATAGGTATGTTGAGAGCCTAGAGTACAAAAATTGATACCAATTTTGTGTCTTCGAAGTGTTTAATGTTTCTTTTCTTTAGCTGTAGATGTTCTCCGAGTGTTGTTATTTGTTGAAGGGCATGGGAATGTAGAGACACTGTAGTAGTCAGATACATACAACTAATCAAAGAAATATTAAGGAGAGATGCGACCCTGCATGTTTGAATAGAAAAGTACTGAATTTGCCAATCCTTTTAAAGTCTTCTTGCTTCACCTATTCCCTTTACCCAATACGGTAATGCTGATTAACTTAAATGGGCTGCAAATATATTCTCCGAAAGCAAACATTTGATTATACATCATGGGGTTATTCCTGCGGCAACTTTTCTCTGTCAATTGATTCGTTGCTTGTTCTTTATGAAAGTAAATTTATTAAAAATTCAAGGAATAACTCTATCTCGCGATATCATGCATATCTTCAGTGCCTGGAGACATGCAATATCTCAGATGATGTCAAAATATATGATCTAAATTCTCATTCTGTAGTGGGAAGAATATTTATAAGAAGATTATTAATGGCTTAATATTCTGTACTGGGTACTTGCTAATTTATTATATGATTAAGAAATCAACGAGCATTATTTTCAGTGATGCTTTGGGGTATACGTGGAAGTAACTTCATGGTCGTGCGGGAAATACATATGCATATCAGCATTATTCTTGCTGCACTTTCATGGTATATATGCATGCATGTTCTTTTCCAGGGGCTATAAAATAAGAAACGGACTGTTTTCTGCCCTTCTTCTGACGGAAGGACTCGTGAGAAATGAATTCGGACACGGGAGATGATCTGGGCTAAGATTCTGCCGGGCTTGCTAAGTGGTCAGGTCGTTTTCTTTGGTTGAAACTTAATCAACGCATTCTCTTGAAAAGTCATGCTACTAATAACAGTAATTAACCTTTCGGAGAATCAATGTCAAGGAAAGATTATTCCTTCTGTCTTGTCACTTTTGTCTTATATTAAGGTTATTCCTCAACACAGTTGCTATCAAAGCCCACCGATTACAACTGGCAGGATCTAAATGCAGGAACTCTCAACGTCACTACTCTCTATACCTATACCTAGGACTAAGACAACCCCACATGAAAATGATAGGTTAGTGTAATTATTTAGTAATATATACCTGCAACATGGAGCAGCATCTAGTAATCATGCATTACGGTTGCAATTAGACTTAAAATGGCCAGATGTCTGGTCACTGTTTGTCTATAAAGCCAACAGTTCAACTGTGATGCTAACGTTTATGCTGCTGCTGATTCTCGATCAAGCTTTAATTTTTCCACAGCTCAATGCATAAATCCCGTCTTTAATTGCCTTGCAATTAGTGTTTAATTAAACAACCAGTAGTTTAGTTACATGTTTTGCATGGATTAGGTAGGTAGCTAGAGTTTGCCCTCTTATTTGGTTTCCAATATTGTTTCTTTTAAATTAAAAATGGAAAGGAGGTGGCACACTAACGAGGTCAAAAAGACAAGGGAGAGGGAGGTGCTTTAGTTACATGGTGCTGGTGTAAGCCATGAACTGGATTCTGTTGTCTTTGATAAGAAACTCTTCAATTAAATAATATAAATATGTTTATTTATTTGCTGATGAAAATATCAAAAGGCATGGCATGACTTTAGGCCTTCACTGAAGGCCAAGGGAGACATGACGTATTCTCAGTTAAAGATTCTCCATTACTTGAAAAGCAAATTCAAACAAAACGATGATGGATTCTGATGTAGAATTTCTTTCTTTCTTTTTCTTTCATGCACAGTTCTTAGCATTAACTTAAACAAAGTCAAAGAAATCAGATGGCCCTCTGTTCATCTGATGCAAACTTTGATGCTCTTATACCTATTATTATTAACATACTGATATTAGAAAAGCTTTTGCTGTACTAGGAAGTAATATGGCTAGCTTATCATAAAAGCATGCTCCATTAGAGCTACCAAAGTGTATGAGTACTCTGTCTCCAGCCATATTTTCTTAGCTGGTATGTAAGTACCGTGGCTTTATGTACACATAACAAAGAGTCTTGATGCCATTTTTGACAGAAACACAGTAAACCCTAAATATGTTTAGTATCCATAATTGAATTTGGTTTTCTTTTTTCTGGGTTTTTCCTTCAAGGATTTTCCAGGGACGAGAAGCTTGAAGGTAGTTGACTTGTAACTGTTTAAGTCATCGAGATAAGGATGTTGTACTGTATAAAGAATTTCAATATATATTTGAATGTTCTTCGATTAGCAACAAGAAAAGGAATTAGACCCATGTGGTTCATAGTCAATTTTGTGTTACAGTGTAATAGCAAGTTGTTGTTTAGTGGATTTTGACCAAGAATAATCAAATTGCTTGTATGTATAATTTCACATAGAAACATCGTATTACTACAGAAAGCCAACTGGAATTTGCAAGGAAACAATGAGATAGATTGAAGGTTATCCCCGTTTTTATTCCAGTTCTTTATCTACACGTTTGCAATGTTTAACTTGCTTGGCTGTTGTAGGCCGATGATGCATGGGATGCACCCCTCCTCATTCATCATCGGATCCTGTATGACCAAATTTCGTTGCCATTTTTTGACCTGGAAGAGTCTCTCCAACTCGTCCAACCAACAAGAAGGATTGGTTTTTGATCCGTAAAATAATATTATCCATTTTTATAACTTCTTGGAAGAGAGAAACACATGATGTCAGATTTAATATACATTTATAGATCAATCTTGCCTACTTGACAGTAAGGCCCAGCTGCCTAATAATAACAAGAAGGAATAGAGGTGATGTCCCAACATGTTTAAAATTTACCCTAAAATAAATTTAGTGTTAAATTCGATGAAAAAAATACTACAAATACTTGTTTAAAATTCTTAAAAATTTTTTATAAAAAATCTTAATGCCGTGTGCTTCTCTATATTTAATTTGGATTTTCAATATTAATGGGTTTAAATGACAGAGTACTCATGAAGTAAATGGCAGTTAGTTCATTGAAAATTCTTGATAGAGTACAAAGTATTTGGAGTTTAAATTCTACCCACGATTAAATTACAAAAAAAAATTCAAATTGAATTGAATAGGACTGTGAAAATGAAAGAAAAAGGTAACATGAAAGCAAGAAAATGAAATGAAGTTGTCTGCATAAATCAAGAAAGGTAACATGAAAGCAATTTGGTACAGTTGCAGGTACAAAAGTATGCTGTACTCATCGCACTCACACAGCTAAATCTGATGATGGTGCTGCATGCCATGCCAGGTTGCTTTCTTCTTTAATTGAAAGAACTGGACATGAATCCCACCTTTTCTAAACAAGGAAACCCATAACCGCGAAGCCCTCAAAATAGGAATGAATGAGTCCTAACACAGCTTTTGTGTTGGTCACTTGTTGTCAACCTTCACATGGCCTAGCTTTGATATTAGTACTTCATTTCATTTTCTTCTGTATTATAATCTGAAGAAAGAGAGATTTTTCATGGGGTAGCACCTAGCCGACAGAACTAAAGAAAAGAGTGGCTACCTAGTTTATTGCTGGGCTTAGTGGAGGATCACTTCTTTGTTTATTTTTCAAGTGCTCTTGTACACGTCTATTAAGTCATGTTACAGTACATTCATTGTATAATATTGTACAATTTTAATTCTTTTATATATTGTAATTTTATTGTATATAAAAATAAAATAAAATTTTAAATTTTAAACGAAATTTTTAAAATTTATTTTCTTTTAAATCACTACTATTAATAAACAAAATAATTTTAACAAAAAAAAAAATCTAAAAAATCGAACTTTTTAAATACCAAAATTTAAAATTTTTAAATCAAAATTATTGATTTGAAATCACAATATATAAAATATAAATACATCAATTACTAAATATACAGTAACAAATCAACACTTGACATCAATTTGGTTCTTATTATCAAGTGGGACTCACCAGAAAATTTTAATTTCTCTAAATCTAAGGCGGGGCATGGGGCTGTCGGTTTGATGGATCGAGTCTATGTAATTAAAGATCAAGGGAGCATGCACTCTCTTTAATCGATCACTAAATCAGACTTCAAATTCTCATACAAAAATCTTCAAATCTAAGAAAAATTATTGCTCTGTTCGGTACTCTGTTTTTGGAAGCAGTTTTTGACTGAAAGCTGCAACAGTTATAAATAATTTCTGTGCCTGTGTTTTCATTTTTTAAGACAAAACAACGAATCACCATGACAATAAACAGTCCCAATACACGTTTAGTCAAATAATCAATTGAAAATGTTTGGTCGGCATGATCATTCCATACAAAATTCAAAGGTGGGAGGGAGGGCCGGGTGGGGCCGAGGTTATTTGGATTCCTCATAAATTATCCTTTAGAATTCAATAATAAAGTTTTTGACTCTTAAGACACATGAATCATACAAGAAACAGTAAGTGCTCTGTTTTGTTGTTTTTTGAAAATATTCAATAATTATTATGGATAAAAATGAAGAAACAAGCAATCACTGTCAAAGAATGTAAGAAAATTTTGGGAGAACACTCTGTTCCCTGGTCTTTTTGCTGGTTTTCTCTTGGAAGAAAAAGGAAAGGGAATAGCAAAGCTAGTAAATTTTGGAGCACTGTTGAACCCTTTTGTCTTTATCTTTAACTACATTCATGCCCATGTAATATAAGGACATTGTAAGCAAACACAATTTCTCTGCCAACAAGGCATTTCACAAGGGAAAATAACAGTTGCTGGAATTTAAATTATTTCTACCAATTATGTCAATTTTAAAAATCAAAATATGAAAATAAATAAAGGGTATTTTTCCTTTTTTCCTACTTTTATTTATTTTTGTATCTTTATTCTCTGTGGCAGTGTGTGGCAGAGTTAAGAATTGTTCAATTCAAGTGGTGCAAGGAGGACCCCTCCTGGCACCTTTGGGGACTACAAATTCACACCCCACCCTTCACTTATCCCTCGTATCCAACCTCTTCTCTTCCCTTCTCTTCCTCCGCTCTGCTGCTCTCTGTCTATTTCTCCACTCAGCAGCACAAATCCTTTCATTCATACCAAGAAGCCTGACTCCTCTGTTTTTTCTCTGCCTCTTTTGGATTTTCAGTGATCTCGGGTTTCTTAATTTGTTGTTGCTGTAATTTTTATCATAAGGTTTAACACTTATGGCAACAATTGTCTGTCAAGGTTTGCAGTCATGCCTTGAGTCTCAAGTACTTGAGGCAAGAGCACTGAGGATCAGATTGTCTTCAACAAAACCCCACTTCTCTCAACCCCTTGAATTTACCTTTAAATCTCGTTTTTTTGATTCTAACACCAAAGAATTTGATGAAGAGAAGTGCCAAGATGATGAAAATACCAAGCAGTCTGATTCTGACCATGATAACGTCGTCTCCCCAAATGCTGATTTGGGCTGCTGGAGCTTCCTCGAAGCAATCTCCAATGGCTCCCAGTTAAGCTCCAAATCTGAAACAACAGATAAAGAAAACACATATGTTCATCCTCTAGATAAGCGTTCTATGTCTACGCTCAGTAAGAAGAGCTTGGAATTGTGCACTGAGAATTTAGGTAGTGAAACTGGAACTGACATCACCGAAGACAACATATTCTCATTGTCTTCGTCATTACCATCGGAAGATAAGTCTTTCTCTGACGGCCGAAATTCTCCAACAAGGGAACAACAGAAATCACGTCAACTTTTGGGAGCCAAGAAAGCGAGTTATCGTAGTCTTCCACCTCCCTTGACCACAATAAGCAGCATGGAATCTCTCCAAGTGAGGTCCCACAGAGAACATGGGAGGCTAATTATCAATGCTATCAAGGCCCCATCAAAACCAGCTCTCTTTCAAGCTGAGAGAAGCCATGGCCGCCTTCGACTATCTCTTATCAAAGATTCACCTCCCGCATTTGACTCTGAGGAAGAAGCGGCTACAGATGAAATTCAAGATGACAATCAAGACTACGAAGAAGACAAAATTGAAAATGACGCCAACTGTGCGGAAGAAGAAGAAGACGACGACGACGACGACGACGTTGCTGAAGAAAATGATGCATTCACCGGAGATGAGATGAATGGAAACAACCAAGATGTCGGGGGTGAAATGGGAATGAAAAAGTTTCAAAGGCCAGGGAGATGCAAAGAAGGTGAGACAGAGAAGAAAGGACTGTTAAATTGGGAGGCTTTTTGGGTGGCTACATCCTAAAGTTTTAATTTGGATATATCTCTCTCTCTCTCGCTGCTCTCTATAATGAAATTTTAACCATTTTGGATGTCCTTTTTCCCTTTTTGTCCTCTTTTTCAATCAAATTTTCTTGTTCCGCAGCAACATATGCTTGCTGTGTTAGGTCGCTATTATCGTTATTTGAACACGCTCTTCTTCCCTCTTTCCCTCTTTCCCTCTCCTACTCTCTCTTAAACACACAAGCCCTTCATGTCATGCTTTCAAACCCGTCAAAACGAAATAAATCTTGAAGTAGATTTCATACCGTTTACTCTGAAAGAAATATGAACACGGTAGTTACTGTAGAATCAATGGACGCTGTCAATGGAGCCTTATCCTTAATGATGTACGAGTTGAAGGTGGGGGGTGGGCGTGGGGGTCGGGTTCGAGGTGGGGATAATACGTGGGGTGATCAACTATCATACAAACAAAGATACGCAGCATCTCCACTGTACAGTCTGACACAAACTACAATTGGCTGTATCCAATCATGAATTTTTTTTGTACACATATGCCCACTTGATTATCTTCACCTTCACCTTCGCCTTCGCCTGCATCTTCTGTTCAACAACACGCGGCACACAGAGTACAATGCCGACGGAATTTGATTAATCCTGAGTGTTGTGGAAAAGGAGAAGTAGAAGTGCAACTTTGTGTACGAATTGGTCACTGCAAAAACCTACAACTGGGTGCGGTAATTCTCGGGGAGGTGACCCGTGCACCGACCCTGGCTAGCTTTGCAGCAGCTGTTGTTATGTGTGGTGCGATGTGGCGTTTGGGCATTTGCTGCAGACACAGGACCAGAGGTTCCAGTTTCATTGGCCAATACTACTGCCAAAGATGAAATCACAGAGGACTTGGCCTTGCTTTGTACACGTAAACCGCCACGTCTACTCCTCTACTGTAATATCCGTGCTTCGTTTGTTCTGATTCAACAGATATTTCTATGTTCATACTTTTCTAGGAAACTGCAGAGAAAAGCAAATCAGTGAATCGGTGCTTTAATGGGGATTGATTGATTGATGAGCTGATCGACGGTCTTGATGTAATCCAACGCTATCTTTATGTAGTCCACAATTGTGTTCTGCCATGATAAATGTGAATCACGTGTTGAAATTTAAATATAAAAATTTAAAGATAAAGCTTTGCATGAATTGAAAGGAAGCAGCATCCTCACCAATCCATTAGCAAGAACAAGAAACTACTCTATATTACAGAGACCCCCTCTAATTTATCAAAATTACGAAATTACCCAAAAGTTAAGACAGCTGATGAATGGCATGCAATAAAGGGAAGACCATTAAAGAGGATTAATAAACACAATTAAGGAACTAATTTTTTTTTTTTTTTCCTTATGTGCAATCCAAGGTGTGACATAATTTGATCTAATCCATTATCATGATAGACGACCAATAACATCGCACCACGTGTAAAATTAATTAGGTAAAGTCTGATTATAAAGTGGACATTTACAAAAAGGAGCAAAGTCATTGGTTCTGTCTTTCTTTAATCAAGAAACTCTTTCTTTGCAAAACAAGGTTCTCTCCATTGTTATTGGGTGTATGTAGTAATAGGAGTTCCACTATCTTCTTGGCACATATGACCAAAGTTTTTGTAAAGCAAATGGTAATGCAACACCTACTCGGACAACTTTTACTTGTTGCTGGGGAAGCTTGTTTTAATGCTTTTGATTAGATCGGCTTTTCAGGAAAGTGCTTTCCAGAAGCTGACATTGATTATATGCAGCACCCAGTTCTTGAAGGCTG
>CP135541.1:1867487-1884545 GCA_032402905.1 Khaya senegalensis
GTGAGAAAAGAAAGCATGTCTGCATAAATTTTTGCTCAATTTGGGGTGTCATCCAACTTGCTTGCGGCTGCGGTCTTATCCTGTAAAGCTACATAGACAGCAGAATTGTGCCCATACTTCTCGCAACAATACAAATCCAACAAGAAAAAGAAAGTGTTTTGAACCGCCATCAATCAGACGAGTCGACAGCTCGGAAATACACCATGAGGAAATCATGTATGAACCACAAACAACAAGGGCTAGGCATCATTTTGGGTAGGCAAGTTTTGCCAAAAGACTAACCCATAATGTTATATCCAATATTCACTATTTTTAAAATATTTACATTTCACGCGATAATTTTTTATTAAACCATAAAATAAATATATTTTGTTATTTTTGTATGAATAAAAATTTAAATTTATTATGATATTACTTATCATAAATTAATTATTTATCATCAATTTAAATGATTATCTTTTTAATAGTATTACGTATTTGTTCTTATAAATTTAATATCGATCCATATTTAATGCCCGGATAATGTGACATAAGTTAAGGCATGTATGTATTTGATTTGCATCTCTTTCATTGGAACTAACCATAAAATTTTGTGTCGTGTGCTTAAATGTTAGTTTAATTTAACACAAAATTGTGTACTTGATGGACATAAATTAATACAAGATACTACACTTTTAAGTGATAAGAGCTATATGTCATGGGACCGCGGCCGTAAAACAAGTACTGAGTACACAAGAAGAGGACTAAAAGGTACCGTCATACTTGCACCCTAACTTCCCAACCAATGCATGAGTGCATATGCAATTGTTGGTTTGCCGATATCGACCTCAATTGCTCAAGCAATCTTGTATTCTCAAGACCGTTCAAATTAGCCACAACCGTGCAATAAGCTCCGAAGAACCATAACCACACAACATTGTCCATATAAGGTTAAAGCACGATGGGAACAACGAAAGCGCCCCAAGTATGATCCCATTCTTAACATCCTTTTCCAATGATGCGACCGAGAGACTGGTTACTTTGCCTCTTCCAACACTCCATTCCAATTCAATGTCATTTAACTATCGAGAAAGTTCAGAAGTCTTCATTTTGAACACGCCTACTCGTATCATTTTCAACACCTAATCATGGTTACTAGACTATTTTACAGGATTATTACAGCATTGATCATGTGGTAACACATGGTAAGTAAACAATTCCAAGTCTATCATATATAAAAAGTTCGGCTACAATACTTTAACTAAACGTGGTAAGAACATTCGATAAGGAACATAAGACATATGAAATGTATTTTAGCCAAATTTCTTGTACAAATACAACAATCAAATATTGGTTTGAATAGATTATTAAAGTTCAGTTAGTTTATTTTTTATTAGTATGTAATATTTATTAATTATATTCATTTATTTTTATTTAATAGGATGACAACTTTGATTAATAATAAAGCTTGTATAGTTAATGATAGCATTAGGAGGTAATTAGTAAGACTTACATATCTTTTAAGAGGTTTCACAAGACTGTCCTGACGCAATTATGATCTTTGATTCTTTTCCCATATTGGCACTTGTGTCTTCTATGCTACAGAAGTAAGACAAAATAATTAGTAATTAATTAAAAAAAAGGGCTTGGTTAGTCCACGTCTTGAAAGCTGTTGCAGGCCAAACAAGAGAGAGAGACTGTGTAGGAATGTGTGTTTGTAGTTGTATGTAATTGTAATGGAATGCAATCTGTGCTTGGTTTGGCTTCTACGGCTCGTGATGAGATAGAAAAGGAACAGGAAAGGGAGGAGACTAGAGAGTTGAGACAAGGAGAGGGTGTTGTGTTCTGTCAGGTTTTTGTGTTTGTGGGGACAGCCTCGTGAAATCTTTTTGCCTCGTTGTATCTGAGTAGTTGGGCAATTAACCTTTGTCTTTTTTATGGTCTCACCTATGCTTAGAACTTTAACTTTTTTTTTTTTTCCTTCATTTTCCCTCTTTTGGCTTCTTCTCTACTTCACGCAAAACTATGATTGGTGTTTCGTCTTTATATTCTGTCATTTCTCTTATCATTTTTCCCTTTCTCTCTCTACTATTTTTTTCTCTTTGTGGTTACATTGTGGAGTGATAGCTGAGGAATCTTTGTAAGAGAATCTATTCAACGGAAGAACAAGGAATGAATGGTGTTGCAAGCCCAGAATCAGATTGCTCTGAGTTTGTTGAAGTTGATCCTACTGGGAGATATGGAAGAGTAGATACCTTAATTTCTCTTGCTTTCTCTGTTTAGTTCTTGAATTGTTGTTCTTTTATTTAACGGCTCATGTTCTATCAATTTGAGTTGTGTCCTGACCTCCAAGTTTGCTCTTTTTTGACAGTACAATGAAATTCTCGGCAAAGGAGCTTCAAAGACAGTGTATGGACTTTCTTCCCTATTGAATGTTTTGCAGGATATGATTTTTTCCCCTTTTTTGTGATATTTTGACTGTTTTTTTTTTGGTGGGTATGGCTTAAATTTTCTATTGAATTGTTTTTTGGTTGATTGTTGTGTTATGTATTACTTGTTGCAGTTATAAAGCCTTCGATGAGTATGAAGGAATTGAGGTAGCATGGAATCAAGTGAAGCTTTATGATTTCTTGCAGAGTCCTGAAGAACTTGAGAGGCTTTACTGTGAAATTCACCTGCTTAAGACTTTGAAGCACAAAAACATCATGAAATTTTGCACTTCCTGGGTCGATACAACTAACAGAAAAATTAACTTTGTCACTGAAATGTTCACCTCTGGAACTCTCAGACAGTAAGCATTAAGAAAATTCCAGAAAAAAATCTGATCTTCTTTTGTTATAATACCTCTTTATTTGTTTTTCTGAGCCTTCATTGACAAAAAAATGTTTGTTTCTTGTTTCTGTCATAGGTATAGGCTAAAACATAGGAGAGTAAATATTAGAGCTGTGAAGCATTGGTGTAGACAAATTTTGTCAGGGCTTCTCTATCTCCACAGCCATGACCCGCCTGTAATTCACAGAGATCTCAAATGTGACAACATTTTTGTTAATGGAAATCAAGGAGAAGTCAAGATTGGTGATCTTGGCCTTGCTGCAATCCTCCGTAAATCTCATGCTGCTCGTTGTGTTGGTAAGTTGCTGTTGTTCCTAGTTTCCTCTAATCTTATCAATGATCACATGTCTAAAAATCTGAATTGATTTAGGATTTCAATCTTAGATTAAGCATTTTCTCTTGTCTTGACTCTATTTCCTCTGAACAGGAACACCAGAGTTTATGGCCCCTGAAGTGTATGAAGAGGAATACAATGAATTAGTTGACATATACTCATTTGGAATGTGCATATTGGAGATGGTCACATTTGAATACCCATACAGTGAATGCACCCATCCTGCTCAAATCTACAAGAAAGTTATCTCCGTATGAGCAACTATTACTCTATTTTACATTTCAATTTCTGATACCTGTCTCGAACGGTCCTTTTACATATGGATTCTTCTATAGGGTAAAAAACCAGAAGCTTTATACAAAGTAAGGGATCCTGAGGTGAGGCAATTCATCGAAAAATGCTTAGCAACTGTGTCTCGTAGACTTCCTGCTAGGGAGCTTTTGATGGACCCTTTTCTTCAAATCGATGATTATGACTCTGATTTGAGATCATTACAGTACCAAAGCGACTATGATGAGATGGGCTGTCTCCTTAGACAACCTTTATATGGAATTTACCACAGCAATAGCACTTCTAACAATGGTTACAGTAATTACATTGGTTATGATCTTGAGAATGGTTTAGATTACCACCCATCCGAGTTTCAAGCAAGTGAAATTGATCTCTTTTCTTGTCAAGAGGATGAGCATTTCGCAGATTTTGACATTTCAATCAAAGGCAAGAGAAGAGAAGATGATGGCATCTTTTTAAGGCTTAGAATTGCGGATAAAGAAGGTGAGAGTTCCGGTCTTATCTTCTTCTATTACTTTTGTATCACATTTTATGCTTTCCATAATCAAATGAGTATGCAAACCAATTTGACTTCTGCTTTCCTTTTTTCAGGCCGCATTCGAAACATCTACTTTCAGTTTGACATTGTGACTGACACAGCGTTGAGTGTTGCTACTGAAATGATAGCTGAGCTTGATATAACTGACCAAGATGTTATAAAAATAGCAGAGATCATTGATGATGAAATTGCTACCTTGGTACCCGAGTGGAAGAGGGGACTAGGCATAGATGAAGATTCACATCGCTCTAGTTTGTGTCACAATTGTACGAATGGTTGCTTACCCGATTTTGTTTCAGCAGAGAGTGCTGGAGCTAAGAATCTTCAGGTTCTTCATTGTTCTAAACATGGATGTGCTGCAGTCCATGGCCGATTTGAAGAGATCACATACCAAGTTGACGGGACAGAACAATGCGTTATAGAAGGTGCAGAGGCTACATCAAGACAATCGGATGTCCTTCATTATGCTGATATATGGGCTCAGCGTGATGGACCAGAGTTAAGTTCAAAAGTGTCAAGAGGTATCCACTGCGATGAGGTGCATAAAACATCGGACCAATCAAGCTTAGGAGCAGAGGAGAGGATTATAAATATGGACAACCAAAGGGAAACTGATTCAGGGAACTCTTTCTCCATGAATTCTTCAGTGGATTGCGGTTTGTTGGATGATTATGAAAAGGAAATAAGGCAAGAGCTAAGGTGGCTTAAAGCAAAGTATCAAATGCAGTTAAGGGAGCTTAGAGATCAACAACTAGGGGTCAAATCCAAATCTTCAAGCCTACCATTGATTGCTGACGACAAAAAGCAAGCAACAGATGACAAAGTTTCACCGTCTTCTGTTTTACCTAAACATGAAAGCAATGGATCTCTTCAGAGATCAGTATCTTCTAGAAAGCATCTCACTTCATATTTCCCTATGGGTTGTGACAAGAAATGTGGCAATGTGGCCAATCAAAGGGTACAAAGTTTTGAGCCGATCAGCTGGCCTTGTACCCTGGAGCCAACTGTCACGAATCCCACATTGGATAAGAATAGGGGGTTATAAAGATTTATAAGGGTAGGGTACTGCACACCCTAATGAACATGTCTTTTGGGGAGGAGGTAATGGCCCGGCCCGTGACACAACGATCACTGCCAAGAATTTCTACGCTGGAAATTTGCTTCCACACTCCATTCACGGGGCAACTTCTCTTCCAGTTGATACTGTCGATGTTTGAAGTTAGTCGAATCCTCTAAAAATCTTCAGCAGGTTTACAAAGACCTTCCTATCATAAACAAGTTTTCTCATCACAAGAAAAATCAAGGCGACAGACATCAGTTGTTCAAGCAGATTAGAATCTGTCTCCAGGTGGTTTTCCCTGGATAAAATATGAGTTAATGTACATTATATATACCCATTAACCACTAATTATCAGATCAAATATAAACAGGGTTTTCAGAAACAGATCACTTTCCCAAAAACAGCAACATCTGAACGTCTTTGTAAGATTACAGAAGCCTGTAGAAGAACGATGTCGAAGAAGAATTCATCAAGCTGCACTGATGCCATTTAGTGTTTAACGCTACAGCCAGTCTGCCATATCTGTTCTTTTCACCTATGCAACACAACTCTTCGGTGAAGAGTCTAGCTGCATACCATCGCTTCCCATTAAAAGCAGTAGAATAGTCCAAAACAAGTGAATGGATTTGGTGGTTTAACAAGTATGTATCATGTACCTAACTGCGGCACCGAATAAAATTTCCTGGATGCCCAAGTTGTCAACTTAGATATTTCGAAGTTATGTAACGTAATGCAGCTCATACAAGGCTTAGTTTTGTCAAAAGTGCTTTCAAAGCTGTGATCTCTTTTTTAACTTTTTGGTCTCTTTTAATAAGTAAAACTGCTTTTATGATTTGCAAGAACACTTCGAATATGCTGTTCTGCGATGAAACAGATTGTAAGTGTTAATCTAAAAACGTTATGTTTTGTTTAAAAGCGCTTTTAGAAAGCACTTCGAAGCGTGGCCTCGTATTATTGATGTTGTGATAATGAAGTATAATTCTGCATTGATTGATTGATCAAATCAACATAAGTTCACATCCAAGCTGCGTCCGGACGTGGAAAGTTGTAAGAAAGAAAAGTAATTTTACAACATGATGATCACGCGTAGACAGATTCCACTTCCTCCCGTTGAAATGAATCAACTTCCAGAAACCAGAAAAGAAAGTTAGGCTTCCGTACAAAAAGCAGTCTACAATGGCTTTAGCTTTGCGTTGAAATGCTGCTCTGCTTCTGTCATCAATCATCATCACCAGGAAGCAGTGAACTTTGTGTAATTACCAAATAAAATTATCTTTTCATATCGACATAGGGCGCGTTTGGCCACTCTAACTTAATAAATAGCTTCATTGAAGTCGATTTCAGCATTCTTTTGTTGACTATATGACTCACGCAAGTGACTCAAGATAATGACATTAAGCACTTCCATCTCCGTCATTCTTTTCTTGACTCGAGTTTACGACTTTCCCAAGTGACCCAACACAATGAACATAAGTACTTCCATCTCCTCATGAATGTCATCCAATTCTCAAAGAATGACATAAAAGCTAAGCTAATAAGAGCATGCATGCATGCATGCATACATACACACACAGAATTATCTGAATATTACATTAATGAAGAAAATAGAGTAGAAACTAGACTGGATGTATGATGGGAGAGATGCAAAGTCTATGTCCGTATTCAGGTTTCTTACCCCAATTCGGAGGTGGGAAATCATCTGGGTTTGGGCTGATTTTTGACTCACTTGAGAGTGCAAAGAAGTTTGAGCCGAAGTACAGGCTAATCAGGGTAACTATGACAGATCTTCAGCTTGTTTGCTTTCGTTATCCAGTGATCATTTAGTTTGGTTCAGCACTATTTTGATTCTGTTTTTGCAATTTGCTTCAGGTGTTTGCTTCAAGTGTTGGTCTCTGTGGGCTCGTGTCATTTGGCAGTGAGTGGAGATGGTTGGTAACATCTATTAATTTGATACGAAAATAAAATCAAATTTATGAATTTGAATTAATATAAAATAATAATTATTAAATTAGTAATATAATATGATAAGATTAATAATCCTATGACATTTTAGTTTAGAGTTTTGGACATATGAAATTATTTATAATATAATTAATTAGTTAAATAATTATATTATAATTAATAAGTTTATTTTATAAATTTTTATGTTAAAAAATTTGTAGTTTTATTTATTCATTTTAAAATTTTTTAATCATATTTTAAACAAAATTACTTAATAATTTAAAAAATATTATCGTAAATATTATAAAAATAAATTAAAATATGAATAAATAATATTAAATAAATAATACAATTATAATTTATTTAATTATTCAATAATTATGTTGGATTAAGATTTAACTTCTTAATACTATTTTAATTAGAATCATGAGGCCGATTGATCATTTTCATAAAGATTAGAAAAGTTAAATTAATTTACATAAAATAAAGAAGAAGATAACACGTCTAAATAAGGGTATTTTGATATTAATAAAAAAAATCACTTCTCATAATTTAAATTCTTTTAAAAAAATTATATTTGTTTTGGGTACGACCCGAATCTCAAAACCAAGGTCGGGTCCAAATTTCAGTATATTCATCCGGGTCGGACCATGACTTAAAAAAGGCCTGCTCCGGTCCAGTGTGTTTTGCCAACCCAAGTTCACAAGACGCAATGACACGAAAAAACAAATGGGCCAAATCATTGACGGCCCGGGTGTCAGGCCTGTTTGAAGCATCTTAAATCACGCTGTCAAACCGAAACGTTGCAAACGAAAAGAAACGGCGTACGGTAAAACTGCAACAGGTCAGTTATCCATCCGTCAACTAGGCTTTGGCAAAGACTCCAACGGTCGCGCACGCGCCTGATATCATCAATGGGAACAACCCCAGGATTTCTTCACCTAAAATCCACTTCAGATATCATTGTCTGGATCCCCAACCCCCCCTCCTCTAACGCGCTCCCTTCCGCGACTGTACGTCACTTTCCTCCTAATACCCCAACTTCACCCACGAGCTGTGCAGTCAAACCGTGAAAACAGACCGCAAATGACACTTCAGCCTTCCCAGATCATGCCACATCAGCAAGTGTACGAACACTGCAATACGTGGCAAGATCTTTACGGGTAAGTATTGTCCAGCTCGGTCTCCTTAAACGAGATTTGGAGACAAGAGAGAGGAAAACAAACACAATATAGTGAAAGAGCACGATGGTTTTAGTTTCTCTATAAAGCACTGAACGCCAAAGCCGAGAAAACTCTCTCTCTCTCTCGTTTTCTTCGCCGGGAAATTATTACGTCAGCAATCGGTGGCGGTTGCCGTTGAATTGTCTTTACCGGTATTATAAGTCCCTCCGGCGAGGTATTGTTATTTGTGATTTACCGTTACAGTGACGTTTTGTTTAATGTGAAAGACAGAAGCGTTTTAACAATTTTTTTTTGGATTTTATGGTTTTAGTTTTGCGTCAGATCTGGTGGGTTTTGGTTTTAGATTTTGATTGAGAGAGATTTAGGGTTTGTAATTACCCCTTTTTTTTTAAAAAAATTTTGGTGGATAATTTGGCGTGAGTATGAATGATTAACGAATGTCTTGAACCTTAGGGTTTGGTTTGGTGTTTATGGTGAATTTGTGATGGTTACAGACGAAATTTTCACAATTAGGGTTTTGTGTTGATTAATTGGTGTATATGGCGGAGAGAAGGAGATCCGGTGACCAATCCGGGATTGTTTTGAAGAATAGGAGCTCTTCAGGTTGTTTAATTGTGAGAAAGAAGAGTGAGGATGTTAATGTTGCTGCTTCTTCTCGGACTAGGAAGGTTTTTGAGTCAAAAAAAGAGAAAAAGAGGCCTAGGATGGTTTTGAGTGATTCTGGTTCGAGTGATGAGCTGTTAATGCCTCCTCGTAGGAGGGTTGGCCCAGAGACAGTTAGGGCTTGTAATGGCTTGAGTGTTTTAGAGAAGGGTGTTGTGAAAGAGAGTGAGTTTGGTAGGAAGAGGGATAGGGATAAGGTTGAGTGTCTCAGGCATAAAGAGGAGCGGTGTTTGTTTGAGAGAACTGAGGGGCAGAGTGATAGGAAAAGAAATAGGTTAGATGTGTTTGAATTTGATGAGTATGATGGGATTGATGGGGAAATGGCGGTGAGGCGGAAACATCTGAGGGATACAAGATTGGATATTGGGGGAAGAAGGTTTTTGGGGTCAATGGCTTTGGAAAGAGGTGGGATTGAGAGGGAATTTGAAACAGGTTCCCGGAGACAAGTTGTTGATAAGAGAAAGAATTTATTCTTTGAGAGGACAAGTAGCTTTAATCAAGGGGGCATGAATAGGTTTGGGATGGATAGGGACACAGGTCGAATATCTATACCCTTGTTAAGAGATAAGTATAGGGGGGATTCAGATGAACCCATTAGGCTTCAGGGTAAAAATGGAGTTCTAAAGGTGATGGTGAACAAAAAGAAGAAGATGGGTGAGCCTGTTAAAAATTATGATCATGTAGATTCTGAGGAAAATCGAAGTAGTTCCAGAATTACAGAAAATTTCAAGCGAAATATTTCTATCCGTCCATCTTACTTACAAACAGATGTTCTTGATAAACCTGGTTCATCTCTTCGGACAGAGAAAAATCAGCATAATTCACGAAAGTCACTATCAACTAAGAAGAGTAAGGATGATGAGTCTGATTCGGATGATAATGATGCTGCAATGAAGCTGGGGCCGGAGAGAATGGAAGCTCGTAAATCTTTGAAAGACGTTAGTTCTGAAAGTGAGAAAACATCTGCTGGAAAGCTTACATTAACCAGAATAAAAGAAGGGAAAGTTAGGCGTGGCAGTGGCACAGAAAAGCAAAAACTACGTGAACGGATAAGGGGGATGCTTGTGGATGCTGGCTGGACAATAGATTTCAGACCTAGAAGGAACAGAGACTACCTTGATGCAGTGTATATTAATCCTTCTGGAACAGCTTACTGGTCCATCATCAAGGCATATGATGCACTTTTGAAGCAATTAAATGATGATGAAGAAGAAGAAGTCAAGCCAATTGCTGAAGGTTCTCCTTTCACTCCATTATCAGATGAGGTACTTAGCCAATTAACTAGAAAAACACGAAAGAAGATTGAGAAAGAAATGAAGAAAAAGCAAAGAGACGGAAGTCACAGTTTGAGTACAAGAGAAACTGCAGCAAGAAGAACTATGAGTGCCAGATATGATGAGGACAGTATGGGCAGTGATAAGCATGAAGAGAAACTAAGTTCATTCTTAAAGCAGGGCGGAAAATCATCTAAGAGTAGAATGAATGAGAATGGTGTTGTCAACCATTTGCTTGACAATGATGAAAAACCATCTTCTGCATCCAATTCTCATGGGTTGCATGGAAGGAAAAGTAGAAAACTTGGAAGGTGTACTTTGTTGGTTCGCAATTCTAACAATGGACCAAATTCAGAGACTGATGGCTTTGTTCCATATGCTGGAAAGCGGACGCTGCTTTCCTGGTTGATTGATTCTGGGGCTGTGCAGTTGAGCCAAAAAGTGCAATATATGAATCGTCGACGGACAAAGGTTATGTTGGAGGGTTGGATAACAACAGATGGCATTCATTGTGGTTGTTGCAGTAAAATTCTCACAGTCTCAAAGTTTGAGATTCATGCTGGAAGCAAATTGCGTCAACCATTCCAAAACATCTATCTGGACTCTGGGGTTTCCCTTCTGCAATGCCAAATAGATGCATGGAATAAACAAGAAGAGTCTGAGAGGATTAGTTATGACACAGTAGATATTGATGGGGATGATCCAAATGATGACACTTGTGGCATATGTGGAGATGGTGGGGATTTGATCTGTTGTGATGGTTGCCCATCGACATTTCATCAGAGCTGCCTGGATATACAGGTATGTCTACATTCATTTTAGCATACATATATATGGGAAATTGCTTTCCTTTTTAGTTAGTTTTTCCTCATTATTCTGTTGTGGGTGCTTGGGTCATTCTTAATTTTAATTGCTAATGAAGAAAGGAAAGACTTTTAAATGTGAAGAGATTTCTGAGTGTTTTGATAGTTGAGGGTTGTGGAGAAATAACTTATGTTTCTTGAATGTTATGGTATGGGATGCCTTCCAATGACTTGTTTCCTTTTCTTTGGCAACACAATTAAGATAGTTGTGGAAGCTAAACTTTTAGTGTTTGGGCAGATAGAAGAACCTTGAGCAAGGAGGTTAGATAATTCGAATTGTTCTAACAAAGTTTATGTGATATAAGAAAGAACCGTCAAATTTAGTCAAGGTGATAGTTGGAGACTCTCAAGGAAAAGATGGAAGATCTTTCTTTTTCAAATAATTAGGGAGATTCAAACTTCCTTAGGCACAACTTTTGACCCATTCTACTCTGCCTGAGTGCACATCCTCATACGGGAACTGTGTTCTATGTGTTTTCATGATGCTTTGGACTCTCAATGTAGTCTGTACCCAATAGTTTAAACTAGGTTGCCTAAATAGCTGACCACTTGCAATGTAGTTTTACCATTGACAAATTATTGCTGATCTGCACCAGGTGTTAGTGTTTGTAGGATGAGGTTTCCTCACAGGGGCAGGGAACAAATTTGATGCATCTTACTCTTGAAAGCAAATTAAACCAATTTATTTGTAACAACGTGTGGTTTACTTAGTGTTTTAGGATAAGTTTACTTAGTTGCTGTGCATGTGTATTTAATAGGTTTTCTTCACACTTTACTTCGCAAGTACTTGATGGTACTTGTCTCTCGTTATATTGCAGATGCTTCCCCCTGGTGATTGGCACTGTCCAAATTGTACATGTAAGTTTTGTGGGGTAGCTGGTGAGGATATTATGCAAGGAGGTGATACAAGCACTTTTACATTACTTTGTTGCAGCATGTGTGAGAAAAAATGTACTCTCTCTGTCTCGCTCTCTTTTTCATTCTTGGTTTTGTTTCTCTTCTTGTTTATTTGTAGAACTTCTTAGCTCTCCTTGTTTTCTAATCATAATTACATTTCTGCCTCTGTAGATCACGAAATGTGCATGCAGGAGATGGATGCTATTACTGTTAATTCGACTGGTTCAATCTCTTCTTTTTGTGGGCAGAAATGCAAAGAGGTATCTCTTTTTCTTACTTTCAAGAGTAGAGTGTTTCAATAGCTTAGTTTATTTTTTATTTTTGAAGTATTCTATTCTCATATGTTTACACTTGGTTGTATACACAGTATGTGAATTGTTACAACTTGGTTTTTGTTGCATGGGACATTGTTTCATCCCAAGCCTAAGCATAATCTCGTCTTCTTTCACTCTCTCTCTCTCTCTCTTTACCTTTTCATCTTCTACTTCTTTTTTGTTATTATTATTTTTTCTTTTATTCCCCTTTTCTTCTATGGAAAATAATTGCGGTTGAATGTGAGAATTGCAGACATCTTGGATTTTGTAGCATCCCATGTACTATAGGTGCTAATACTTTTGTTCTGGTGTTTAGCATGTTATTTTTTCTTAATGATCTTTTGGTTATTCTTTTAGCAATGCTTATATGCTAAATACTAGATTTATTGTTTGCAATTTCATTTATATGACCTTTAAACCATGTTCATCACTGGATATTTGGCTGTTGTAACATTAAGCTGTATTCAAGTGATGGTAATCTTGTGTATTTTGCAAATTGGACTTCAGCTCAAGATTTAGTTTTGTTTTTCCATCAGTTAGAGTGAGGCTGGTTTGCAAAACATGTAATTTCATCCATATCTTTGTTAACTTTTAAGCATCTATGATATTATCAACATTGAATCTTGTTAAATTTGTATAGAAATGTTTTTCTTCAACTTTGTCTTTATTTATGAGCTGCATTTGCTTTTCCTGCATGAAGGTTGAGATACAGAGAAATTCGTCAGTATGATGTAATATTGAAGTTAATTATGAAGGTTGTACTCCATAGGATGCACTTGGAATTTTCCTATCCCTTTCTATCTCACCTCAATGCTTTTAATTTTTTCATTACCGACTATTACTACCTATGGTCTGTGGACCTACTCTCTGTCTTTTGGAGCAAAAGAAATAAGTTTCTGTTCATGTTCCTTATTAACTTGTCCTACTAAGGTAGTGTGTTGAATAATGTCTTTTTCTGCCTGTACAGCTGTTTGAGCATTTGCAGAAATATCTGGGTGTCAAACATGAACTGGAAGCAGGATTTTCATGGTCTCTTATCCACAGAACTGATGAAGATTCAGACACCTGTCTTCGAGGACTTCCTCAAAGGGTGGAAAACAATTCTAAGCTAGCTGTTGCACTAACTGTTATGGATGAGTGCTTTTTGCCAATTGTTGACCGGCGGAGTGGTATCAATTTAATTCATAATGTTCTTTATAATTCAAGGTAAGCATGGGAATAATTTGTTACTTGGTTTCCTTATGACCCCCACTCCTCACTCGAGTTGATACCACATTAGCATGGATGGTAGCATACAATTTCTGAACATGCATGGACTATAATGCTATATGTTCATTCTTGTAACTTCTTTTTTACGTATATTGATTGTATTGAATATGATCATATGTAGTTAATATGCAATTAGATTTGAATATCTTTTTTGCTTTGGGGTGTGTACTTGGACGATGGTTATTTGATCCTAAAGGCTTGCTTGAGGTTTATATGTTCTAGCTGAATTCTTTAGATCTTTTTAAAAGACAATTTATCAAGCCATTATCTAAGTTTGTACTTATAAATAGTATGCACTGCTTAAAGGCATTAGAACTGATATCCAATTGCTGGTAGGGAGCTTGGCCCCCACAAGTTAAGATTATTAAACATCTGTTGTTCTCCATGCATCCTAACTATACTACGCAAACAAAGAATTGTGTATCTACTCTTAAGTTGGGGGTTTGTGCTTAGACCAATATTGCATGGATCACATAGTTTTCATGCATCCGATATTCAATTTTTGTGAAATCTTTTTTGGCTTCACCTTTTTGTTAGTGACCAGTCAAACATTGGTTATATAAGAAAGACTAGTATATATTAAAAGTCAAACATGGATTTTCTACAATGACTCCTGGATCCAACCATCTAGAATGCTGGCCAAGCATATTTTTCAAGTTTAAGAACGTGCAAGCTTCTTAGTTCTGCTATCTGTCTGTTATAGGAATGTTGTACTTAAATATCTGTGTGTGTGTGTGTGTGTTTCTGTGAGTTGTTTTTTGCTGTGTTATTGTACTCCTTTTATGGATTATTCATCATGATTTAAATTTCGTTGTCCTAAAAAATTGTCTAATTTGCCTTTTATTATTATTTTTTTAAAGATCAAACTTCAATCGGCTGAATTATAGTGGTTTCTACACTGCTATTCTGGAGAGGGGAGACGAAATAATTTCCGCAGCATCTGTCAGGTACTATGCTTCTTTAACTCTTGGTCATTTATACCCTAATTGACGATGTTTATCTCCTTCCTTTTGATCATTATGTTGCTTGGAATATCTGTCAAAATAATCGCGTGGAAATTTGTACAAGTATGGGCTAGACAATAGAAGACAAAACATAGAATTGTACTCAGGCTTCTGTTTGTAGTAATGGTTCTAGTTTCATATGTTTTTGAGTGATCCACAATATGTGTGTGGAATATTATGCTAATGTTCTTATTATTTTACTGGCATTGCCTGGTTAGGTTCCATGGGACCCAGTTAGCAGAGATGCCGTTCATTGGAACCCGCCATATATATAGGCGTCAGGGAATGTGCCGTCGACTTTTTTGTGCCCTTGAATCAGTAAGCTGTCAAACTATTTAGTTAGGTTATTGCATATGTGTTGAAATGAATTGTCAAATTATCTGATTTTGCATCTGTTTGTTGTATTCTTTTGCCTTTGCTCTGTTTTGTTCCTTGGATCACACTGATCTCATCTTGTTTTTATTTTATCGAAGGCTCTCCGCTCTCTCAAGGTTGAAAAACTGATTATCCCTGCAATATCTGAACTTATGCATACATGGACAACGGTTTTTGGTTTCACTTCTCTTGAGGCTTCACTTAAGCAAGAAATGAGGTCCTTGAATATGTTGGTATTCCCTGGCATAGATATGCTACAGAAATTGTTACTGGAGCAAGAAAGCATTGAGGAGAACGAGACAGCTAACACAGGTTTTAGTTCATGCAATGTGTTCTCTTTTTTCTTCAACCGTATTTTATCTTATGTTATTTAGACCTTCTTTCAACCCCACAGGTTCCAACCAAATGGAAAAAAAGGTCAAGCATGGCATGACACCTGAGGTGGCAGATAAATCTGATAGAGATACCTCTACTGAGCATGATTCTCACAGGTCTCACAGGTCTGCTGGTGGTGATCTGCTTCGACCTAATGCGATGAATGGGGTAGTTGCTGCTTCGGATTTTGATTCCAAATGTCCAGGTTTTTCCTCTAATAGTACCTCTATGCTTAGTGGTTCTTCACCAGCTCATGTATCAACTGAGGGTACATGTGCCGATTCCCAATTTGGGGAAAAGTTGGTTGAATCTGCTTCCGATGGCAAATGTGTTTCTAACTCAGACACAAGTCATGATGCATTAGAGGCAGAAATTAAACCAGAGTTGGATTCTACTGAGGCAGATACAACTCAGCCTAGTAAAGAGGGTGATATGGATGCTGGTCATACCATTGATGTTAATATTGCTTCTTCCGTTGAAGTTGAAATTCCTGTCTCTGCTAAGGAAACTGTGGGTCCTGATCCTCAATCAGGGCACAAATTAGTTGAGTCTGATCTGGAACAGAAATGTCTTTCTTCTGGTGACAGGAATTGTGATGCACTGGAGAAATGTGATAATTCAGAATCAGATTCACCAGCAGAAGGGAATACTCATTTTTCTACAGGGTGTGGTAAGAATGATGTTGGTGATGTGGCTTTCACTATTTTTGCTTCTCATGATGTCAAAACTGCAGTCTCAGATGAGGAGACCTCTGATTCTCAATCAGGTGACAAGTCAGCCGAATCTGCTTCTGGGATTAACTGTGTTTCTATTCAGGGCATTGGAAATGATGCAATAGAGATGAAAAATAAACCAGTTCCAGATTCTCATGTTGACGATAACATTGAGTCTTGCAAAGAGACTGATATGAGCGGCAAAGAGACTGATATGAGCGATGCTCGTCCAATAGATGTTAATATTGCTACTCCTCAAGAAGTTAAAATTGCAGTTTCAATTGATGGGACTATGTGTTCTGATTCACAATCAGAAAAGAAATTGGTTGAATCTGCTTCTAACAGGTCTTCTGTGTTAGATAAGAGTCATGATGTACCACAGGCAGAAACCAAAGCACTATTGGATTCTTCCGTCAAAGATAATGACTGGGCCTTTGAAGAGGTTGTCATGGATGATGCCCATACAGTAGATGTTAGTGTTTCTACTGCTGATGAAGTTACAAAGCCAGTCTCAGTTGAAGTGCTAGAATCCGCTGATCTTCAATCCGGGGACAAGTTATTTGAAGATGGTGTTCAGTCATGTAGTGAGGGTGATATGGATGAAGCCTATGCATTAGATAAGAATGCTGATCCATCTTACAAACCTGAAATTCCCATTTCAGTAGCAGAAAGTGTAATTGCTGATTTGGTGTGGAGGAACAAGCCAACTGAATCTGTTGAGAGGGAATGTCTTGCCTCTGAAACTCTTCCTGATGAGCTACAATTTAAACATCAAGCATCACTGAATTCTCCTTCTGAAGACAGTTCTCCATCTTGTAAGGTGGGTGATTCAGATGACAATTTGATGCATTCCAAAGCTGCTTCTTCTCTAGGAGAAATTACTGCAGAAAATACTACTGAGGCTACCAATAAAATTCCAATCGCCCCTCGGACTGGGTTAGATGGCGCTGATGTGGGTTCTTCCATGCAAGTTACCTCTTATTTAAATTGACAAATTACCCGTACAAAGGGACAAAAGTCAAGTGTATCTACGGAATCTGTTTCTGAAGCAGCGTATTGTGAAGAAAGTAGTCTACATCCATGTGTTGATTGCATCCACAATGATGTGCGTTGAGGGAAAACTGAATCTAGTTCAGCTTGACGTCACTGGGA
>CP135541.1:1884945-1900651 GCA_032402905.1 Khaya senegalensis
AATTTTTTTTATTTTAATAAATAAATATTAAATTTATTCTAATTTCGAATTTTAATCTTGGGTTAGGATACGCACTCTTAATAATTTATATCAATTCTATTAATTGACAAATAAACAAAGCGGTGCGTTTTAACGAAGAGTGTGTTGGCGTATTGTTTTGTGCTGCTCCGGCGTTTGGAGATTCAGATTCTTACTAATGGAGCTCCCAGTCCCCGGTCGTCTTCTACTCCATTCCTTCGACTCGCCTCAGCTGCTAATTAAACCCAAAATTATTCTCCCACGTAAACGTCTCTTACCAAACGCAACGCAGTTTCTTCCTTCAAACCTCTCTTCAACTCCCCGCATGAACGCCCTGGAAGCTCGCGCTTCTCTCAACCAGGACGACAACAATAGCAACAATAATGGCTCCGCTTTAACTTCTACAACGGTCGATTCTGGTTAGTCTTATCTCTCTACCTCTTATTTCTGTTAATTTAATTTTGGTTTGTTAGTTGTCTGATGTTTTGAAAACGTGATTCGTTTTGTTTAGGTCGAATTGGAGAAGTGAAGAGAGTTACAAAAGAGACCAATGTTTTTGTCAAGATTAACTTGGATGGTTCCGGGGTTGCCGATTCTACCACTGGCATTCCATTTTTAGATCACATGCTAGATGTATTTTACTCCCCTTTGTTGTTTTAGTAAAATGTTTCTTTATGTTTGCTTCTGTATTGATTTCGTTCTTTTTGGTTATATTTGTTTGTTAATTGTTGTTAGCAACTGGCTTCACACGGGCTATTTGATGTGCACGTGAGGGCAACTGGAGACATTCACATTGATGATCATCACACCAATGAAGATGTTGCACTTGCCATTGGAACGGTAACAATTTAAGACCATGTGTTGTTTTTATTTTTGTGTCTGATGTAATTTCGTTTGTGAAATTATGGATAACAAGTAATCTTTTTTGTAATTTTATGTGCAGGCATTGCTGCAGGCACTTGGTGATAGGAAAGGAATTAACCGGTTTGGTGATTTTTCGGCTCCTCTTGATGAAGCTTTGATACAGGTTTCATTGGTATAGTTGTCTCTTATTCTACTACCTGGCTGAGGATTAAAGAGATTTGTGATGAACATTAGAATTTGTATTTATATGAAATATGGATATTGGGAAGTCAATGATGTTCTATCACCAATAAATGTGATAAGCTATCTTAAATTTCATTACTTGGGTAAATCATGACAAAGTTGAAATGAAAATTATTGGTCTTGGGCTTGCAAATTGTCACCAGCAGTTATTAACGATTTGGTGATATATAAGTTATGCTACGGCAAGCTTTCCATTTGAGATATTAGTATAAAAGAAAAAATTGAAGTGGAATAATGATTCAGTGACTTGGTTCTACTGATGCCCTTCCAGAAAATGTGTGAGATTAACTTCTCATGCAATTGGAGAGGCTTAAGGCTTTGCAAGAGTTGAGGTCTTTGAGTCTTTTTTTCCCCGTGACATTGGTTGCAGTTGTATCTCTCTCTCTCCCTTTTTTTTCCTTTTCTTAAATAGGTTTTGAAGTTTTAGTTCTGATTGAAACCTTTACTAGTTTCTTTTGTAAATTTAAAATGTATGCTCAAATTTGAGATTGTTTCATTTCAGGATTTATCTGGAAGGCCCCATTTAAATTACGATTTGCAAATTCCTACACAAAGAGTTGGGACATATGACACTCAAGTACTTCTCTCTTCTTTTACTTCCATTTTTCCACATATGGATTTCTCAATTGGTTGTTCTCTAAAGTGTTCTTGAAATAATTTTTTTCGGTGGTGTAAACTTAATATTATACCGTTGTGCATCTTCAATAGTTCTTAAATGATGGCATCATTAAGCTTGTTGGTTCTCTTTCTTTCTATTTTATCTTGCAGCTGTTTTACCAGCATATTTCTGAACTTTCTTATATGTAGTTGGTGGAGCACTTTTTCCAATCTTTGGTGAACACTTCTGGGATGACACTTCACATTCGCCAGGTAATGTTGCTGAGAGCTTCTTAAATTTGATCTGTCCAATAATAAATCAACAAAATATTTATGTTTGTTTGTAACAAAAAATAATTGTAGTCAAACAATGCACTTTATGCTCTTTATACTGGGATCAGGTTGTATTTCCTCTTGCGGAATTTATTTGTTATCTAAAATGTAAACTTTAATGTCAGCATTTTGTGTGAATTTCTATGTAATTTATAAAATTTTCTTAGTTTCTGTAAATTATATGCGTTATCTGTTCTGATAATTAAGTGGCTGCAAATAATTTTACTTTTGTTTTATCTTTTGCTCCTCCTAAGTTTGTAACAGTATTCTAATATTGGTTGAACACAGCTTGCTGGAAAAAATTCTCATCACATAATTGAGGCAACCTTTAAAGCTTTTGCTAGGGCTCTTCGACAAGCAACAGAGTATGACTCACGTCGCCGTGGGACTATACCAAGGTTTGTTATACTCCTAAAAAATCTTTGAATCAATTTCTTAATGCATAGTCTTTCCCTTATGAACATATTCTGGAATTGACTGGAATGTGAGGAGATACAATTGTACTGCAGTGTTTGATTGTCAGTCTTATTACTTATTTTATAGGGATCTTGATGTCATAGATGGTTAATTACCTTCTGACAGTCATTTTCTCTGTTTCTCACTTCCATCTGTATCTTCATATGTGATTTTCAAATATGCTTTTTTATTGTGCAGCTCGAAAGGAGTTCTGCTACGATCTTGATACTCAATGGGCTTCATGGAAGGGGGAAGGTGAAGGAGCCTGTTCATGTATGAGGATTACATCCCTATCTTCAACCATATGCATTTAAATGTATTCTGCTGCTTCCTTGTGGTTGACCTTTGTTATCATCAGTTGATGTGCTGCTTCAGTTAAACAGGGCAACTTCTGGTCTCTTCTGGAAATTCTGGTTAGCAGCACTCAACATGTACAAATATTAAGGGCAGACAACTACTACTATATATAGCTTGTGTTCTTTAAACCTTGAAGAATCAGAACAGTTTTATTGTCAACAATAAATTATTTCAACATCTTTCCCTTAACAATGGTGACCTTTTCAAGTGTTGTTTGCCGATTGTGGATTGTTAAAGCTTCTTGACAGTGCCAAATGTGCTTTGAATGAAGATGGTTTTAGATATCCAGTAAAACTGTTGAATGCTAAATGGCATCTCCTGTCCTTTATAAATTAGATGAATGTGGCAAGTGCTCTGCTGTTAATTCAAATCTTGAACCTGAAAAAGCACTTGTAGTCTTTGTTGTTTCCTGAAATAATGACACCCTAAAACATGAAAAGTAGTTTTCTGGGAGTGGAGCAGATGGGCCTTCCTCTGAATAGAAGCTGGCCAGGATCTGATTGCTTTCTCGAGCTCCACATATGATTCCTGCTAAGGAGTCACAAAATTAATGGAATCAGCCCCAGAAACATACCAGACTTCCAGGTTCTGTGAATTCACGCAAATTAACCAAATATATTTTGAAGGCAACAGAAAAACAAAGTGGATCATAGGTGACGCCATAGTAATGCATCTGCAACTTCAAAGAAATAAGACAGTGCTTGATGATGATGCATGAACAGCCAACAAAAGAGGCAACTACTGAAACAACGTCCCTTGTGTGAAGTAACATAACATATGAAATGAGCAGCCAAACCCGAAAACGAAGATATTTAGAAGAATTCGAACTTACCCACAGCGTTATCTTTCAGAATTTTCTTCCTGCTCCTGGAAACGCCGAGGGGATGATGCCCCTTTGATGCAAGAATGAATGCCATTAATGTTCTTGCTTGTATCCCGACCAAGTTTAATTCGCAGCAACATCCAACTGCGTTCTCCGAAAGCATCGCAACGCATAACCAGTCATCGATCTCAGCGATTTCATTAAGTTTCTTCCAACAATGTATGCTCTGCCTCAACTTTGCTCCTCGAGAGTTTCTGTAGGAGATGCTCGTTTTATCCAAAGGATACGTGAGGCATTTTGAAAAACTTGAAGGGTATATTAGTCATTTAGTTTTTTTTTTTTGTTACGACTAATTTTTTTCTTAAATAAAAATCACAAGCATAAGCGAAAGAGCGATTCATTAAATCGGACGGTCCATGATATCCATTCCAGAATTGTCGTGGAACCGATCACACCCACCTCTCCGCACGCTCACACAGATCGGCACGTGCTACAACTTAACACTAATTCGCCACTCTAGGGTTTTGTTCTCCGAAACAAGCCCTTTATAACCCATGATATCTCCCTTCTCGTTCTTCCTCCAGCCCAGGCACAGAATCACCAAAAGGGGGAAGAACAAAAGGCAAAGACAAAAAAAGAAAAACTCCAGCCATGGTTAGTGCTTAATGCCCATTACACAATCTTAACTGAATATTTTTCTTATTATTGTTTTTTCTGGGTTTTTTTGTTTGTTTGTTTATAGAATTATTTATGTTCTGGTTATGAATTTGTGCAGTCTCTGGTAGCGAACGAGGACTTTCAACACATTCTTCGTGTTTTGAACACGAACGTAGATGGAAAACAGAAGATCATGTTCGCTCTCACATCCATCAAAGGTATTGGTCGCCGTTTCGCCAACATTGTCTGCAAGAAAGCTGATGTCGACATGAACAAAAGGTTCTTAGAATTTCTCTTTATTTTCTTTCTTTTTGGGCATCCATTGCTGTGTTCAATGCTGTATATATGTGTTGGTTCTGTTGCTGTGGTTGAGTGTTAAGTTTATCTGGTTGATAGGTAAATGGCTTTTGATTAGTTTTTGGTGTTTTGTCAATGGATTTATTTGGTGGCATATTTGCACTGGAGCTTTTTTTTTTAGTTCGAATTTAGCGGAACAAATTGGATCTTAAATATGTATATAATGTGCATCAATGTTATACTCTTTTTTACCGGTTTGTCTTCACAAGCAAATCAGTTTATTGTTTTTTTCCGATGGTTCAACCTTGTTACTGTAATGTTATTGCTACTGTTTTTCCCTGCCATTGATTGTATGTGCTTCTGTATTTGTCTATTCAGTTGCAGTTTGGAACCTTTATTTTCTTCAGTCACTCTATGTTTATGGGAATCAACTGAAACATAAATTATGATTGCTTTTCTTCTTAATGCTTCTTCTTTTTTAATTTTTCGTTTGATTTATGCTAAAACATGGTGTAAATTGGTTCCTCTAGAGCTGGTGAGCTATCTGCTGCTGAGCTGGACCAATTGATGGTGGTTGTGGCAAACCCACGCCAGTTTAGGATCCCAGACTGGTTTCTGAACAGACAGAAGGATTACAAGGATGGTAGGTACTCTCAGGTTGTCTCCAATGCGTTGGACATGAAGCTCAGGGATGATCTTGAGCGTTTGAAGAAGATCAGGTATGGCTTAATTGTTCTTGTTTGTAGATGTGCCATTCTAAAAATATCATTCACTCATTAACTTTTCACATTCTCTAAGTGCTTGTACCTGTTTTTATTTGTATGAAAAATAGATATTTTATTTGTCATGTTGCTATTGTTCTTTATCAAAAACCATGGCTGTGTACATTAGTATTTCATGACTTAGGTTGTATGTTTCTAGAATTTAATGTTAGAATATTGGTATTTTGCTGGAACAAGACTTTGTATGACTTCATATGCTTTCATGGGCCTGATTTTGAACTTGACAACCTACGGTGTTATTGTTTGTTATCAAAACATTAATAATTTCATGACTGAGGATGATTTTTAAAGGATAAGTTTTAAGTTTTAATAATAATAATAACATTTTTGCCGGAACATTTTTGTGATTGTGGATGAGAGTTACAGTTTTCTAAAGTTTTGACCCTGATTTCTAGATTCCAATTGAATGTTCATTAGATCAAGTTAATATGATTGAGTACTTGTAATGAGAATTAAATGCAGTTTTCAAATGTAATGTAACTATATATCTTTTTCTTAGACTCGAATGAAGCATTATTATTGAATTCTAAGGACCTTCCATCACCACTGGCACCTCAAGTGCGTGTTTATTAAGATCTTAACAATCATACACTATTCTTTCACTCATTCTTTTCATTGCTGATACTGGTGTGGTTATTTCTTTCACCATTTGTGGTTAGTAATAATTAATCATTTTCTCAATGGGCAGAAACCACCGTGGTCTGCGTCACTACTGGGGTCTTCGAGTCCGTGGACAGCACACCAAGACAACCGGACGCAGGGGAAAGACTGTTGGTGTCTCCAAAAAGCGTTGAGTTGGTGTCTCCTACCACAGGATGTTGTTTTCAAGCTGCAAGTTTTGTTGTCATTTACTCAATTAGTTTTTTGCTTGGGTTCAGTATGCCTCTTAGGATGAATTTTTCAATCAACCTAGTCGTCTGTTATATTTTCCTTTTGACTGTAGTTTTTATTTGGTAGGAATTTGGTATATGACAACGCAAGGAAGAAGTATTTTTAATTGATTATGATAATGTTTCTTCAATTCTCCTCTTGAATTCTGTTTGTTCATTTCTTGGTTGTCCCTTTTAGTTGATCAATGGGACGATCTGCTTGAAAATTCTTTCTTCAATGCATTGCTACCGAAGCTCAATGCTGCAATGCTGGAAACATTAGAAGATGAAACTTAGCTAAAAAGCCAATTGATGGGAGAACCGGTCTAGTGTTTTTGAGAGTTTCTTCAGAAAGAGAAATAATTTTCATTGTTTAGGCCAAAAATCTTTTTCGTCTGTAAATTTTCAACTGTGTCATGGGAATTTTAAAACTATAATAGAGAAAATTCTGTCCTTCCTCGGGGACCAGAAATTTAAAGAGAACTGTAGGTATTGCCATTCTGGATTCTGGTTAAAAGGTTCCCGGCTTGTTCATGCTTAGTCTTCTATAAGAAGGCGGGACCCATAATTGATATGAACACGAAGATTTATCAAGATAACCATGTTACACTAAAATGGATCTAGTAGATCAGAGGCTAAGGTTGTTCAGTCAAAAGATCAGGGACTTTAAGAAAGAAGAACACAGAAACACTGAAATTCATATTCCTCTCGCCAATGGCTAAACACGGAGACGACAACTTACTCTAAGTTATATATTCAATAGCAAATTACAAGTTTCTCTGCATCCAATACCCGAATTGTACCCAATGCTGGATGATGGCCGATGGCAATCACTTGACATCCTCATCTCATAAAGCTGCACCTTCCTCCACCGCTTCTTCCAACCGCAAATCCCGCTGGGAACTTGCTGATCATAAACCCATACCCAAACCCTCCCCCGGCAGCCCAGCCCGGCCTACCCCAAACCCGACTCAGCGCACGGTCCATTCCCTTCACCAGGACCTCTCTTCCCCTTCTGGGAACCACCAGCAGCAGCCTATGGCTTCCAAATGCTGGACCGCCGTGCGATAGTCCTGGCTGACGGAAGCGTTCGCTCTTATTTTGCCGTCCCGCCTGATTACGACTTCACTCCCCGCCACAGCTTTTTTATGGACTGAACTCGATAACCGTTTCCTGATGCATTTTAGTCCTGAAACGGCAGGATTCCGTGACAATCGAGAGTATTGGAACAAAACGATTAGTGGGCCGGGCAGGCCCGGACAAATGAAGACGAAGTAAGGCGTGGATGAGGAAAAGGAAAGGCAACTCCTTATGGCATATGGGAACCCGAGCAGAGACAGGTTGGCGGGAAAGAGTGGACCGTTTGAAGAGGAAATAAGGGCGGCGAAGTATATGAGGATTGCCAGTGCTCAGAATGAGGTGAAGCATCATTAGAATGAAGTTGATCAAAGTGCGATGAAGAAGGCGTTTTTGCACTTCGTGAAGGTCATCAACGAGAATGCGGTACAGAGGAAGAGTTACTTGGAGGACGGGAAGCAAGGTCGGCTTCGGTGTATCGCTTGTCGCAGGTTTGATTACAATGGCCTAGTGTGATTCTTTAATTACTCTTGAAAATTCTGCTTATCACTGATTTCGATATACTTGTAACCAATGCTAGCCTACTTCAAATTTTTTATATATGCTACATATATATCATTATGGGTTTTGCTGACAAAAAGGAAAGTAATGTTGTCTGTTTTGGCGTGCCAAAGGCTTCCGTACGACAAAAAAATAGTTCCTTTTCTTAGCTGAGTGGAGGGCAGGCTATATTTTTTATGACATAGGTGAATGGGTTGCAGACCTGCGTGAAATTTGGTATTAGGTATTTGGATTTGCTCATTTTCTTTTGTTCATGTTTGGGATATGCTTTTTCAAAAGTGGAAACTCGGTCCTTGCTTATTGCTTGTTTAGCATCTACATTTCATGGAATTGAGTATACATGTCAAATGCAGTGTTTATCTTGTTTGCGGTCATGGTTTAGTTTGTAGTTTTTGTTTCTCAATTTTGATGGAAGTGAAGTTTTAAATTTTTTTTAAAGCATGATAACCATATACATAGAAAGGTAGAAGAATGAAAGAGAAAATGAGAAATTTTTACAGGGCTCAGCATTTTTCTTTATTATCAAAGAAGTTCAATATTTGCATCACTATGGAAAATATAATTCATTATTGGCAGCAGGACAAGAACATAGTTACAGCCAAAATGGATATCGGTCATGATTCTGACAAGGAAAACCTTAATAATTTTGTTAAAGAATAAAGCTTGCCATGCCACCTGAGTGTAGACCTATTTTTTTGGCAATCATAGCAATACTTGTACAACTGGGAATGTTCCATGGTTTTCACTAGTGATACTGTAATTATATGGTTGTTTACCTCTGGTAATTTTATGCTATTTTTGGTTTTCTCATAATTGTAGCTATGAATATCACAGTATGGTAAAATTTTTTATTGCAGTTATTGATCTGCGGGAACATACTCAAGTTTGCTCTTTTTCTTTTTCTTTTTAAATTTTACTTTCATTTTGTGATGAACAGATTCTCATGTTGTTGATGAACATTTTGTATTATTTTCTTGCTTGTTTTCAATCTTGCTTATTGGATGTTATTGCCTGGCGAGATCTGGTCATTTTACTTCTTTTTCAATTGATATATTTGTGCTCGTTCAATTTGTTGAAATGTTCCTTTTCTTCTTTCTCATTGAAGTCAATTATAGCCTCTCACAGATATTAATACCTTTTCACTACAACAGGTTTCCACTTTCTTGTTGAGTTTTATGCTATTCCCTGAAAAAAGAGGAAAACCAGAACTAAAACCTGTTTTGCTCGATAAGGCATATTGCTTTCTTACAAGACACTTCTATTACATTCATTAGATGTCAGTAAACTCTTACACTTGTAGTGTGTCCTTCTTCTTAAGCATAGTGCTGACTTTTAAAGTTTCTTCATTATTGAATTTGTTTAGCACTTGTATGCTATTTTAAAACCAGACAGTGCACTTTTATTGCATTGGACAAATCTTGAGGCATTTGTTAAATTTGTTTCCTTTTTCTGTTTTGTTCATTTAGGCTCTGGCGTCTCCTTATAGATCTTAGTTTGCCTATTCTGCCAGTGGAAATATAGCTTTTCTGTTCTTTCAGGATGAGGTGATTTGCAAATCTTGACTCTCTTAAAGTCAAATGGTTGGATTTACATTTCAAATGCCTTAGAAGACAAATGGTCTTGTTTAATTGCTGCATAACAGAATCATTAGATGCAATAATTTCAGTTAGTCTTTACTGCAACTTGTAGAGTTGATGCTTTTTGATCTATTGCTATGATACCGTTTGATTTTTAGGCGTCTGTAATGTGCCTATTATTTCTTTCCTATGAAACTGCCTGTTTAGTTGCAACATTTAGGCTGACAGTGCTGTATGAGAAATCCTGAATCATCATCTTCGATGCCTTTGATATGCAAAATTACAGGTCTTCTAAAGAGTTTCCTAATATGCATGGCCTGATAATGCACACCTACAACTCAGATAACACTGACTTGCTTGTAGATCACTTGGGCTTACACAAAGCCCTTTGTGTATTAATGGGATAGAACTACTACATGCCTCCTGATAACTTGAAAGCCTATCGGTTCTTACCTCCTGATGAAGTATCAGTAAATCAGGATGATCTGATTTTGTGGCCGCCCGTGGTGATAATCCATAATACAATTACAGGGAAAGGTAAAGAAGGGTGCATGGAAGGATTGGGAAACAAAGCAATGGATAAAATAATAAGAGGTATAACGCACCCCTTTATTTTTATTGTCTTTGATGCTGTGTACTACCACTTTTTCATGTGTTAGTTTTAGCTCCTCTATCTTTAGATTGTACTTTGCATTTCCACTAGACAGCAGATTTTGATTCTCATCCATACAAGTATCAAGCCAGCCCATATTGGTATAGCTCGTGTTTTGATAGTACATGTGCATCTCTTTTGACAACCATGACCTAATATCATATTGAAAAGCTTTTCCAACTCATAAATTCTTTCACTGGGTTAAGACACACACACACACACACACACACACTACTCATATGAGATGGATTGTTGATGTACAATAGACTAATAAAGTGGCAAGTGGTATGAGGGCACGTTTGATTTGTCCCTTGGCACATATTTATTGTGTTGAAAGGTTTTAGGGTTTTTTTGGTCCCTTTTTTAATTAATAAGTGCAATAGTCTTTAGATTTTTAGATAGGAGACTTCTTAACTAATTGTCAACTTCCCGGGAAGGTCCATGAACTTTGAATCATGGTGGAAATAAGTCATGTAGGCAAATGCCAGAACTTATGCTTGGTCTCTCACCAGATGTTTGATTGAGAAAGGAAACTGATAAAAGGAAAAGATGTAGGAAGGGGAAGGGTGGATGTTTGGGTTTGCAGGTTGCAGGTGTGCACTAGCTTACTGCATGTTTATGTGCAGTTGGAGGTGGTTAATGTGCTCAAGGTTGTGGTTATGTGGGCACTAATTTTGAATGATTTATCCAAGGCTGGCCAGGACTGTTCATAGACTCGTACGGATGTCGATGCAAACTTTTGTGGGTGCATGCAGGGAGCTAAGCCATTGTTTTTGAATGATTGACCTAGAGTAACTTCATTAGGTCAAGTTTCATGATAATATGTGATCTTTTATAACTCTTTTACTCCTTGTGGAGCATTTGAATACTATTCACTCCCTATGTTTATTCCTTTATTAGCTTGCTTGTTCATCTGATCATCATGGTTGTGTTTATGAATGCCCTAATCGGGTGCAGCTCTAATAGAGTGACTAATAAGTTTCTGAGCTCCCTGTACCTAGAGCTGAGGGATTAAGTTTTCATGTCACAGCTTGTGTTCTTTTTTGTTTACTTTCTATTGAAGTCATGTAAATTGCTCCTCCCCACCCCTTCTTTAAATTTCCTACCAGTTAATTAAAGTTGTTGGCACCACAGTGCTGCAAAGATTTTTATGTAGCCAACATTTTTTTAAAAAAGGAAGCATTTAGAGACTCTAGAGTGCTAACCACTGGTGCATGGTTGATGAAAATAGTGGCAAGGGCAATCGGCAGGGGTATGTCAAAATCATTGCTGTGCCAGTTTTGAGATTTCATGCTTTCTGTTTTACCATATCAAAAAGTCTCCTGTTGACCATTTTAAGTTTTCTTGTATTTCCTTGCAAAAGAAAGTCAGAAATATGTGTTGAGACATGCTGGCTCAGGCTAATTCATTCTCAGCCTCTTAGGTAATTTCATGTTGGTTTTACTTTTCATACCCTACCTCTGTCAAGTCTTGAATTTAGACAGCTATGAAGTATCAGTACTGTTGCCAATTGTGTTTCAGTTTCATCCAGCAGGGCTTATGGTGGTTAGTAGCCAATCTGAACCAAATTCATCATTTTTTGGCAGGATTAGCTACTGTAAAGTTTTTGGCACATTGTATTTATCCCAACCCAACACTAATATTTAGGGACTTCTGGAATTTCTTGATTTATGCAGTGTTTGGCCTCAATGTTGTAAAGGTATTCAAATTAGGGTGAAACTAACTTGATGTTGGAATACAAATGCCATTTTGGGTTTTGAAGATAACCAAAAATTATACTCATCAGCCTTTTTTGTTGAATATACTAATTTGTTGAGATGAATGCATAAGTTGGCTACATATATCATGTTGACTTTCTGTTGTTAGTTCAAGTCTCTTTTCTCCAATATTTTAGGTGATGATGGCATGACTAGGCCAAACATATTTGTACACATTTTCATTTTATCTTGTTTAATTGTCCAGTAATCTTAATGCAATGGGGTTCTTATATGAAAATCTATGCTGGATCATGCTTTTTCTTCCTCACTTTTTCCCCCTCTTCTGGTTTTGCTCTAGATATAGTCAGTAATGGTAGACATTATCTTTGTGCTGAGAGCTGGTTATGGTGCTGAAACCATCTTGCGTCTTCCATATTCTTATTTTCATGGATGGACACAAGCAAGTTAATCATCAAAGTTTGGATGTTTTTAAATGAGAAGAGTAGTCTATAATATAGGCATGAGTAAGCTGATGTATGTGATGATGACTCCAGTTAATCCTTGAAGTCCCTTGGCATAGAAGAGTGATGGTGTATATATATTGTTGGTCTAAATATTTGATAGGCAGTATTGATCTAAACCATGTCAAATTTTTAATGCATTGTTTTAACACTGGTTCCCAAATTCTATCTGATAAAGTACTACTGTTTTTCTGGAGAAGTATGCGTTAACATTTTTTAGCATAAAAGATAATTGAAAACTGATTTGGTTTACCACCTGAGTCCCTTTCCTCGGAACTAAGTTATTAATACCAAAGGTTGTTTGGACTACAAATACTTCTTAAATTTATTTGCTCCTACGATAGACAATACTTGGTGAACATTTTTTTTTTCTGATTTCCCAAATAAATATAATGAGTTGATTTTTGTGAGTATTATGCTCAGGTTCCTTAACTGCATCATGGGATACGCATTGGAGTTTGCGAAACTTGCCTGTCCAGAATGCTTGATGTTTTTGCATAATATACTTGTCTGAGAGAATGAGAATTCCAGATAGGCGAACTTAACACTAGTGCATGCAAATTATGACCTTATCTAAATTCTTTTTAATGAGCCAACAGAACCACAATTTGAGGTGCCACTTAACTGACTGGTTTATTTCTTGCTTTATGTGGATGGTAAGTTGTTTGTCATGATACATTCTTTCTGTTATTAACTTGTTTTGTGTGTCTGGTGATGGTATGTCTTTTATATTTGACATTGAGTTCCCTCATCTTATTAAGTGGACTTTGCTGGACTGCATTATAATTTGTTCATTCTTGTATGGTTCCTTTTTGTTGTGGAATTTTAAATATGAAACCCTTATGATAATGGCAGGACAAGTGCATGTTACCGTGTGATTCAACAACAATGGCCAGATACTTGCCTGTTTCTCTCTCTTACGTATTTCTTTGACTAATTCTAAACAGTCAAGCCATTTTATTTTCGCTGCATCTTTGGATGGCCGTGACGGAGGGGTTTCTTTTTATACAGTCGGTGACTTCTCACTGTAAATTCCATTGATGATCCTATGGCACAATTAGTTGTCATGGTGTATTCCATTATGTGGAACCTTATAGATACATCTCTATCCCTGATAACCCTGATGCTGTTTATTGTGTTCTCAATTTCAAACAGCAGAGTCGTACACTCCTTTTATTGTTTCTTTTTTACTTATGTGTCCTCCGATCTTGGTTTTGGGAGCGGCAAATCAAAATCAGTGTATGGTAGAGAAGGTCATCTGGGAATCACTCTAGCAAAGTTGACAGGTGACCAATCAGGATTGAAGGATGCTGTGCAGTTGGTAGAATACTTTGAGAAAGATAATTGTGGGCGCAAGTTTTGGGCCCGCATACGGCCTTTGATGTTAGGCAAGGATGACAAGAACAATCCAAGTCTTGTGATGGTGGATCGCAGGACTGGGGAGAAAAAGAGGATATTATGTGGCTATCTTGGAACTGCTACTGATCTGGACAAGGTTGATTTTGATACAAGGAAGAAGGCTGTGATTGAGAGCCAGAGGGAAATCAAAGCATCCAAGTAGATTATGTCCACATTACAAGGTAAAGTATAGTGTACCTTAATGCATTCATTTTACAAAGTAAAATGACTAGTCCTTTTTATTCTTTTGTGTAATAGTGCGGAAGAACATAGAAGACCAACATAGTTCGATTGCTAATGGTATTTGAGATTTAAGAGGTGGACATTCTCAACTATTGATAATCTTACAATGTTTCCCTTGCAACTTCTATTTGCTTCAGGCCATATTGGTTCAATCTCATGTTCTTGATTGCTCGGTCTTATTTCAAGTAGTGCTAACTTTTTTTTTTTTTTTTTCCTTTGCCAGCTTTGCCATCAGGTAGTGTTTACACTTAAACTCGAGTTTGTCGAGCAGGCCCCTTGTGTTTGCTCCAGTGGAGCTCATCAGGTACTAGAGACTAACTGTTGTATACAATAGAAATTCAGGTTGACTTCTGTAATCCTATATACCATATAGTTGACTAATGATTGGTAAGAAGTCTGCGAGCAGAAAACTATCTTCTTTGTTTTTTACGTTCGAATGAGGAACTGTGTTGTAAGTTAGGAGATGGTTACAACAGTTGAGCCTAGCATAGCGTAATGAATTCTAAGATCAGATTTTTATTTTACCGGGATGACTTGAATGATGTCTTTTTGATGACAGATAAAATCACATTTGTAATCTAGAAACTGAAAATGAAATATTTAATTTTACTTGGATGTTTAAAGTTGCAAAACAAGTTGTTAGAAAAGAGGACACAGCTCCAGATAATGTTAACGACTGAATTGTTTGTTACCCTTCTTAAATTACTGGGATGCTAATACCTTCGGCACATGTTTCCTTTATAATTGTTTTGAGATGGTAAAATATTGGCTTATGTTTATGCCCTTGTTTCTAGTACAGGCAACAAACAGAGTGTTGCATTTTGTGAACATGAGACGTTTGTTCTTTCACCTAGCTTAGCTCAGCAGTGCATAAAGAATGCATGGACAAAAGTCGTCCATGTGATATCCATCCATCTATCCTTCCATCCGGTTCACTTTTGCCTGTCCCAAAAAGATCACATGCTCATCTCATCTCTATCTTTCTTTACATGTTTTTACTTGTCTTTTATCAATCCAAGCCCGAGCCAAGCTTTTCTCTTATCCTATTCTTCTCCCTGGGTGACAACTTTGGATGCCTTGTTTGTTACACTAGTCCTAATTTTAAAAATAATGATGATACAATATTCATCTAAATCTTTCAACTCTTACAATAATCATTTCAAGATTTTTTTAATTTTTTTGTATTTTAAGTTGTTCAATATATGTTTCAAGTTTTATATAGAGAAATGTAAGGTACAGTAGATGTGTATTAGTAGTTTCGGATGCATAATGTTATAATGTTTGAGCTTATGGTTTATGATGAGAGCAGAGTTGGATTAAGTTGTTGATGAAGAAGTAACCCAAGTGTCGGCTGCTGTGGTGGTATTGTGAGGTAAGCATTCCGACCAAGCATAGGTGTATGATCATGATGAAACGGTCTTCTCTTCCTTCCTATGTTTCGTTGCATATGCTGTCTACTTTGTAACCCACCACCATTACACCATTTCCGCAGGCCACTTGACTAATAACAAACTAACAACCATAATTAAGGCCAATTTATTCTTAATCTTGTAGTTATCTGTCATACCAAAACATAGAATTATTGTTGACTTTTTAATCAATTAGTTTCAGGATTCATTGAAAAACCTCAACCAGTGACTGCAACTGGACTCCCCTCCTTTTCCTTTTGTTAGGTACAGTTGCA
>CP135541.1:1910571-1923415 GCA_032402905.1 Khaya senegalensis
TTAATTAATTATAAATTAATTTTAATTAATTAATTATAAATTAAAAATTATTGTTAATTTTCTCGGCAGTTGAAGAATAATCTCGTATCAGTGAATTGGATTTGACCGTTCTCTTTCTTATTTTTGACATTAAATTATATTAATTTATTTAATTTACGTTTGGATTCCACCAATCGGAGTGAAGTACGGACATTACCATTGTTTTTGTAATTAATTATTAATATTTTTTATATCATTATTATTATTATACGTGGATTTACCAAATTTATTCGGACAGGAAATTATTCTAAGCGGTGTCAGTACTACTAGATTTTCCTGTTTGATCACGTAACCATCGCCGTCAATTGGTAACCCCATTCGGGTCAGGTTCGAGGTAACCACTCTTGTTTGAATCTTCATCCTTGCGTTGTCAATATAAATCAATCCTTACTCTGCCGTAGTCACCGGTTGGTATCCAAGCTTCATCACCTTCAACAAAGTCATCATCGGTTAAGGTAATTCTTTTTTTTTTTAAACCATTTTCTGTTTATTCTGTTGTTTATGGCTCTTAATTACTCTCATTTTCACTATTTAAATCAGATTTATGATTTAAAATGAGCTAATCTGATATCTTTTAATCGCTCTGTTTGTTTTAAATTCTGGGTTTGTTGGTGATTTATGATAATTGATATCATCAATCACTGTTTCTGTTTGGTTGCCAAGAAAAATCGGTGAGAGTAAGGAAAACAAAATAGGGTTTTTATGTTGCAGTGTTTAGTGTTTTAAAAGTTCATATGAAGCATCCGCTCCGCAACAAATCAAAGCATTAGGGATTTTGATTTTCTTTTTAATAGTCTTTTTTGAATTTCTTCACTTAATTATATTTTTACAGCTGTAACTGTTATTTCGCATTATATTTTAATGCTTAAATATTTTGTTTAGTTGATTGCAGTAATCTGAAAATATGGCGGATGAGAAGGGCAACATTGCCAAAGATGTTACAGAAGTAAGTTGTTGATATTGGCGCATATGTATTATTGTTCATTGCTATGTAAAAACTGTGAAATGGTTTGTTCAGTTTACAAGTTTCATGACTCTCTCTTTGTTTGCAGTTAATTGGCAAGACCCCATTGGTTTATCTTAACAACATTGTGGATGGATGTGTTGCCCGTATTGCTGCTAAGCTAGAGATGATGGAACCATGCTCTAGTGTCAAAGACAGGTATCATTATATACTTCTTGAACATTTTAGTTTGATTATTACTGTTTAAATTTATTGTGAATTAGTGGTTTTCCACCATTTCTTGATCCAATGCTTTTGGGTCTTAGGATAAAGTATTGGGCAGTGGTGACATCTAAATTTTGTTCCCAATGTGCAGGATTGGTTATAGCATGATTGCGGATGCAGAAGCAAAGGGTCTTATCACACCAGGGCAGGTTTGTTGTTTTTACTTATGTCTTTTCTCTTTTTATTGTTCTAGTCTAGAAACTTATAATAGCAGGATTACTTGTGAAATGTTACAAAGTAGGCGTATCTGACCACAATAATAGTAATTTGAATGGAAAACTATTTCGATTCCTTTCTGTTTTTGTTGTCAATTTTAATGTGGATTTGAAAGGAAAAAAATGCAGGGAGTTTGTTTTTTGGTGGGATTTTTGATCTGTTGAATTATTCATGACGTTGATTGCATTTTTGGACGTTTGTTGAAGAGTGTCCTTATTGAACCTACAAGTGGAAATACCGGGATAGGTTTGGCATTCATGGCAGCAGCCAAGCATTATAGGCTTATCATCACAATGCCAGCTTCAATGAGTATTGAAAGAAGAATCATTCTTCGAGCTTTCGGAGCTGAGTTAGTTCTCACTGACCCTGCTAAGGGGATGAAGGGGGCCGTTCAGAAGGCAGAGGAGATTCTGGCTAAGACCCCCAATGCTTACATGCTCCAGCAATTTGAAAATCCTGCCAATCCAAAGGTATTATCTTAATTAATAATCATAATCAAGTGGATGCTGTTGGTGGTAAAAGTTTTAATTGGTCCATGTTGTTAGTGCAGATCCATTATGAAACTACTGGACCAGAGATATGGGAAGGCACAGGAGGAAAAATTGATGCATTTGTTTCTGGAATTGGTACTGGTGGCACAATAACAGGTGCAGGGAAATTTCTCAAAGAGCAGAACCCCAACATAAAGGTATGACTATTGTATGTTATAAATATCAATCCAAAAGTGATTACCTTCAGAATAGATTATAATTTTAATTCTTGTCTGCTGTAAGCTTTTGCTTCATATGTACAGTTATTGATATCTGATTATTTGTCCTTTTCTGCTTAGCTTTATGGAATAGAGCCGGCTGAAAGTCCTGTTCTAACTGGAGGAAAACCTGGTGAGTTAACTTTAACGCCTACACTCAGATGATCTTTTCTCTTTACATATCACTAATTGAGACGCACCAATATTGTTCACAGAAGGAACTGTGTAACTTAAAGTTTTTGGCGTTGAACAATTGTACATAAAGGAGGAAGGAATCCTTATAATAGATGAATGGCTGAAAGCCGTTAAATCATTTGACATCTTAATATAGACAGATTCTTTTTTAAAATTAAAACTACATTCTGCAATACACACTTTGTCTTGGCTGTGCCTTCGGACCAGGACTTTGGCCATGGTGCTCTGGCCAACTAAGCATACATAAAAGATCATCGTTTATGTTGTTTGTGCTCATTAAAACATATTTTCAGTTATTTTTTCTGTTTGAATTGGTCTGTGTTTTTGTTTAGAAGAAGATCAAGGACATAACCCTTTCATATTTCTGTTGAAACAAAAGTTTTGGTCTGGCTGTAAATATTGAGAAAGTGAAAATTTTGAAAACAGTTATCCTTTCTTTCTTGCTGTGGTTCGCTTTCATTTCTCTTACTGCCAATGAAAGTTAGTATTATGACATGATTAGCTTCCTTCTAAGATAATCTCCTTGTACATGCATAATTGTTTAAGTTGATAACCTCTAAGTTTTAAGTGTTGGCACCAATGCTCTTGGATTCTCTTCATGGTCATATATTCCTTTACCATTCCTTTATGATATAGAATTGTTTGTGCATTTAGCTTGGCCCATTTAGTTATTTAGAGTCAATTCTAGTTTTTGTGGGGAGGTAAATGTTTATTTTGGGTGCAACACATGAAAGCTGATATATCTGTAATTATCCATATTTACATCAATGTCTACAGACGCTTAAAAATAGAGGATTCTTGGTTATTGGATGTGACTAACTTGATGCATATTGTTCCAATGAATGTGAAGGTCCACATAAGATCCAAGGAATAGGTGCCGGTTTTATCCCTGGTGTTTTGGAAGTCGATATCGTTGATGAAGTTATTCAAGTAAGGCCCACATATCTTTCCACAGATGCATGAACTTGTGCAATGTGAATTATCAACTTCTTGTTCTCTAGAGTCATTTGAAAGTTTGCTGTTGGCTTTGGCAAACAAACAATATAATTGCATAATGATGTAAAAGGGTTAATAAAGCTTCTTCATATTTAACGCTCAAATTAATGTTTCCTGATAAGGCCAGGTTTATCCCACATGATTCCAGCCATTTCCTCAGCAAGTGACTACCATTCTTACTAAAATTCTCTTTTAGAGGCTTGTTGGTTTGGCCAAAATTGAAATAGTTAGAGCTTGTAATGGAGATAGAAAGTTTGCAAGTTTCAAAATGTTTGGAAACCAAAATGTAACATGCATATCTGTATGTGTTATGCATCCTTATTTGTTGTTTTATAGAGAAGTTCATTAACCTCTTCCAGTGACCATGTCTTTTAGCTACGTTGCTTCAAATATTTTTGTAGTTCTATAGACATTTGGTGCAAGTTTTGTTTGTATCACCTCTGATGGTCACAGCTGTTATCAAGTTGCTAATTTGACTTTTGTATAATCTTGCAGATTTCGAGTGATGAAGCAATTGAAACTGCAAAGCTTCTTGCAGTGAAAGAAGGTTTACTTGTAAGTTTTTATCTTTTCTTAAAACTCTAATGGTGGGTTTAGAGCTGTGTTTTATGGTAATCTCGTAGAATCTCAATTTTGTTTGTTTCTAATTGTGTCACTGCAGTCTGCCTTTTTTTCCCATTTTACCCCTAATCATTGGGCTTTATTGCAGGTGGGAATATCATCTGGGGCTGCCACAGCTGCTGCAATTAAGATTGCCAAGAGACCAGAGAATGCTGGAAAACTCATTGTCGTAAGTTTAATAATCTCCTTTTAGTTTCTTTTTATTTAGTAGTGAGCTGAGCATATTAGAGATGTTTAGTTCTGTAATTGGTTCTAAATTTTGACTTTGCATTTCTTCTTAATACGTAGAAGTCTTCCAGCGATATCAACGGCTACATGAAGTCTTTCTTTGTCATATTGCACTGTTGTTTTATCTACTTTGTCATTCGTCTGGCCCAATCCCTGAGATTAAAAACAAATAAATATTCTGGTAGAACAGCAGTTTGTTCTCTAGAATGTGATTGGGCTACATTTTTCGTGCACTAGAGCACTTTTATTTCTTTGATTTTCAACTCTATCCAAGTTGTAGGACAAATGACCTGGATGTGGACACACCTCCTCTTTCCATTTTGTGTGTCTAAACTTCCAAGTGCATTTTTAAGTGACCGAACGGATGGCTGTTGGCTAATGACAACTGAAATACATTTCCATACATTCCTTCAGATCCATGGCACAAAAACAGGGAACCAATCTCTACATGTGGCCTTGGAGTCTCTTGCTCGCTTAAATCACTAACTTTCATATTCTTTCATTCACCCAAGTTTTTATAATTCCATGCGGTCTTTCCCAATAATCAAATTTCAATCTTCAATCTTGATTCAGTCTACTTAATCATTTTGTTTCATGTATCTACTTGCACAGGCGATATTTCCCAGCTTTGGAGAGAGGTATCTATCTTCCGTGCTGTTTGAATCAGTGAGGAAAGAGGCAGAAAGCATGACATTCGAGCCTTGATCTTTCGCGGTTGCTGAAGTCTCTTAGTTTGTGTTTGGCATTACGAATTTGCTTAGATTATGAGAGAACATGGTTCTCAGTAAACACACGTGTTAGATTATAGTTTTGCATTTTGGTTTCCTCCTGTTGTGCTAATAAGATGAACTCCAGTTACTTCATCTTTGTTCTGGAGGTATATTTGAAACTAAACTCTGCAAGCAAGTCAGTTAGAACTATTCCAAAACCATCTATTTCTATTTGGCAGCAAATGTTTGGCAATCACTCAGCCATCCATCCATCCATTTATTTTTGAGACCCAGTGATGTTAGTTCATGGCAATCATAAATTACTAACAAAAACATCTCAATGAGTTGGATTAGTTGATACTAATTCATGTTCCATATATCTTTAACTTCTGAGAATATTAATAGATTTTTCTTTTTAATAATTTTTTAATTAAATTAATGGAATTTATTCTCTAAAAATTAAAAAAAAAATCTCGAATCTTAAGGAGCAATGCTAATCTAATATTGTACAATAGCAGGAGCTGGACCGCTTTTGACTCCTTTACTTGTAACAAAGAAATGTAAATCACTAATGCCAGCAAGGATATGGCTAAAAGGGTATTGGGTTTAGCGAATATAAAACGTCACCGTTTTTATTGGCCTTCTCCATCTGGACTCACTTCAGTTTCTTCTCTCTCTCGTTGGGCGATCTGTTCTATAAAATTCTAGCGCTAGGGTTTACGATCTCACCATCAGGTATGCCGTGAGCTTTTCTCTTCTTCTAGAAAAACAAGCAAACATAACAGAATAAGAGGGTTGTTGTTCTTCTGATTTCATTTTTCTTCTCCTTATAGGTTGGTCAGTTTTGGTTATTTTTATTGTCCTAAATCATATTAGTCGATTTGGTAACTTGTTTTTTGATTCCTAAATTTTGAAAAGAGAAGAAGTATGAATGAAAATTTTAATACTTGAAGAAGATTTCACCAAATGAGTCTGTCATCTCCATTAATTTGTGTTCATATATCTTATTATCTATGAAATTGTTGTTGATGCCGTTCCTTTTAGCCCCCTTTAGCTTTCTATTTAGTGGTGCATGTTGATTATAAATTTGCTGCCATGTTTTGCAATTTTTTTGTTGATCAAGTGTTTTTTGGGACATGGGCATGGAGATGTGTATGACAGTTCAAACAATGTGAACTAATTTGTAAACTATTCAAACAGTGTGAACCAATTTGTAAACTATTCGCTTATCCTGTATACGGCGACTGGATTGATTGATTCAGTTGTTGTTGTTAAGGTTTTGAGATAACGAAGTTGTGTTGAAATTATGGTTAGTGGTCTGGTAAGAAATTTTGGGTACATGCGAATTTGTATTAATGGTTGAATCCAAGGACAATAACACTCCTTTCAGCACGGATGCCATAACCTCCTCTGTTGTGTGCCATATAGAGATTCGATGCAATCCATTGCCTTTGCTGTATAGGCATTTCTTTATTGGCTGCTGTATGTAATAAGTGCCTCAATACACACATATTTTTCTTTTCCAGTGTTTTCCTTACATCTGATGTTTATAGGAAATGAATTCTAGATCATGACATGTCTTGTTCTCATCTTATGGAATTTTATTTTATAATATTCCTGGCTAATTCTCAAACAGGTTTATCACCATGCATGTATTATCATTGTGTTTGCTGTTTTTGGAAATGGAATCTATGTTTCTGCTGGAAATTCAATTACTTGTCAAAACACTTACAAGTTTATGTTGATTCATTTACTAGAGATGTGATTTTGTGAGTGATTTTGCAGAGAATCATGGCCACCCAAGCTGAAACTGAGCGCAGGGAGCCAGTAAATGAGCAAATAATTGCAAATATGTATGCATCTATGAGAAGTGAACTAAATCAAATCTACTCGAAAATTACTGAACTGGAGATGGAAGCAAGTGAGCACTCATTGGTCATTAATGCTATTCAGCCACTTGACCCTTCTAGACGGTGTTACCGGATGATTGGAGGTGTGCTGGTTGAGAGAACAATCAAAGAGGTCCTTCCTGCTGTCCAGCGCAACAAAGAGGGAATAGAGGAGGTAATTGCAAGGCTTAATGAGGCCTTGGAAAAGAAGAAAAAAGAAATCGCTGAGTTTGAAGCTAAATACAAAATTAGGATCCGAAAGCCTGACAGCGATGTGAAGGATGATACTAGCAGGAAGGAGGGCTCTGCTCAAGGAGTCCTTGTTGGCCCTGCTGGTTCAAGTGAGTGATGGGTGGTGTTGCATTTCTATTTCACCAAGATTTCTTGAACTTGCTGGATAATAGTTTCTTAGATGTTTGGACGATGTAATTGCTGTTAGAGAATTGGGATTTTGGTTCATCAGGATATTAGCCCGAAACAACTATTACCGTATGCTAATTTGTGTTTGATCTTTCTGTCTGAGAAAAGGTATCTATGTTTGCAACTATTAAATTTGTGGGCAAGTCCTGTAAGAAGAAAGATTGATGCATATTTGGACTTGATTTTGTTTTGTGGATCCCTTGGTCATTAAAACAACCATGTGCTAGAAAATTGCTGAGAATCATGTGATTGTGCACTGCTTGTGTAAATTCAGAATCATTATCATAAGTTAATATCATTGAATACGTGATACAAACAATTGCCTTGACAGTATACAGATTGTTAATATTGAATTATTCTTCTGGTTAATGATCTATTACAAGTTCAATAGTTACCAGATTACAGAACCAGTGTTGGAAAGAAAAGAAGGAAAAAGTGTTCTATAGCAAAGCAGCTAAATTCCTAGTTCAATCGGTCGTCACTATCATTCCTTGATGTTTCTCCGATCGGACAATTCCGCCAGAGCGAAATTCACCGTGAGCAAAACGACAGCGGACCCATCAATCACTCCCAACACGACAACCGTCGTACCCAAAACCTCACTAAACGCCGGCCACTCTTATCTTCCCAGTCTCTCCCGCAACCCTGCTCCACAAATCTCCCTCTTTCTCCTCTTTCATCTCCGTCAAAACTTCCTTTGTTTCCGAACCCAGTTAGCTCAACTCGGGGCACTGGAATTGCCGGCACCCCTCACCGATTCAGAATCCGGCTCGTTAGCCGTCTCCGTCTTTTCAGCGCTTTCTTCAATCACCTAGCCGTCGTTCTTAGTCTAAGGTGGTGGAAAGAAATGCGGTGGCCGACAAGTGGGGGGTTGGGGGGTTTCGACCGTACGGATTTTTTGGTGCGACGGATGCAACCGTCAGTCGGAGGGAAAGCGCCATTTTCTACTAGTGCGGGAGGAGACCGTGAGTTGGGTTATATTGGGCCGATTCATGGGCCTACATGGCTCATAATATGGGCTGGATCCAGCTTTCCCTGAATGTGCACTCAGTAACTGGGCCAAGGCACAAACCCAAAATTTTTTATGGGTTAAGGTCGATAATTTGATTTATTTTAATTAAATAATTAATATTATATTTTACATACATATTAATTTTAATATATTAATTATATATATATATAAAATTAGTATAATTATGTAAAATTAGGTACTCTGATTCTAACCTATATTATATATATAAGATTATAAGTGTACTTTAGGACAAACATTGATTGATAATGGGACCAATAGCCGAACGATTGTCAACGTCCAATGGTAAGACTTTCATATGCATGGGGAGAAAATCCAAACCCAAATCCCTCAACTTCCGCTTCATGTCGAATAGATTAAGGGGTCAACAAGATAATGAACAAAATAATTTAAAATTCATGGTGCAATGTGCAGTATCTGTAATGCATGCATGTATCAGCAACAAGAGCTACAGCTGCTTAGCTACTGCTACAGAAAAGATAACAATATTTAAATGAACAAAACAAGGCATTCCCGAGGAATAAGCCCATGAAACTGGAGCCTATTGGTAAATTATAAGCAGCTTACAGGCAGCAAATCTGCATAAGCAAACAATTATGTCAGAATCCTTGGCAGTTTTTTGAAGGAAGGAAACAACAGCAATCCAGCATTCTTCAGTCTTAAACAACCAAGTCTTCTCTCTCACTAGCTGTTAGCCATTTTTGAATCGTTATTATTACTGTACCTGCATGAAAATGGTTATAAACATTGTCGCTAGTTTACATGAGATACTGCATTGCATGCACGTCTGCATCAGGGTTTTGATGGGACCAATAGGGATAAGATCTCAAGGTCCAATAAATCAGTTTTGAGTTGATTGAGATGAACTCGCTATGCAATAACCAGACAAAACAACTTCAATTTGGTCATGTTCTATGTCTGCTTTCTCTGATCTCTTAAATTATTTCTCAATTATTTGGGTTCATAACCTGCCCCTCCATGCTCCACTTGTTGCAATGATTGTTGCGCGAATGCGAATTAATCAACCAGACAAGACGTCATCGTTGCTAATATCTGCTTTTTCAAGGGAGCTAGCTAAGATTTTCTTCATACAATTAAATATTGCTAATTGTCAAGAGTCGGTAAGATTTATGCTTACAGCATAAGACAGCACCGATGCGTGCACATGTGTGCTTTTAAGTAAGAGGCCGCTTTCTAATGAACAGATGAAATCTCGAGTCATTGTCAATAAGATTTGATACTCTCGACATTTCTTTTGCCAATTTACATCTTCAGACATTGCTTTCTGCATACTCATATTGAAGATCTTATGGGCTCTTCCAGGAAAGTGACAATCCAATGGATCAGCGTGAGCTAGACTTTCAAATAAGCAAGCTCCGACACATGTTATGTTCAAGATTCAAAAACGCGATGATATAATACTTCATAAATGAAGTTAAAGTTGTGAATCAACTAACAACACCTCTTGCGCGATAATATTGCTTATCATAATTAACAACTTAAATTCATCATTAATTCTGAATTTGCATGCCAACATTCTGCATTCTGATCACTGCTCTCTCTTTCCCTGTGTATTTCTATATCCCACTTGAAAGTAATGGTGGTACAGAAGACAGGCTATATTGGTTAGCTGATCTCAAAGTAGGGCTCACGAATTTAAAATTAATTGTATATTATTAATTATTTTTTATTTCAAAGTTAAATTGGATAGAAATTACACTTTATAAACTAGTTAAAACCCCTAAGACTTGGAGTCCCCCTTGCTTGAAAGAGAAAATATATGATTATGAATGCAATGAGAAATGCAAGCTTTGCTCAATGGATGGTCTAATGGTTATTGTTTGAAAACGAATTTCTCTATATGCGAGGTGAAAAAAGTTAAGTTTTAATTAGGTATATACCCTTTTCAGTGAAGTACCTCACATTATTCCTGCTATATATATCCTTTTGGTCCAAATTGGTGTCCTCTATCGAAAAGCAAAATACCACAAGTACTTTTAAGATTCTTTATATGAATAATGTGTGTTTACCACATATTTCAGGCCCTATCTGTTTGTAGCAATGTATCAAACCTGTGCATTTGGCCTCACATCACTCCACATTTATCAGTATCCACTTTTCTTTTTGGCTTTATATCTTACAATCAATATTCACTAATCATCCTTTTGGCTTCGTTGATTAATCATTTTTCTCATGGTTACTCATTCATTCATGCCCCAAATTTGAGTTAAAAAACGTCAAATAAAACTGTCTAGTTGTTGGTTAGTGAAAAGAGCTATATATAAACAATGTTGACAGACGATTTGGAACTCCTTAAGTTCACCAAATATTCTTAGGTTCACCAAATATTCTTACTTTGTAGTCCAAATTAATGAAGTCTGAGATTAAGTATAATAATTATGGAAGCATGCACTTGGGGACAAATGTTCTGGTGCCATAACCTTACCTAAACCAACTGACTTTATAAACAATTATTAAGTTAATGTAAATTTCCAAAAGCGTCTCATATATATTCTTTTGGCAGTAGTTGATATCTCTCTTTGGATCCTCTTACTTTTGTGTTCTCTTCTTCTGTCATGTATAAAATATGAACAAGAGGGAAAACCCACCCGCCATTTGGGTAAACTTACTTAAATAATATTCCCATGCCTTGCTATCTTCCAAGCAAAGTTGGGATTTTCAATGCTCTTTGCTCCAGTTTCGATCAATGCTGTTCAGCTTGATTTACTACAGTCCAACTTTAGAACTCTGTAAACATCAACACTATAGGCTTAGAGGATTCCCTTTTGGTTGGATACACATCTTTTAAAAAGTAACGTCTTTAGAACATGATTTGCATTGATTATCAGTCTAAACTATTTTCATCTTACAATTTGTGGAGATATTCTTGGATAATATGAAATCATTGCAACTCGTTGGATATATGAAATGTACCGTAAGATCTTCTTCATCTTGCGGTACATTTTTAAACTTTATAATTCGAATACAAGGAAGAAGGGTAAAATCTAGTGATTCAATATGAACATAGAGCTTGAAATGCAAACTTTTCGATGCAAAAGGAATAGTAATGTACCATACATAGCTGAACAAGGTTAATATATCGACACATCACATCGACCAAGCAATTTTACATGTGCCCCAGCCAGGTTAGCTCCTATAAAACGAGGCTCGTGAGTATGTCTTGCTACTTTCTTCAACATTTATGTACAATGGTGGCACCCAGGATTCTTGCAGGACCACAACGGATTCCACGACAACGTATGATCTTTTCTTTTCACAAACATAATTTGCCAATCAATCATGGAACAGATAACAAGAAAGCACATGCATTTTTTACCAACACATTTTACATAACACATTAAATATTCATATATAACATGCATCGAGACATGAACAGGCCACGCTTCCTTGGTTCTTTGGTAATCTAATACGTTAAACCCTTAATTTGTCTTCTCGTAATGCAACGAGACAACATCCCTTTTTCACCGAAGGCAAAGTAATCCCATGCAAGTGCAATAACCAAAAATATTAAAAAAGAAAGAAGAAACAACCGCCAGTATTTCCTTGTTGTTTTTCTTTTCATCACTAGCTAAAGGGTTAATAGGATATCACCTCCGATGGCCTTAGAATTTCCGGTGACTATGAGAATCTTGCGATGACAAAAGGGAAATCAGAATGTCAGCAAAAGCGCTAATGATAAACTTGTGGGTGTCCTTTCGGTTTAATGTAAGGTAACAAAGGACCAACTCATGCAAGAAATCCCAATCAGCCGTCACATCCCTTAGGTTTCTTGCTTCAATCATTTCTTGCATTGAGCGACGAAAATCATTGTAAGGATCTGGTGAGTACTTCTTGACAGCTACGCCTCCATTGAGTGAAGTTTCTTGAGTGTCTGGTCTGGTACTATCCGGCGACTCGACGATGGAATTGGAACGACCTGGAGAGGAGAAGAAGAAGCGTTGAGAGGCAAAAATGGTGGCGAAATCTGGCTGGGAGATAGCCTCAGAGTCGTTATCAGAGTAAGTGGAGGAGGAGAGGTAGTCGTCAGTAGTTGAAGAAGTTAGGGATTTTGAGGTGGAAAGCTCGGAGGAAAGATCATAGAGAGAGTTGAAGTTTTTGAAGAGTAGTGTTGTACTGGTGGTTGAAGACTGATTTTGATCTTGTTTTGAAGGTGATTGAGGAGGTGGGGTTATAGCAGGTAGACACTTGAGGCTTGAGAAGCAATGGTGAAAGCGTTTCCAAAAGATGTTAGACATCCCGAGAGAGACAAAGAGAGAAGGTGAATCTGTATAACAGATAGAGAGGAAGTTCTATCTGCTGAGAGTTGTGTGTTTAATGTCTTGTTTAGGGCTCAAAGGCTATGGAGGACAGGATTTAAAAGAGAGAGAGAGAGAGAGAGAGCCAGCAGACTAGTTTATGTATTTCTGGTTTGTTTCTTCATAAACTTTAGTGGTTTCTGTGCTTGTACGGAGCAGAGATGAATTATGGTCGAATTTTTTTATATAAAATTAATAATAAATAATT